>JACVTC010000009.1:150000-430000 GCA_016946835.1 Neocallimastix lanati (nom. inval.) | reverse complement strand
AAATTTTTTTTTTTTGATTTATAAAAAAAAATTTAATATAAAATTAATATTTATTTTTTAAACATAAAACTTACATTCTGTATTTTTTTCATTTGATTTTGATTCTTTATCTTTTGCTAATATTTCATTACTTTGCTGATTTTTTTTACGTTTCGATCGTTTATTATTATTTTCCGTATGTTGTTTACAAGTTAATTTTTGTTTCCAAAAATTACTGGAGGTAAAATCATAGTTTAGCGCACAAGTAACGTGAATAAAACTTTATTGTTCATCAATGAAGTTAAAAAATAAAATAAAATAAAATAAAGTAAAATAAAATAATAATAATAATAATAATAAGATAGATATATTGAATTAATATTATAGGTATATTATTATTATTATATTATTATATTTTATTATTTTTATTTTTATTTTTTTTATTTTATTTTATTTTATTTTTTTTTTTTTTTTTTTAAAATTTTATTGATTATAATATATTTTTAAAACTAAATTACTTCTCGCATTGAGTTGGATTCTTCGACGAACATCGAATTGTAAATCCTTCGTTTGAATTGCATATACAACAAACATTTTCCTCTTTTTTGCATTTGTCTATATTATATCCTTTATCTTTAATATATTTATCAATATTTGGATTCCATGTAGCACATTCCACATGTATATATTCTCCTGGTTTATTTGTACGACGAACTGCTCCATCTTTTTTAGGACAGCACACAATATTCTTTTTATTTTTAACAATATATGTAAAAATTTTGATAAAAAATATAAAACATATATATATTTATATTTATATTTATATATAAAATATTATATTAACATAATAGATTAATAAAAATATATTTTTATTACTTAAAAAAAAATTTATTTCCAATTTATATAATATAATATATATAATATAAATGATTTTGATATTTTTCTATAACAAATAATATATTAAAAACTATAATTACAGTTTTATTTAATTTAACATGATCAGCACATCTAAATAAAATATTTTAAAGATATTAATAAAATTTTGTTAATAAAGCTTTAACATAACGTACTTTAAAATATATTATGAATTAATAATTATTTCTATTAATATTACCTATCACAAAACCATAATTCTTTTCCTGGTGGAATAACATTTATACCATAACATTCTATAATTATTGTTAAAATTAATTTAATTATATATATATATATATTTTATTTATTATTTTTTACTTTGTTTTATATGATACACATTAAAATTTTAAATATTTTATTAAATTATCTCTCCTTACTTTGATGTACAGGAATATCACAGCCTAATTATTTTATTTTATTTTATATACATTTAGACATTTGGATAGTAATTTTGATATATTAAATCTTTCAACTATTCATATATATTTATTAAAAGTATAAATTTATATTATCATTTTAAATAAAAACAAATAATAATAAATACCTTTTCCATCACATAATACTATTTGATTTTTCTTTGTTGAATAACCATTATTACATATAATACAAACAGTCTGTTGTTTTAATATAAATAATAATTATAAACAATTTATAAAAAAATTTTTTTTAATAAGTATAATATTTATATATAAACTCTATTATACTTTCAATTAATTTCATATATATATAGTATTTATATAATTAAATATTTATGAAATAATTAATTATTGATGTATACCTCATCTGACTCATCACTTGAATAATCTGCCGCTTTTTTCGACATTTTTTTCTTTATTGTTAATATTTTAATTATTATATTTTTTATTTTTCCCTTTTATATATATATGCTTAATTTTATATTTGATATCTTTTGGTATAATATTTTCTTTTTATATTATATTAATAAGCACATTTCCAATTATCAACTAATTTTAATATTATTTTCAGGAAAAATACGTTTTTTTTTTTAAAAAAAAAATAATATTTATATTTAAAAAGAATAATTATTCACAAAAAAAAAAAAAAATAAAAAAAAAAAAAGATAGTTAAATATATCGATTAATTTTAAAAAAAAATATTCTATAATTAAAAATACTAAATTGTAATTTTATTTTGTATATAATGAAATTTGAAGATTATTTTTAAATTTCTCTTTTTACAAATTAATTCAAATAAATAATAATTTTATTCGATAATAATATTAATAAAAAATAATATGATTTTAGAATCATAATTTATAGCATTTTTTATGATTTTAATGATTGCACTTCAAATTGTGTAAATTACTACAATAAATAATAATATATACTGTTGATATATATTATAATATACATCTCTCAATATAGTGTTTACTCTAAATAAAAAATTAAATATTATTAATTACTTGTATAGTATTTATTATTCATTATTTATTTATTTATTTATTATTTATTTATTTATTAATTTATTAATTTATTAATTTATTAATTTATTTATTTATTTATTATTTATTTATTTATTATTTATTATTTATTATTTATTATTTATTACTAATATTTAATATTGATGTTTAATCAGTTTAATAATAAATATGCTCTAATAAATAAAATTTTTTTTAAAAAAAAAAATAAAATAATAAAAGAAGAAAAAAAAATCAAATATTAATATTTAATATTTAATATTTAATATTTAATTTTTATAATATTTAATTTTAATATTATAAATTTTATTATTTAATATTTAATTTTTTTTTTTTTTTTTTATTTTTAAAAAGTCTATTAATTTTTTTTTTATTTCGATTTTAATTATTCCAAACAAAAAAAAAAAAAACTTCTTTTTAACGAGAAAACTTTTATATTCATCATTCTAAAAATATTTTAATCCTACTAAAAAATAATTCTTTAAAGAAATTAAAATTTTTCCTTTAATTTACCTTATATTTATTTTACATTTATTTTTTGGCTATCTTTTTTGGTTTTTGATTAGTATTAAATGGTTAATAAATTGCTATTATTTATGAAATCTAGTATTATTAAATATATATATTATTATTTATTATAAATTTATTATTAATTCATTATATTATATATTATTTATTATCTATTATTTATTATTTATTAATAAATACTCTCTTTATTATTATTTAATTATTTATTATTTATTTATTATTTATTTATTATTTATTATTTATTAATAAATACTCTTTTTTATTATTTATTATTTATTATTTATTAATAAATACTCTTTTTATTATTTATTATTTATTATTTATTAATAAATACTCTTTTTATTATTATTTAATTATTTATTATTTATTTATTATTTATTTATTATTTATTATTTTATTATTTATTATTTATTATTTATTCAATTATTTATTATTTATTATTTATTAGTTATTATTTATTATTTATTATTTATTAATAAATACTCTTTTTATTTATTATTTATTATTTATTATTCAATTATTTATTATTTATTATTTATTATTTATTTATTATTTATTATTTATTAATAAATACTCTTTTTATTATTTATTAATAAATACTCTTTTTATTATTTATTATTTATTATTTATTTATTATTATTTATTATTTATTATTTATTATTTATTATTTATTATTTATTATTCATTATTTATTATTCATTATTTATTATTTATTATTCATTATTTATTATTCAATTATTCATTATTTATTATTTATTATTTATTATTTATTATTTATTATTTATTATTTATTATTTATTATTTATTATTTATTATTTATTATTTATTATTTATTATTTATTATTTATTATTTATTATTTATTATTTATTTATTTATTTATTTATTTATTCATTTATTTATTTATTTACTTACTTATTTATTTATTTATTTATTTATTTATTATTTATTATTTATTATTTATTATTTATTATTTATTATTTATTATTTATTATTTATTATTTATTATTTATTATTTATTATTTATTATTTATATTTATTATTATTTATTTATTATTTATTATTTATTATTTATTATTTATTATTTATTATTTATTATTTATTATTTATTATTTATTATTTATTATTTATTATTTATTATTTATTATTTATTATTTATTATTTATTATTTATTATTTATTATTTATTTATTTATTTATTTATTTATTTATTTATTCATTTATTTATTTATTTATTTACTTACTTATTTATTTATTTATTTATTTATTATTTATTATTTATTATTTATTATTTATTATTTATTATTTATTATTTATTATTTATTATTTATTATTTATTATTTATTATTTATTATTCATTATTTATTATTTATTATTTATTATTCAATTATTTATTATTTATTATTTATTATTTATTATTTATTATTTATTATTTATATATTTATAAATTTATTATTCATTATTTATTATTTATTATTTATTATTCAATTATTTATTATTTATTATTTATTATTTATTATTTATTATTTATTATTTATTATTTATATATTTATAAATTTATTATTTATTATTTAATATTTAATAATTTATTATTTATTATTTATTATTAATTATTTATTATTTATTATTTATTATTTATTATTTATTATTTATTATTTATTATTTATTATTTATTATTTATTATTTAATATTTAATATTTATTATTATTATTTATTATTCAATTATTTTATTATTTATTATTTATTATTTATTAATAACAAAATTTTATTCAATAATTAATCCAACACTAAATTTTAAATTTTATTTCTAATCTATAAAAAATTTTTTCATTCATTAAATCTAAAAATAAATTTTTAATTTTTTTTTTACCACAGTTCTACCACTACAACTATAAAATTTTCTTTTAAATTTTTTGTTTTATAATCTTATAAATTAAAAAAAAAAAATAAAACAAAATAAATATATTTAAATATTAATAAAAAGAAAAAAAAAAAAAAAAAGAAAAAAGAAAAAATTGAAATTTGAAATTTTTTTTTTTTTTATTTCAGTTTAAATTAAAAAAAAAAATAAAAAATGTATTACAGTTTCTTATATTTAATTGAATATGATTGGTTATATAATACATGATTTCAAATTTAATGTATTAAAGTTTAATTTTCTCCAAAAACGTTAAAATTTTAAAATTAGCACAAATTAACTACTTAACATAATAAAATAATAAAAAATATCTTAGTAATAATATTATTAAATAAAACAATAAAAAAAAATAAAAAATGTTATACTACATAAATAACTAAATAACTAAATAACTAAAGAATTAATATGTACATTTCTATTCTATCTATTTACTTTTTATTATAATTAAAAATTAAGAATTAATAAAAGAATAGAATTATACATTGAATTTTTATATATATATATTATTATTTGATAATATGATAATATATATAATAAAAAATTAATTACATAAAAAAAAATTGAAATATAAAATTTAATAATTATAAATATATATATATAATATATAACAATAAAAATAATAACAAAAAATAGTTTTTAAATAAAAAATAAAATTTTAATATTCCTGTCATAGATATAAAATCATTTAATAATTATATAATTTTATATTTAAAATTTTATATTAAAAAAATAAATATATATATATATTTTTTTTTCAAACTGCACATTTACAACTTTTTAAACAGTTTTTTTTTTTTACAGCCTCAATTATTGCAGAATTTAATTTTGATTTATTTATTCGTTTATTAATGACATGAATAGTTTTTATTTTAAAAAAAAAATAATAATAAATATTATTTGTCCAATTAGAACATAATAATACTTTAAATAATAATGTGAAATAAAAAAAAGTAAATATTCGAAAATAAAATATACGAATAAATTCAAAAAAAAAAAAAAAAAAGTTCATAGGCAACGAACCTCACCTATGTAACACTTATTCCGGATTAGGGTTTGAATTGACTATCTGAAAGAAATTATGGTCTTCTCCTTCAGAAAGGCATTGGCCCTGCTAGCCTGTCTTACCGCATTTTCAGTGTTGTTGCTCCACCTTTTAAGCAAATATCATAAAAATTTAGTTATAAATGAAATTATATTTATAAATTTTTTAATAAAATTTATAAAATACAAAATTTTAAATTATGAAACATTAATATAAAATATTAATACAAAGAATATATAAATATACAAATAAAAAATATATACCTAACTATTACGCAAATAAATATTAATATAAAAAAAATATAATATTACAAAAGTTATTTCTTGCTTTTCTTACAAAAAGCTTCTGGTTCAATCCTCGATATATCCACCATTTGATATAAACTAATGGTTCTGTTTCTTCTTGAGAGGAATTTTATTATTTATTGATTAAGATATTTTTACTTTATGTTAATATTAAAGTAAATTAAAACTGGCAAGAAGTCCTGAATAATTATAATGAAATGCACCTATTTTTATACATTTAATTCATTTTATACTAATATAATAAAATATTCTTATTATTTTAATTAACTATTTAAAATATTTAATATAAAAAAGTATATGAAAATAATATAAATTATATTCGTAAAATATCAACTATAAAAGATATAATAAATTCATTAAAAAATATTAAAATAATGAATAAAAAATCTTTTAGAGAACCTGAAATATAAATTATTTGCCTATTTACATAAAAATTATATTTATATAAAAATTATATTAAAATAAAAATATATATATATATATACAAGGGTGCATTTCGCCAATTTTTTTGAAAGCACGTGGCATATTAAAATGTTGCATTTCGCTAATTGAAAATTATTAAATGAATAAATAAATAAATAAAATTAACTGATAAATAATAAATAAAAAAATAAATAATTATATAAACGGTATAGTAACATTAATAATATTAATAATTATTTTATTACTATTTTACGAAATATTAAAATATATCTTAATAATTAAATATTATTATAATTATAATCAATATATTATATTTGTAAAAATAATATTAAAATAATATTGATTATTAAATAAATATTAAAAAAAAAAATATCTATTTTTTTTATTTATTCATTCATTTATTTATAGCAATATGCCACATGACGAAATGCAACTTTCCCATATACAAGAGGAAATACTTAACTATAACCCTAACCACCACTATGTTACCAACAACTAGGATTGAACCTGGTTCCATTATACCTTTTGTATTAATAAATTAAAACTTTTATAATCAAAATAGTATTAAGAAACATGATAATGATCTTACATTGTTTAATTTAAAATAATACAGCTATTTTAAATTATTTATTTATTTATTGTTTTAAAAAAAATTTCTTTTTCTATATAAGATTTTTATTTAATTATTTTTAATATTATAGTTTAAACCATCAAAATCACAATACTAGCAAAAATAAATAAAGTATCTATAGTAAAATCAATAATGAATAATTAATTATATTTTATCCAATTTTAAATTTTTTGAATGTCCCTTATTTTAAGATTAATAAATAAAAAATGAAAAATATATGTGATAGGTTTATGAAAAAAAAAAAAAATAAAAATTTTATACATACTATATAATATTATTATATAAAATTATTATTAAATAAATATAGATAAAATAAAGATTAGGATAAAGATACACTAAAACAAGTTACATCTTATATTTCTAAATATCAAAGTTTGTTATAAATAAACTTTTTGAAATTAATATTCAGAAATTAATATTTACCAACTGTATCCCAAATTAAGTTTCTTTTTAGAATTTATTAATAATCTCCTTTGAAAAACTTTAAAATTAAAAATTATTATTAACTTCCTTATAATAAAAAAATAATAATAATAATAATTTTGTTAAGAAATACCAAATTTAAATGAAAAAATGAAAATAGTTTATCATATTATTTATAATAATAATTATTATTTTCAATTATAATAAAAAATTTTTTTTTTTTAAAAAAAAAAAAAAAAAAAAAAGTCAATTTGTTATAAAAAAAGTAAAAATTTGAAAATTTTTTTTTATCTGCATTTGATATTTAAAAGTTTGATTTAAAATATTATCTAATATTTATAAACTATAAATTTTTTTTTTTTTTTTTTTTTTTTTTGATAAAAAATTATATAAATTATATGAACATATGAATTTTAATATCATAGATAAGGGAAATTAAAAATAAAAATTTTAATATTAAAATTTAAGATTTTTTTTTTTTTTAAAAAAAGTTTTTTCAAAATACTATTTTTTTTTAATAAGTACATTAATATTAATTATTATTTATAAATACTAACCTTCATCTTTGTTTTTTATAAATATATATAACTATTTTTTTTTTTTAAAAAAAAATTACATACAGTACAATATATAGCTAATAGGTTATTAAAATGTATATTAATACCTTTTATTATTATAATACATTTTGATACATCATGATATATTATAGTTCAGTAAAACTTTTTAATTTTTTTAATTTTCTTTTCTAAAAGAGAGAGAAAAAAAAAACTTATTTAAAACATAATAAAAATATTAAAGATTAAAAACTTTTAATATAATCAATAAAATATTAAATTAATTCAATTAATTTTTATGATATAAATCAAATCATAATCATTGAATTTTTATTTCAGTAATGAAATGAAATATACCGAATTTTATTTTTAAAGTAATTCTTTAATTGCTTATTTTATTCAATAGAATAAAACAAAACAGCTTAAAAGAAATAGTTACCAATTTATAATTGAACAAAACAAAATTAATTCTTCCATTAAATTATATATATATATATATATATATATATTTTTTTTTATAATATTTTTTATTTTAATTTTTTTTATTACTATAAAATTATTAAAATTTTAAAGATTATAAAATTTTTATAATAATAATAAAATAAAACAAAAATACTACTAATTTTATTCTATTGATATATATATAATACTTATTACTTTTTTTTTTAAATATTATTTTATAAAATAATTATTTAAAAAATAATTTATAATAAGTACTTTTTTTTTTTTTTTTTTTTTTTTGATTTATTAAAATAATTATTGATCACTATTAAAGTTATATATATCTATATTGATTTGACTATTTATATAGATTAAAGAAAAATAAAAAAAAAACCATTATTTATTGTAAATATTATAAAAAAAATAGTTTTTTTTTTTTTTATTTATTTTCTTAAATTATTATGTTTAATTCGAATGTTATTTTTTATGGAGGATTACTAACTTTTAATACCATTTGAAGTATTTAGTTGTAGTAATAAAATTTCCACGGTGCTTGGGATAGAAATCTATTTTTGTGGTTTAATGAAATAACCACTACATTTATCACAAACATCTAAGTCATCATCTTTTACAGCTAACTTTTGATCTAATTGCTTTGATAATGAATTAATTGAAGATACATGGTCATTCTTTTTATCTTCTGTAGTAGATGTTCCTACATTATTGTCATAGTTTCTGGAAATCTTTTGAGCGCATCTTTCGAAACGACGATTATATGGATAAGGTGGATGATTCCAATTTACATATTTATCTCCATATTCTGAGAGAAAAGTTCCACTGATAATACCATCATCATAGGTTTGAGTTTGAGCATTGTAATTCAATTCATCGAAATTAACATATGGGAAGAGTTGCTTTAATCTTCTTAAATCTATTTCCTTCCTGTATTCATCATACATTTTAGCACGTCTTAATTTCAAATTTTCATCATAATCCTTTATGTTTTACAAAAAATATATACGATTAATATCCAATAGTGGTTTATTATGATATTATATGAATCAATATATGTATATTTATAATCAAAATTTTTAATTTATTTTTATTTTTTTTTTTTTTTTTATTATTATTATCAATGTCATTTTTGA
Organism: Neocallimastix lanati (nom. inval.); assembly: GCA_016946835.1. Lineage (NCBI taxonomy): Eukaryota > Fungi > Neocallimastigomycota > Neocallimastigomycetes > Neocallimastigales > Neocallimastigaceae > Neocallimastix > Neocallimastix lanati (nom. inval.). The sequence goes on along the minus strand of JACVTC010000009.1, from coordinate 420,258 downwards.
TATATATTTATTATATATATATAATCAATTTATTTTATTAGAATAATAGTAATACGGTGTTTAATTGATATATAAAAAATTTTATAATATGTTCGAGTCATTGATAGGATTTTTTTTTTTTTTATTAATTATTTTAATTTTTATATAATAAATAAATAAATAAATATATATATTTTTATATATAAAGAGAGAAAGAAAAGTAAATATATAATATGGAAATTTTAAATATTAATATTGTTAATAATTTTTTTTTTTTGGTACTTTAATTTTATTTCTTTCCAAATAAAAAAAAAAAAACTATTTTTTTATTATATTATAATTTATTTATATATAATATATATATATATATAAACTTCTTACCTTTATAGTAGCTTTTGATGGTGGAAATTTCTTCATTCTTTCATATTCAAATGAAGTGGGTTTATTTCCTATCCATGGATTGTTACCATAACCATCTCTTCTGAAGTGACTTATAAGGGCATCCACTTGTTCATCAACGGTAAGTTTATTTTCTTTAACTGCACCATTATTTGGAGTTCTACATCCGCTGGAACGGTTTGATTTAACTGATGGAGGATTTTTGACATTTTCTGCTTTTGTAACATTAGTATCCTCTGAAAGTTTTGGTAAAACTAAATCATCTGTATCTCTGGATGAAACAGTTATTTCTTCTTTCTTTTCATCACCTTCATTACTAGGATTTTTTTTAAATATTTTTTCAGTAATATACAATTCGTCTTCATCAGGAATAAATTTGGATTTTAAATCATCTTCTAACATTGATAATTTTTTATTATTGGCTTCTTGCAATTGCTTTAATTCTTCCAATTGCTTTTCCAAGATATCTTGTGGTTTTTTAAAATGATTTCTTAATTTCCATGTATATTGACTCTTTTTTTTTTTTTTTTTTTTTTTTTTTTTTTTTTAAAATATATATATATATAAGAAATATAATATATGTAATATATTAGTAATACAATTGTTTATAATACAGAAAACATATTTAATAAAAAAAAAAATATAAATATGAACCATATACTCAGAAGTCCATGGCTTATATAAAAAAGACATTGTGTTGATAAAATATTATATACCTAATTTTTTTTTTTTTTGTTTTAATAAAAAAAAAATAATTTTAAATGTTTATGTTTAAATTATTATTCTATTATTTTTATGAACAAATTATTATTATTATTGATTTATTGATAATATAATTATTTATTATTATTTTTTTTTCTTTTATTTCTGATAAACTTTCAATAAAAATTCCCGATATATATCAAAAAAAAAAAAAATTTTTTTATATTTATTATATATAAATATATTATTCTATTTTATTAATTTTTCAATTACTTTAATATTTTTTTTTTTTTTTTTATTTTCAATAAAAATAGTTAGTATTACCTTTTATAGCGATTAATTTCAATAAATTTAATAACTTTTAAAAAATTAATAAATCGATTATTATAGAAGAATATGATAAAAAAAGAAAAAAAATATAAAAAAAAAATAAAAAAAAAAAAAAAAAAGAGAATCTATAAAAATATTTTTAAATGTAAAAAATTTTAAGATTAAATAAAAATTATAGTCGATTATATATATATAAATAATAAAAAATAAAAAAAAAATATATATATATAAAGTTTATAAAAAAAAAAATTATTATTATTATTATTATTATTATTATTATTTTTTAATTATTATTATATTAGTTATTATTTTTATGAGATAAACTTATTCAATTGATATTTTAAATCTTATTTTTTGTAAATTGTGGATACATTAAAATACAGTATTAAAAAAAAATTTTTTTTTTTTTTTTTTTTTTTTTTTTATAAAAAATTCTCACAATTCATTTTTATTTCTTTTAATAAACCTTAAAATTAAAAGTTCAATAATGTAATTTTATAATTATATATATATATAATATATAAATAATTAATGTAATAAAAAAGTTAATAGTTATTTATTATGATAGTTTATGTGTATATATATATTTATGTATATATTATTATTATTATTACTTTTACAATATCTATATATATAAGAAAATATATATTATAAAATTTAATAAATAATGGATTTATTAGAAAAAAAAAATTAACTAAAAAATTATATAATATATAATATATATATTTAATAGTATAGCGTTTTATTCATTTTTATACATAATTGATATTCACTTTATATATATATGTGTATCATTGACTTCTTTTTTTTCTATTTAATTAATTTACAATATTTATAATTAATAATTATATTATAATAATAAAAATTAATATATTATAATTAGTTTTTTTTATTATTATTTTTTTTATATAATTATTATTATATATTATAGATTTATAATATTTAAAATTGTAAAAGTTGCCTATAATGATTAACTATTTATTATTGTAATATAGCATTTTATACATATTCTTTTTTTTTTTTTTTTATATATATATATCAAATACAATACATTAAAATTATAATACTTTCAATTATTTTCAATTATTAAGTAAAATTAAATAAATAGTTTATAGTTTATTTATATATTTATAAATTGGTATGGGATACATAGATGATAATATACATATGTATTTTACTAAATATAAAATAAAAAGAAAAAAGATTTTTTTTTTATTCATTTATTATTTTAATATCTTATCAAATATAATTTTTTATTATTATTAAATATTTATATCATTATTTTTTAAATTTAGATCTCATCATGAAAATAATTACTATGTTTTAATAATTAATATATAATTTATATAACCATATTTTATTTTATTCTAATTTATTTATTAAATATACAAAGAGAGTTAAAATAAGTTTGAAAAATTAAATATTCAATTTTCAATTAATTAAAAATAATTAAACAAATTATCCTTTTTTTTATATATATTTTAATTCTTGATGATTGAAAATTAAGGATAATTTGTTTAATTATTTTTAATTAATTGAAAATTGAATATTTTAATTTTTCAAACTTATTAAACTCTCTTTGAATATTTAATGATGGATTAATAAACATGAAAAGGATTAAGATTATTTGGTTTTTAATTTTATTTTATTTCATTTTTATTTTTTTTTTTTTTTTTTTTTTTTTTTTTTTTAAATTGAAAATATTGTAAAGAATGATTTTATTTTAATATATTTATTTAAAATGATTTAAAATAGTCTACTAAATTTATATAATCTTTTTATATCAATATTTTAAATAAAAGAAGAAATTCATTATTGTATCATCATTTTAGAAAGTATTAAATAAAAATTTTTTTTAAACATTAACCAAAATTTTTGTAATAAATTTATATTGTCAGATATATTTCTATTTTTAATGTATAATACATTTATCTGTTGTATATGTTTCAATTTTTAATGTATAATACTTTTTCATAAAGTACTGGATTATTATATTTATACTAAAATTAAAATAAATATTATTTTTTCTTATAAGAATTTTTGTATATGTATTAGATAATAATAGTAATCATAAAAGTAATAAGATGTTCATTATGAATAAAATAATAAATAACCAAAAAAAAAAAAAAAAAAATTATAAAAAATTTTTACTAATAAATAAAAAAATATTAAAGGTCAAACAAGTATAATAATAATAATAAAAAATACCAATATAATATATAATATAATTAGTTTTAATTCGCTATTTTTTTTATATATATTTTTAGATTTTAAATTTGTTTAGAGTATATTTAATTATATTATATATTTTTGTTAGTATATAAATATTTAAATAATAATATTAATAATTAATAAAAAAAAAAAAAAAAGAGTTCTTATTAATAATAATATTAATTCAATTATGTAAACATAAAAAGGAATAATGGAGATAACTAAAGGATGATAGTACTATTATAAAAATTGAAGGAACAAAGTTTTTTACTTTTTAAATATTTAAAAAAAATATCGTTATTTTATATTAAATTGATGTTAATTACATCTTAATGATATCTATTTATTAATCATTGATTGATTTTTTTTTTTTTTTTTGAAGTTCAAAGAAAATAAGGTACAATATATCTTTATTAAAATTAATTAAAGTTATAATAACTTTAAATTAATAAATAAATAAATAAATAAATAAATAAATAAATCAATAAATTAATATATCAATAAATCAATAAATCAATAAATAAATAAAAAAAATTTATTAATTACAATTATTGATATTTTTATACGGACCCAGTAGGAATATTGCCTTGGACATTATGAGGTATGATTAGCAAAGTTTATATAATATTTCATAGATATATGCCAATCAATTATATCCTTTCAACAACATCTATAAATTCAGGATTGTGTATTTATTTTTTAATAAACTTAAAGTCTTTACTTTTCTAAATATTAATATATTAAAACCATTCATAAACTACTCCTCTAAATATTAATATATTAAAACCATTTCATAAACTACTCCTCTAAATATTAATATATTAAAACCATTCATAAACTAAAGATAGTTAAATTTAAATTGGAGATCATCTTTCTATTTCATTTTTTAAAAAAATATATATATATATATATTTAGATAATAGTAAAATTGAAAAGTCGATGAAATAAGTTTTTAAGGAAAGCAATGAATAATTATTATTAATTTTATATTTAAAAATTATTAAAAGTGAATTTACTACTCTATAAATTCAAATAATTCTGAATTTTATTTTATTTTATTTAATGGGTTAATTTTTTTTTTTTTTTTTTTTTGATTAAATGAGTCAAAAAGAAACCTTATAAGATAACAACTAGTATAGTGTTAGAATGGCTAAAAAGATTTCTTTTTTAATGAGGAAGATAATAAAATAAAAAAATTTTTTTTTATTCTTTTCTTTAACATATTTTTAATTTATTTTATTTTATAAAAATTTAATTATATTTATTATAAATCAAATTCAAAAATTTATACAGTAAAACACGTTTATATTTTGAATTGTGATATAAATTATTATTATTTTTTATTATTATTATTAATTAATAGAATTGAAAGTTAATTAATGTATAAAATACATATTTTCATAAAAAATATTAATTATATATATATATAAAGAAAAAAAAAAAAAAAAAAGAAGATGGAATTATTTATTATATTTATTATTTATTATTTGTAATCCGTATTATCCGTTTCTGTTGTTTTAATCTTTTTATATAATAAAGTTTTTTTTTTTCTAATAAATTTTATATAATTTTTATCAAACAATTTATTTTTCCTTTTTTTTTTTTTTTTTATTAATTTATTTTTATTTTTTTTTTATATATATATTTTTTTAATTTGATTAATTACTATAAAAGTTAAGTTTTTAATTTAAAAAAAAAAAAAAAATTTTTTTTTTATTTTATTTTTATTTTATATCAAAGTTTTTTTTTTTTTTTTATTAAAAAAAATTTAATAAAAGATTTGAAGATACATTTTAATTTTAATATATTAATTTAACATAAAAAAAATTTTTTTTTTTTTTATATTAAATTATTTTTAATAATAAACAAAAAAACAAAAAAAAAAAAAAAATAATTAAATTTCATTATTAATAAAAAATTTAATTTTTTTATTTTTTTTTTTTTAATTTATTGTTCTTTAAAATTATTTTTAATTTTTGATATCTGAATTATTCTATTCAATAAAATATTTTAAATATCTATTTTTTTTTAATAATAGATATTTTAATAATCTATATTTTTATTATATATTTGATGTATTTTATCAAGTAAAAAAAAAAAAAAAAAAAAAAAAAAAGAAATAAACATGTATTTTGATGTTGATGTAAGTGGTGATTATATATTAAGTACATGGCATCCACGATATCCTATTGTAGCAGTAACTAAAAAAGATGGTTCAGTAGAAATACTAAATGATGAAGGTTTACGTATTAATAAAGAAACAATAAAGAAAGATAGCAGTATTTCATTTATATCATGGCATTCTTCAAAGAAATTTTTATTAATAGCATGGATTAATGGTATATTTAAATATATAAAATTAAGATAGATAGAACTCTCTATTTCATAATATATATATATATATATATACAATTTCAATTATGTATCATTATTATTATTTTTAATATAATTTATATTTATCTTTCTTAATATATATATATAATTCTTTATATTCTTTACTTTTTTAATGATAATAATATATATATATATATAAATATCTTTACTTTTAATAATACTATATATATATATATATATATAAAACTCTTTACTATTAATAATAATGATATACATTTATATATTCTAATATTATTTAATATTTACACCATTTTCTCACAATAAATAATTGGGAATGAAATTTAAAAATACAATTATAATTATTATATACTTCAAAAAAAAAAAATAAATAAATAAATAAATAAATAATTAATATTTTCAAATACGAAAGGTACTGTATCTATATGGAATGATTATGATAATGTACTAAAGGAGGAATCAATACATAAAAATAGAATTAAATGTTATAAATGGAGTCAAAACTCAAATAAATTAATTACTATTGATACTGATAATAAATTGGTGTTATGGAAAGTTGATAGACGTGGAAGAATTTTATCATTGTATCAAAATAATTTTAAAATTGAAATTAGTCAGTGTATGTTCTATCCAGCTATAAATTATAAAAAAACAAGGTAGAATACTCTATTTTATTATACATATAGAATCATATATGTATAATTATTTTTTTTATTGCGAAACATACAAATTATTGTAAAAAAAAAAAAATATATATATATATATATATATATATAAAAGGATTGAAAGTTCATCAATTTTAATGGATTATTAAAAATTTTTTTTTATATTTAACTAAATAAAAAATATATAAATATATATTTATATATATGTTGTGGAATTAAAAATATTATATCATCAATTGGTTTTAATTTTAAATTTTTTTTTTTTTTTTTTTTTTTTTTTTTTTTTTTTTTTTTTTTTTTTTTTTTTTTGGATTTTTTCATATAATGAAAATATCAGAGATAATAATGAACCAGTATCACTTTTCTTAGGAGGAAATAATGGAATAATATATTATATTAATGAAAAATTTCAATGTATTGAGAGTACCAATATTAATAAACCAATTCTTTCTTTGAAATTATTTGAGTCCCAAGGAATTATTCTTGCTATTACCGATGATATGTCATTATTTGAATTTGAATTTAGAAAAGATGGAAAATTATTTCAAATAGCAAAAGTATGTTATAAAAAAACTATATATATATATATATATATATATATAAATTATTAATAAATTATTAAGAAAATTATTAAAAAAAAAAAATAGTCGTGAATATATACAAGAACAATAAAAAAAATATAATAAATTATAATAATAATAATAACAACAACAACAATAATAATAATAATAATAATAATAATAAATATATAAAAATTCAATTATTAAATGAATAAATTATTTTTTGTTTTATATATTTAAATATATATATATATATATAAAATATTGTGAATTCGTATTAGTTGAAACTTTCATCTGGAATTAAAAGTGATAAAAGTCAGTATACCATTGATTGGGTTGGTGTTGGATTATTAGCAATATGTAGTGGAGAACAGAGTATAAGAATATTAAATCTTAATACTGAAGAGAACTATAATATAACATCACCTGGTTCGTCTCTTTTTTTTTTTATTTAATTTTATATATTAATTAATAAAGGAATATAAAGATAATCGGTTTTTTTTATTTTATTTTATTTTGCTTTATTTTTTATTATTATTATTATTTTTTTGCTAATAAAACAATGTTGGAATTCTATATATATACTTCTTATTATAAATATTAAAAAAAAAAAAAAAAATTATTGATTTTAAAATTATAGCAATAAAATCTGGAAATACTGAAAATTTCTTAAAAATGTCATTTAATTCAAGTAAAAGTATTTTAGCTGGTAAGTAAATAAAAATAAAATAAAAATAAAATAAAAATAAAATAAAAATAAAAATAAACCTATAAATATATATATATATATATTTATATAATATGAGTAAAATTAATAATACGTAAATTTTAAAAATATTTTAAAACTTTATTAATTTATGAAAATATATTTATATATATATATATATATTATATTTTAATTATATTAATATATTATAGCTGGTACAGATAAAGGAAATGTTTATTTATGGAAATGTAATTCTAAAAGAGATATTCATAATGAATGTTTATTTTCATGGGAGGTATAATGATTTAATAGTTATTTTTTAATTTTATTTTTTTTTTCATTTTAACATTATTATAAACTTAACTCTTTTTAATATTTAAAAATTTAATCTTATATATATATATATATTATATTTATTAATATTTATTATTGAAATATTATTATAATTATTATTATTATTATTTCCAAAAAAAAAAAAAAGTTTATATATAAAATGAATGTTCATAATGCTGTTGAAGCAATAGAATGGGGTATTTACTTTTTTTTTTATTTTTTTTTGTATTACTATCCATAATTAATTTTTCAATATTTAATAATAATTATTAATTATATATATATATATATATATTTTATTTTTCAATATTTATATTTGTTATTATTATTTTCTATTTTTTTTTTACGATTTTAATTTATAATCATAATATTAAAATAAAATATTAAAAAAAAAAATAAGGGGGAAATGGAAATATGTTATTAGTTAAATGTGATGAATCATTAACTCTTTTTGGAGAACAAAAAGTATTCTCAGATATTGATAAAGATAAAATTGTATATCAGACTTGTGCAGGAAAATTATTAATTACGCATTTAGATGGAAATGTAATTATTAATTAAAAAAAAAAATAAAAAAGAACAAAAATAAAAAAAAAAAGGAATATTATTTTAAATCCGTTTAATCTTTTCAAAAAAAAAAAAAAAATATAATAATGAATTTATATATTTATTTTCTAATTTATAATATTTATAATAATTTATGAATATTATATAACAATTTTTTTTTTTTTAAATAATAATAATAAAGAATTCAATTTCAATTAATACCTCAAATAAAATTAAAGGTGTATCCATATCACATGAAAATATTGCTATATGGGACGGAAAAATAATTGAAGTCTCAAAATTTGATAGAAGTTAGTATATTAAAATATAAATTTTATATTCATATATATATATATAAATAAAAGAGATTTATATATATATATATATTAATATATTATTAGTTATATGATTAATTTATCGTCAAAATTATTATATTAACAAAAAATTGAAAAATTAATATTATTATAAAATATATAAAAATCATAAATCTATATATATATATATTTATTTATATAAAGAAACTATTGAATCAGTGGGTATTATAAAATCAGATGCTCAAATTGTTAGTATTAATAATCAAGCATTATTTATTGCAGATGGATTAAAACTTGATATATGTAATTTTCAAGGTACTGTAAAACAATCCATTACCGGATTAGAATCAGAGGGTGAAATTTGTTCAATACATTCAGTCAATAATTATTTAGTTATGGTAAATTTCATTATTTGATATATTTTTTTTTCTATTTTTTATTTTTATTTTTATTTTTATTTTTATCTCTATAAAAATTAATATATCTATATAGGTTAATTATTTATTATACATCATTTTTGATATAAATATCAAAAAATAAAAAAAAAAATTATCATTATAATAATAATTATAATAATAATAATAATAATAATAATAATAATAATAATAATAATAATAATAATAATAATAATAATAATAATAATAATAATAATAATAATAATAATAATAATAATAATAATAATAATAATAATAATAATAATAATAATAATAATAATAATAATAATAATAATAATAATAATAATAATAATAATAATAATAATAATAATAATAATAATAATAATAATAATAATAATAATAATAATAATAATAATAATAAAAATAATAATAATAATAATAATAATAATAATAATAATAATAATAATAATAATAATAATAATAATAATAATAATAATAATAATAATAATAATAATAATAATAATAATAATAATAATAATAATAATAATAATAATAATAATAATAATAATAATATATTTTAAAATATTTTACAATTTTTTTTTTTTTTTTTTTTATAAAAAAAAAATATTAAAATGAATAAAAGGGAACAAACAATAAATGTTTAAAAATTATTGATACATCCAAAAGAGAAGCTAAAGTTATATATACAAAATTATTTGAAGAGTAAATACTATTTTTTTTTTTTTTTTTTTTTTTTTTTTGAGGGGGGCTTTATATAATCAAAATATAATATATATATATATATATTTTTTTTTCTTATTAAATTTTAATATATTATATTTCATTGTACTCTTTTATATAGAATTGATATAGAATGTGTGTCATCTGTAAAATGCAGTTATACAGGAAATTATATTAGCTTTATGAATTCATCTTCAATTAATGGTATTTTCAAATTAAAAAAAAAAAGATAAAAAAAAAAAAAATACATATATATATAATATAAATTCATTTATAATTGATTAAATATATGAACAAAGATAGAATATATATTAATTTCAATTAATTATTTTTTTTTTTTTTTTTTTTTTTTTTTTTTTTTAAATGGATAATAATAATAATAATAATAATAATAAATAAGATAATAAATTATATATATATGATATGGAAAAGGCTCTTGTCATGGATATCGATTTTTCAGAGTTTGGATTAAGAGTAAGAAGAAAATTATAAATAAATATATATTATCTATCTATCTATCTATATATATATATATATATATATATATAAATATTTATATTTCAAATAGATAATTAATTTTATAATACAATTAAAATTATTCTACTCCTTTTTTTTTTTTTTTTTCTTAAATATACCTTAGCCTATAAATTATATATGGGATTCAACTGATCAACGCTTATTGGTATGTGAAGCTGAAAAAGCCTATTCAACGGATCATGGTATGTTCATCCATTTTATTTATAAATTATATCTATAATTATTTATTTATAATAAAAACTTCATAAAAAATATATTAATATAATAATTATACTTTTTTTCCTTTTTCTTTTTAATTTGTTTTATTAAAAGATCAAAAAAATCAAATATCTTCCTCCTCCAAATGCAATGAAGTAGGATATAAAAATATATTAATATTTTTTTTATGAAAATTATATTATATTACACTAGAGAAATAAATTTATTCATTTAGTATCTCTCTTTTTTTTTTTTTTTTTTTTAATTTTTAAATTTAATACTATATAATAGATCATATTTATGTATATTTCACCTGATAATAAAATATTAATACACTCAAGAGTTCCAATAGATGATTTAATGTTTATTGGATCATCTGTACCATTTATATATTTATTAAAAGTAAATATTAGTATTTCAATAGATTTATTATAATTAATATTATATATTAGTATTATATATATAAATATATATAAATATATAAATATATAAATTATATATATTATATTTTGTTTTACAAAAATAAAAAAAAAAAAATTTTTTTTTTTTTATTTTAAAATTATTGATAATTTATATTTTGATATTCAATATTTTTAAAAAAAAATTTTTTTTTAAAAAATTATGAAAGAAAAATAATGATAATAATAATAATAATTCGGAAGTTACATTAGAAAACCAAATAATGAAAGGATATGCCGGAGTAGATTGCAATGATTCTACTATTATAAAGCATATGATGGATTTCTGTTATTATATTACTATTGGAAATTTAGATGATGCATTTAAAGTAAAGATTAATATAAAAAAATAAAATAAAATATTATTATGTTAAAAAAATAGTATATAAAGAAATAAATAAATACTTTTTTTTTTCTAAAATAAAATAAATTAAAAAAAAAAAAAAAAAAACTAATTATATACATTATTTATATGATATTATATATATATATATATATAAAAATATCATTAAACTATTTATATGATATTATGTATAAAAAAAAATTATATCATTAAATTATTTAGTCTGTTCATACTATTAAAAATAAAGAAGTATGGGAAAATATGGCAAAAATGTCGATAAAAACTAAACGATTAGATGTTGCCTCTATATGTTTAGGAAATATGGGAAATGCTGTTGCAGTACAGGCATTAAATGAATTATCAAATAATGAAAGTGATGATGTAAAATTGGCAACCATTGCCATTTATTTAGGTTAATATTAAAAAAAAAATTTTTTTTTTTTAAAGTTAATTCTATTTATTATATATATATATATATATATATAATAAATAGAATTTTATGATTATATATATATATATATATATATATTTTTTTTTTTTTTATTAAAAAAAAATACTAATTATAGTAATATATATATATTTTATCACATTAAGGAATGTATGATGAGGCAGAAAATTTATATAAAAGTGCAAAAGCATATGATAAACTTGGTCAGTTCTATCAAGTAATTAATACTTCAACTTCTTTATATATATATATATATATATTTATATTTATATTTTTATTATTTTTAAAATAATAATAATAATAATAATAATAATAATAATAATAATAATAATAATAATAATAATAATAATAATAATAATAATAATAATAATAATAATAATAATAATAATAATAATAATAATTTTAATATTTAAATAAATGATATATATATAAGGCAAGAGGTCAATGGGAAAAAGCTATAGATACAGTGACCAAGTTAAACACAATTAATATTAAACCAACCTATTATAATTATGGTAAATATTTAGAAGAAATGGGAAAATATGATGAAGCAATTAAAGCATATGAACAATCAGGAAATTCAAAGTAAGTTTTTATTATTTTTAAAAATAATAATAATAATAATAATAATAATAATAATAATAATAATAATAATAATAATAATAATAATAATAATAATAATAATAATAATAATAATAATAATAATAATAATAATAATAATAATAATAATAATAATAATAATAATAATAATAATAATAATAATAATAAATAAATAAATAAATAAATAAATAAATAAATAAATAAAAAATATAAAAGTACGATAGATAACATTATAAGAATTGAATAAATATAAAAAAAAAATTTTTTTTTTTTAATTGAAATTATTAAATATATATATCTATATAAATATATTATTTCTATGAAAAGCTTTGAAATTCCAAGAATATTCTTGAAAGTAATTAAGGATGAAGCTAAATTTAAAGCTTATGTTGAAAATTCTTCAAACAAGGTACAATAATAATAATATTTTTTTTTTTTGTTGTAAAAATTTTTGAAAATTCTCAGAAGAAAAAAAAAATAAAAATAAAATTGATATTTAATTAATTATTATATATTATTATGATTATGATTATTATTATTATTATAAATATTAATATTAATATTAATATTATTATTATTATGGATATTATTATTATTATTATTATTATTATTATTATGAAATGCTTTTAGTTTATATATAAATGGTGGGCTCAATATTGTGAATTAAAAAGTGACTATGAGGAAGCTATTAAATATTATCAAAAAGCTGATGAATTGAGTTTAGCCGTTAAAGTTTTATGTTCTTCTGGAAAACTTAATGAGGTAAGTTTTATGAATCTAAATATTTATTATAATTTTTTATGTAATCATATATATATATATGTATATTTTTTTTCCATGGATTAAAAAATAATAATAATAAAATATGGTTTAATTTTAAAATAAAAATTATTAAAGGCTATTAAGTTAGCAGAAAGTGCTAATAATCCAGCAGCTGACTTTCATATTGGTAGACAATATGAAAATCAAAGAAATGTAATATAATAATATATATATATATTTTATTAAAAAAAATTTTTTTTTATACATTTAAATGATAATAAAAATTGTTTTCTAAATTCATAATTAAATAATATATTAATATATGTAAAAAAAAAAAATTTTTTTTTCATTACAATTAAAGATTAAGGAAGCCATTAAATTTTATTCTAATGCAAAATGTTACAGTTATGCTATTGCTTTAGCTAAAGATTATAAACTAGAAACAGATTTAATGCAATTAGCATTAAAGAGTACACCAGAATTAATGATTGATGTTGCTAGGTATAAAAAAAAAAAATTTTTTTTTTAAAAATTTTTAAATGAAAAAAAAAAAAAAAATAATAAAAAATTAAGGATTTAAATTTTATTATATACATAGTTTTAATATATTATAAAAATCAAAATTAATTAAATATATATATAAATTTAATTTTACTAATAATTGTTAATATAGATACTTTGAAGAAGTAGTACATGAATATGATAAAGCAATTAATTTATATTATAAAGGTGAAAATGTATCAAAAGCTCTAGATTTATGTTTCAGGCACCAACGATATGAATTATTAGGAGAAATTAGTATGTTTATAATAAAATATTGATAATAAAAAAAATAATATATATATATATATTTATATATTGATTAAAATAATAAAATTCAAAAAATATATAATATATATAATATACTGATTTTTTTTTTTTTTTTTTTTTTTTTTTTTTTTTTTTTTTTATTAATATAATTATCATAGTAATGAACTTTGATGAAAATATTGATATAGCTACATTAAGAAAATGCATTGATTATTTCCTTGAAAAAAAAGATTACGAAAAAGCTGTTCACTTATATATCAGAGCTGCCCAATATGATGATGTATTTAATATAAATAGAAATATATAATATATATAAATTTTAATTTGAACAAAAAAAAAAAAAAAAAAAAAAAAAGAAATGAGAAAAAGTTTAATATAGTAATAAATTATTTATAATATATATATATATATAAAATCAATATTTTTTTTTAATTATTTAATAATTATTAAATAAGGCTCTTGATCTGTGTTTATCCCATAATGTGACTATTACAGAAAGCATGGCTGATAGTTTTATAACATCGGATAATCCTAAAAAGAATAAAGAAATTAATTTAAAAATAGCAAAAGCTTGTTTACAACAAAAATCATTCCATTTAGCTTGTAAAAAATTTACCCAAATTGGTGATCGCCTCTCAGCTATGAAATCCTTACTTTGTTCAGGTGATACAGAAAAGATTATATTTTTTGCAAGTATGTATCTCTGTAACTTTTTTTTTTCTTTCTTGTTTTATAAATATTCATATTTAATAAATAAATAAATAAATAAATAAATCGATAAATAAATAAATAAATAAATATATATATTTATATATATATATAAAATAATTAAAAAAAAAAAAATAATAATAATAATAAATAAATAATAATCATTAATTATAATTAATTTAGGATTATTACAAATGTATTAATTAATAAATAATTACATAAACTATCTAAATTTCATTAATATATATATATATAGATGTATCAGGTCCTAAACAAAAAGAAATATATATATTAGCTGGTAATTATTTACAAACATTAGATTGGAGAAATAATGCCACCATTACCAAATATATTATTCAATTTTATACCAAAGGAAAAGCATTCGATTCCATTGCAAAATTCTTTGAATCTTGTGCTCAAATTGAAATTGATGATTATCAAAACTATCAAGAAGTAATAACTTAAAATATTTTTAAAATTATTATATCAAAAAAAAATTTTTATTTTTTTATTTTTTTATTTTTATTTTTATTTTTATTTTTATTTTTATTTTTATTTTTTAATTTAAAAAATGAATAGTTAAACTATATTTTTCATATAATTATATATATATGATTATAAATATATTCATAATATATAATTAATAATAATAATAATAATAATAATTTTTTTTTACTATAAATTAAATTAGGCTGTAAAGGCATTAAATGAAGCAAAGAAATATTTAGAAAAAATAAAATCAACAAATGATGATTCTAAAACTATTGGCGTGGATAGGAATATTATAAGTATTAATAAAAGAATTGGTCTAATTAATCAATTTATAAAAGCAAAAGAATGTGCTAAAAATAATAATATTGAAGAAATGACGAATATTTGTCAAAGTTTATTAAGAGAAGATTTATCTGATGTAAATTTTTTTTTTTTAATATATTGAATTAATATATAATTAATTTTTTTTTGTTAACTTAATAATTAACAATAAATTATTACTTATTAAATAATAATAATAATAATTATTTAATTTTAATAACTTATAATTATTTACCTTTATATTACCCTATTATTTAATCAATGTCAGAGCTTTTTAAATATTGGTGATATATATG
The DNA here is from genome assembly GCA_016946835.1 of Neocallimastix lanati (nom. inval.). Classification (NCBI taxonomy): domain Eukaryota; kingdom Fungi; phylum Neocallimastigomycota; class Neocallimastigomycetes; order Neocallimastigales; family Neocallimastigaceae; genus Neocallimastix; species Neocallimastix lanati (nom. inval.). Next base: position 404,052 of record JACVTC010000009.1, on the reverse strand, counting down.
CTTTAATGATTGAATGCGCATTTGTAAATGGAAATCTTAATGATGCTAAATCATTACTTAATATTATGAAACAAAAAGTACCATTGAAGAACTTTACATATTATCTTGACAGTAGGATAATACAAAAAATTGATCCATCGATTCTACCAATGGTTCAAAGTGATGATATTGAAGAAGAATTTAATGAACAAGTAACTGAAGATTAAAAATAATAAAAAATAATATTAATAATGATAAAAGTGATAATAATAATAATAATAATGATAAAAATAATAAAAATAATAATAATAATAATAATTTTTATTTCGTAATATATACACAAATATAAATATGAGGATAATTATATACTGAGCAATTCATTATAAAATTAACATAAAATAAATGATAATAATTTTATATAAATATAGATTTATCTTAAATATATATATTTATAAATATATATAAATAAAAGCAATAAAAATAACAATAACGTTAAAATTATTAATAGAAATAATAATAGTAATAATAATAATAATAATTAATAAAATATAATTGAAGTAACAGAATAATAATAATAATAATAATAATATGCATATATAAAGGCTCAATAAAAACCAATATTAATAGTAGAAGAGAAACAATAAGATACATAAAAAAAATACATATATAGAAATATATAAACATAAAAAAAAGTTATATTAGATAAAAAAAAAATAAAAAGTTTTGTATAAATTACAAATAGTTTTAATATATTTATATATATATATATATTTAATAAAATAATCATTTATTTAAAAAAAAAAAAAAAAAAAAAAAAAAAAATTTAATTATAATAATAATTTTTATTTATATTTATTATTATTTATTATTTATTATTTATTATTTATTATTATTATATTTATCTATCTTTTTTATCATTTTATAAATCTTTTCTAATGATTATTTACTATTTATATATTTCATTTTTCTTTTATATATATATATATTATTTTATTTTATTTTATTTTTATTTTTTCTTTTACTTTTTAAAAAAAAATTTATATGAAATAGGACGTTAATAATAATGGTAATGTTGGTGGTGAGGATGAAGAATATAATGGTGAAGGTGGTGATTATTAAATCAGTCAATACCCAAACATGCATAAATTTTTACATTAAACAATCGTTTATTTAATATACATATGAATTCATATTTATGAAGAAATAATAAATATATTTATTTTATATATCTTTTAATTTTATTATTTTTTATTTATTTATTTATTTATTTATTTAATTTTTTTTTCTTTAATTTTATTATTTTTATCGATAAAACCAAAAAAAAAAAAAAAAAAAAAATTACCCAAAAAAAAAATATATATATAAAAATATTATAGTTTATATTATTCTATATAAAATTTTGGTTATAAAATTTTAAAAAAAAAAAAAAAAAAAAAAAATTATATATATATATTTTGTAATTAATTATTAAATAAATTTTATTTATTATTATATTTATTTTGGTTTATTTTAATATTATCATACATCTTTCTATTATTATTATAATTAATATTATAATTATTATTATTACTTTTTAAATTTTTTATTTGTTGTTTATATATTAAAACTCAAATGTAAATTATATATTAAATAAATTATTATGTGAAAATATTAAATATATATATTATACATATATTAAAAAAAAAAGGTTGAAATGGATATTTATTTAGTAATGTAAATAAATTTATTAATAACAGTTAATTTTTTTTTATCTTTTCATATATTATTCTGGTATATATATATTAATACAAACTCAGAAGTCATGTATATTTACTTCATAATATATTATGATTAATTTATACACTGCAATCTTTTTCCTATCTTTCATTTAAAAATAAAAAAGAAAAGAGCGTGACAAAATCATTCATAATATCTATATCAGAAGTATCTGTTAATTCTCCTCTCATCATTGTTTGTATATTTTAAAGAAAAAATATATAAAGTAAAAAAAAAAAAAAGTGTAATCTCAAGAACCATTTTAATCATTAAAAAAATAATATTCTTTTTTTTTTATCCTTTTCGTAAATATTCTGAAAGCAATATTATTATCATTTTCAGTCTATTCTTAAAATATATACATAAAAAAAATTATTACTTGATATTTCATTGATTAATCTTTCGTTCATCATTAAATAATACTTTTTAACTTATTATTTTCAGATTTAAATTAATGTGTTTAATAAAGCAGCCGTAGCAGCAGCATTTTAAATTCTATCTAAACTAAACTAATCTAAACTATATATAGCAGCAGCATTTTAAATTCTATCTAAACTAAACTAATCTAAATTTTATATAACAGTAGCAGTAATGAAAGAAAAAAAAGAAAAAAAAAAATTTTTTTTTTGAAAGTCTTTTTTACCTTCTTTTATACTTAAATATTTTTTTTTTTTTTTTTTTTAAAATAAAAAAATTTTTTTATTCCTTCATTAAAAAAATAAATTATATTATAATGTATCATTAATATATTATAAATTAAATGATAATATATGGTTTATATAATTATACATATATTAATTAATTTAAATAAATATAATTTTTATTTTTATGCCAAAATCAAAAAATTAAAAATTAAAAATTAAAAAATTCATAAAAAAAATATTGGATTTAAAAATTTTTAAAAAATTTTTTTTTACAGAAAAATAAATTTTTTAGTAATTTTCAATAAAAATTTCATAAAAAATTTAAAATATTTTAAATGTATTAATATAGAAGCATTTTGTTTAGAATAATTTAAGTGTTAGTAACTCTTTATCATAAATTATTATAATAAAATTGAAATAATTATTAATCCTAAATTCATGACTCTTAACAGATTAAGAGTTTCATCTAACTCTTAAAAGGATTCTTAGTAAAAGAATTGTTTTCCCGACACAATATTATGTCAAAGAAAAATAAATTGGAATTTTAAATTATAATAAAAGTTGCTCATTATGTCAATTTAAAAGAAAACTAATATAACTGATCGAACGATTAAAATGATCGTGATTACAAAATTGAAGAAATTCAGAAAAAATATAATATTTGATATAAGAGAATTATCTCAAGTAAAATAAAACTCTAAAAAAAAAAAAAAATATATATATATATATATATTAATTTAATAAAGAAAAGCATTCTTAGGAATGTATAAAGAATGAATCATATATCTTCATATTCTATAGAGACTCTTAATTGAAATCAAAATATGATATGATATTTTAATAAATAAAACTCTAGACTATTAACAATGTACGATATTTATACATAAAGAAATCTACTCTGTGATAAATTATTTCCACTACATGAATATACAAATCATAATTTAATAATATACATTACTTATATAAAGATTTAAGGAATCATATATTAAAACAATGTTTTTTTTTTTTTGCTCAACCACAAAGCATATTATTTAAAGTATAGTTATATTTTACGAGAATTTATACATATTAAACTGGTTTATAGATATGTATATTAATAACAATAATGAAGGAAACTATATGTCAGAGATCCCACACAATGTAATTTAAAATATTAATATCATAACTATTCAAGAGAAATATGATAGAATGGTAATTCCAACGTGGAAAGGGTACCTTCTAACAAAAATAGTATCATTAAGTCTATTATGAATTGTATTTAGATAATAACTAATTTAATAAAATCATAATAAAAATCTTTGTGATAAAAGTTATAATTAAGTAATAAATATAACCATGAGTTTTATACAAATCGATTACGTTTATCCATCTACAATCTATACTTATTGATTGCAAAGTATTTATGAAGTTATCATTACTAAACTTTTATCAATATAATATTTTAACGGTGAAAGAATTCATATATAAAAAATCCTTTTTAGAAATTTGGATTATAGGGAAGAATAGGCAACACAAAATTAAGAACAATAAATATTTTAAAGGAAAGTTACATAATTGATTCTTTGTGTTGATTATTTAAAAATCATATTTATTTTGGAAATAAATAAAAACAGCCTAATAAGGAAATTTAGCAAAAATTTAGCTTTCGAGAAGAAATTAATTCGAAATATGAAATCTAAATAAATTATGAAACAATTTTTTATATTTACTGATAAGTTTACATGGCTAAAATAATATAATTAACTATATATGTAATTAGTTTTAATACCTCAAAAATTTATCAAGTATACCGATATATCATTAATAATTTATATTAATAGTTATCGCTAAATCTTTAAAGTGAAACTATATAAAAGTTAGTCCTAATCTTTAACGAGAATTATAGTTAAAAGTGATATAGAAACCCAATATATAAGAGGTATTCACACAAGTTGAAATGGTATAATATCACCCTTCAAGAGAAAAGTTTTCCATCATATAAATGGTAATATATAAACCATAAATTATAAGAGATGTTTTAGATACATCTAATATTAATGGGGTAATATTATTAAACACTTTGATTTAAGGGGGAGAAATTATTAGATCAAAATATATTTAAGAAATAATTTTAACAATATTTAAATCGAATATAAGCAATAAATATAATGTAAAAATTTTTTTATTCATGTATAATTAAAAGTTAATTAAGAATAGAAATAACTATTAGTTTAATAATGTCAAATTAATATTAAAGAATACTATAATTTTATATACACAAATTCACTAGTAAACCAATTTATTCATTATAGAATAACTAGGTTTAAGGAGGAATGTTACAATATGTAAAAAAAAGCTTCAAATGTATTAAAATATATTATGATATAAAATAAGGAACTAGTCTCATTAATATATAAGCATTTAATTTTAGAATAATTAAATACTAGTAACTCTTTATCATAAATTTTATAATAAAATTGACATAATTATAAACCACAAGTTCCAAACTCTTAACAGTTATCATATTTCATATTTGACTTTTTTATTTTTATTTTTATTTATTTATTTATTAATTTTTCTATATTTATTATTAATTGATTATATATATGTAAATATATATTGAACTCTACCTTATAAATTATAATATATATAATAATATATATATATATATATTTTTTTTTATTATTATTATTATTATTATCAATATTATCGAGATATATAATTAGAAATTAATAACTAAATAAAATAGAAATAAAAATAGAAAAGTAAAATGAACAAAATAAAATGAACAAAATAGAAAATAAAATAGAAAAGTAAAAATGAAAAAATAGAATGAATAAAATAGGGAAAAAAAATAATATCACTATCACTATCTTTATTATTATCCTATATAAATTAAACTAAATTTAAATAAAACTAAAAGTCATTATATATACATAAAAAAAAAAAAAGAAGAAGAAAAATAAAAAAATAAAAAAAAAAAAAAAAAAAAAAAAAAAAAGAAGAAAGTATTAATTATTATAATTTTTTATTTTTTATTTTTTATTTTTTATTTTTTATTTTTTATTTTTTATTTTTTATTTTTTATTTTTATTTTTTTTTTTTCTGTTTTTTATTATTAATTAAATCGTTTAATTTTTATTATAATTTTATTAATTAAATAGATTTTATTTATTAATGGATTTACTTATTATTATTATATATATTTATTTTTTCTATAGTTTTTAATTTATTGAAAAGTTATTTTCTCTAATAATTTTATTTTAAATATATATATATATTATTTTTTCTATAATTTAATTACTTTTACTGAAAAAAAAAAAAAATATTATTATTATTATTACTATTATTATTACTATTTTTATTATAAATTATTATTATTATTTTTACTTATTAATATTAATTTTTTTTTTTTTTTTTTTTTATATTTAATTTATTGATTTTTGATTTTGATTTATTTTTTTTTTTTTTTTTTTTGTACTAAAATTATTATAATTATTATAACTATTATTATTATTGTTGTTTTTGTTGTTGTTTATAACTATTTCTATTTCTATTTTTATTTCTATTTTTTTTTTTTTATTTTTATTTTTATTTTTTTTTTTTTTTTATTTTTTTTTTTATATAATCATTATTATTATTTCTATTTCTGTTATTATTATTATATTTCTATTTCTATTTCTATTATTATTAATATTATTTATTTATTTATTTATTTTTTTTTATTCTTATTTTTTTTTTTATTTTTATTTTTTATTTCTTTTTATCTCTCTCTCTATATATATATTTTTTCTTTATTTTTTTTTTTTTATCTATTTCTTAAAAAGTCATAATTGACTTTTTAATAAAAAATAAAATAAAATAAAATAAAATAAAATAAAAAAATTATTTTAAAAAATAAAAATAATATAAAAAAAAAATAATAATAATAATAAAATAAATAATATAAATAATAATATATAATTGTATATTTTATTTAATATATAAACCTGTTATATTATTGTTGATGGTTGAATAATAATAATAATATAAATAAATAAATATTGATATATGAAATTATATAAAAGAAAAGAAAAAAAAAAAAAAAAAAAAAAAAAAAAAAATTAAATAAATTAAAATTTTATAACATATATATATATTTATTTATATATATACATTTATATTAACTATTATTTATTATGATGGCTATTGTATATATATAAGGAATTTTTTTTTTTTTTTTTTAATAAAAATAAAAAAATAAAAAAATAAAAAAAAAAAAGGAAAAAAATATAAAATGTTAATATATATATATATATAAATATAAATATATGATTCTAAATGTATGTAGTTTCTTTTTTTTTTTTTTTTTTTTTTTTTTTTTTTTTTATATATATTTTAATTATGCATTTTAATATTTGTTTGTTTTATTTGCTGTTATTTGTTCGTTTATACTATTGTTTGTTTATTTGTTTCAAAAAAAAAAAAAAATCTTTTTTTTTCATTGTATTTTTTTGTATTATTTTTTTTTTTTTTTTTTTTTAAAAAATAAAATAAAAGTTTGATAGTTTTGATATCTTATATTTTATAAATTAATATTATGTAAATAGATATATTTAAAAAAAAAAAAATAAAATAAAATAAAATAAAATAAAAAAATTAAAAGGTATCATTAATATTAATTTTTTCTACTTGATGATGAATGAGAGTGAAGAGCATTCGTATGACTAGCATTTCTCTTAAGGCTTGAACATGAGCCGTTCGTCCTAAAATATCAATTTCACGGGTTCGATAGTGAATATTATAACGGAAAACTTTTGTTTTTGGTGGTATTAAATTATGATTCACTGGTGGTTTGGAATTAGAAGGAGTAAAAGAATTGATGGTTGCTGTGGTTGCCGTGGTTGTCGATGATGCAGTAGTAGTAATTGAAACAGGTGTGACTGGTGTAACTGGTGTAACTGGGGTTACCGGTGTAACCGGTGTGACTGGTGTAACTGGTGTAATTGGGGTTACCGGTGTGACTGGTGTAACTGGTGTAACTGGTGTTACTGGAGTACAGGAGGAAGATGGTGTTTCTGGTTTTATACTAATACTATGAGTAGAATTATTGGAATTTATATTAATATTTATATTATTTATATCATTTTTAGTATTAGTAATACAATTGGTATTTATATCATTATTATTATTATAATTGTTATTGTTATTGGTATTGGTTTTAGAATTGATATTGGTATTAATACTGGTATTGGTATTTATATCATTATTATTATTATTATTATTATTATAATTGGTATTAGTATTGGTATTGGTATTGGTATTGATATTGATATTAGGATTACTGGTAGTTTGAAGTTGATTTAATTTAGTTATACAATTAGAAATGACAAAATTTTCATTTTCAAAATGAATAGAAGGTGTAGGAGTAGGAGGAGCAGCAATGGTAATATTACTATTAGAAATACTATTGGAAAGAGTTGTATTTGAATGAGAATAATTTGGGGATTGTGAAGTGGAAGAATTAAGAACAACCGTATTAGTATTAGTATTGGTATTGGTATTGGTATTAATATTAGTATTAGCAGTTGTAGTTGTTGTTGCTTTTGTTTTTGTTATCATTGGAGTGGACATCATAGTTGAAGAACTGGAACTATTTTGATATTTATTAGGTAAATCGGAAGTACTATAATTATAAGTACGATAAAAATCTATACTGGAGGATCGACTACCTCCTATAGAAATAGTTTTTTCATTACTATGACTATGATGATACCTATTACTACTGTGAGAAGTATGACTATTAGGGTAACTATGACTATGACTATGATTATGACCTGGAGTATCCTCATCAATGTCATTTGCTTCTCTTTCTCCTTCTTCTTCTCCTCCTTCTTCTCCTTCGGTAGTACTAATGTTAATTTGAGAACTACGGGTAGGGCTGTTGGTAAAGGTATAGGAATATGAAAAGGAATGGATAGAAGGATTAGATTGTGATTTAAAATTAATAGGAAAAGGAAGACCTTGACCTTGGCCTTGACCTTGACTTTGACTATCAATATCAATAGTTATTATACTATTACTACGTTTATTATTACTGCTGTTGTTATTATTACCATTATTATTATTGAAATATTGATTATGATAAATTCTTTCCTTAAATATAGGATTAAAAATATTATGATAGACATCCTTTATAAATTTTTGAGATGAGGAAGAAGAAAAACTATTATTATAATTATAATTACTATTACCATTACTTTTACTTTTACTTTTACTATTACTATTATTATTACTATTACTATTACTACTACTACTATTATTATTATTACTACTTCTATTATTATTATTATTATTATTATTATTATTATTAAAATTATAATTATTCTCTTCCATCATTTTTGGCATAATAAGAGAAGAGTATTGAGGAACATAACCATCTTGAGTAACGGAAATTAAATGAACATATTTGAAAAGCGCTAAACTCTTTTTTTCACTCAACTTATAGATATAACAATTCTTGATATCAGCATTATCTAGAATAGCTAATTGATCCAAGGAAGTCTTTTTCTTATTACGACCACTAATCTTTAAATAGGATTTGAAACAGAGTGAGAAGAAGGAATTTTTTAATCGCATCCCCACATGAGGAACGGAGAAAGAAATGAAAGAATGTAGTAATGACCAATACTTTATAAATTCTGTTTTCGCAATGAGGGAACGAGCAATGACACCTCCCATACTATGACAAATAAAACTGATATAGGTAAATTTAGTATGCTTCCGTATCATAAATTCTTCTATTTCTTCATATAATTTTCGACTTTCACTTTCAATATCCAAATACGAATTTTCTTGATTACTTTTAGATAAGAGATAAACATACTTCATTCGATCCCTATTTTTCTCATTATTATTAATATAACGTTCAAAATAATCTCTTACGGTATACAAATCATATTTATTACCAAGAAAACCATGAACACAAATTAATAAATGATATTTGATATCTTCATCTGAAGAGGAAGAACTAGATGCTGTAGATGAGGTAGTAGAGGACGTAGATGATGATGAAGAGACAGAGGAAGATTTTATAGAGGAGTCCATTATATTATGTATTTCTTTCTCCTTTATATCCTTTATATTTTTCTCTAAAGAATTTTCATTTTTCAAATCTTCTTCTACTTTCTTGGAATCATTTTCCAATTTATCTTTTAATATATCCTTTTTATAAATTGGAAATATTAATTATATATATTAAATTAAAATATAAAATAATAAGATATATATATAATACAAAATAGATATAAATAAATAAAAAATAGATATTAATAATAAATAAAAAATAGATATAAATAAAAAATAAAAAATAGATATAAATAAAAAAATAATATAATAGGTATAAATTATATATATATATATATATTAAATAATATATATTAATAAATATTATAATGTTAAGTTTTCTAAAATTATCAACAACTTTATATATATATATTTATTTTTATTTTTATTTTTATTTTTATTCTTATTCTTATTTTTATTTTTATTTTTATTTTTACCTTTATTTCTAATTTCTTATTATTTTTTCCTTTGGCATCACTATCACCTGCTACTACTTGAGAAGAAATGATGACAGGCCAACGATTTACATTATTTTCGATGGAGTTATCACTCTTATCACATTTTACCAACTTAAAGAATGGATCCACGTCTTTATTGTATACATTAAAATATCCTCTGGATTCATTCTTTAAATTATTAACATTTTCATCTTCAATATCAACAATATTAATTTTTTCCCTTCAAAAATAAAATGATATATGAATGATATTAAAAAAAGAAAAATAAAATAAAATAAAATAAAATAATAATAAAAATAATAAACAAATAAATAAATAAATAAATAAATAAATAAAAATAACATTTAAATTATATATATATTAATATTAATTATATTTATTAATATATATAATAAAATAATAATTAAAATAATAATAATTATAATACGTTTTCTTTATATATATATACCATTTATTAAGAAATTCATTAACTTTTTTATTTCCTAAATCGGATTTAGAAGAAGTAAATAATAGGGATTGATAACTGGAACTTTCTTTTGAAAGCCATTCATCTCTTAACTTTATAAATTCATTAGACTGTACATGGTATTCCGAGAAATAATAGCTCAAAAGAATATTGGATTGATCATTAATATAATTAACCAACCGTATTGTTGAAGAAAATAAATCTTGTTCAGTTTTACATTTCTTTTTTTTTTTTTTTTTTTTTTTTAATTATTAATTATTATTATTTTTATATTATTAATATTTTTATGTTATTGTTATTTTATTATTATATAATATAATATATAAAAAATTATATATATATATATATATATATACAAAAACATTTAAAGTTTAATAATATATATTGAAATTTGATATGTATATATATATTTAATAAATAAAAAAATAATAAATATATGACTTCTTTTTTATTTTTTTTATTTATTTTATTTTATTTTTAATTTTTTTTTTTTTTAATTATATATTTTATTTTTAAATTTTCAATTTTTACCTTTAAACAATTTCTATAGGATTGAACAGTTTCATTCAATACCGACATCATGTATTGATTATTTATAGCATCTTGATATAAGGTATTGGACAATGAAAGATTTTTAATGATAGAATTTAATTCCCTAATCTTCTTCTTCATTTTAGTTTCTTCTTTTTCTTTTTCTATTTCCTTTTTTACCTTATCTTTTTCCTTCATTGATTCCTTCATTGATGTCATTGATGACGATTTCGACTCCAACACCGACTCCTTATATTCTATAATAGGTTCTTCCACCATTCCAAGAGAATCATGATGACCAAAATAGATATCGGTATGTTGAGAAATATTAAATAAAACTTTATAAAATTTTATTATAATAATACTAAATTTTTCCTCGGGTTTTATTAAAGGCCGTTCATTAAGATTAATATAATAAGAATGAATAGCTTTAATAAGTGAATTAAAAGTATTTTTAAAGAGAACACAGGAATTAATTAATAATTTTTCTAATATTTTTTCCGTATTCTCAGGAATCTATTTTATTATTATTATTATTATTATTTATTTATTTATTTATTTAATAATAACATGAGTATTGAACAAAATAAAATTTTGAGTATTGTTGTTAAAATAAATTATTTAATATTATCATATAAATGAATAAAATATAATAATTTATAATATAATAATATATAATATAATAATAATAATATAATATTATTCAATAAATTAATAATATAATAATATATAATATAATAATAATATTATTCAATATATTATATAATTTCCATTTATAAATATTTTTATTAATATATATAAACTTACACTTTTCTTTTCATCTATTTGGAAACTATTATTAACATTATCATCACTGAAACTTCTTTTTAATTCCCTTCCACCTACAGTCTTCTTTTTATTAATATTTAAAAGAACATCAATAGAGCTACTTCTTTTATTATTATATGAGAAAAGAGAACTATTTCTTCTTTTATCATTGCTAATATTGTTATAATTAGATAGGACAGCATGAGAAGGATGTGAAAAAAAATCCGATATACTTGAACTACTATCATTACGACTTTTTAAGTTATAAAGATCGGCCATGAGTAAATCTTTTGGTTTTGCTTGATATCCCGTACTACAAAAGGATATAAACATATTCCATTCACCATAATATAAATAACCAAAATCTATAGTTGCAAATCTTCTAAAGAAGCATTGATCTATTAATTGATCTAAATTACCAATAAAGTAGGTTTGATCTTTTATTTTTTTATAAAAAGTTCTTTGTCTATTAATAATGGCCAAATCATTAATAATTGATTGATAAATTTTTTTTTTTTTTTTTTTATTTTTATTCATAAAAATTAAATCATTATTTAAAAAAGTTATATAATATAATTAAAGAAGATATATAAATAATAATATATTAATAGATATAATATAATAAAATACAATAAGATATAATTAATATATATATAATAATATAATATATTGATATAATGATGATATAATTATATAATTAAAATAATTAAAATTATAATAATAATAATAATTTTAAATAATATATATAATTTTTTTTTTTTTTTTTTTTTTTTTATATCTTTACTTTTCTTCTTTTTGTACATAAAACCTAAAGACAAGATAGACATTTAAATCCTTTTCACTCATTTTCTCATAACCTATTTCTTGTTCTAGTAAGGAGGAAGGTAAAGACTTAATGCCACCATAACTAGAAGAAATTGAGGAATACTGATCATCATGTTTTTCAGATTCTAATATATTATTTACATTTTCATTCTCTCTTCCATTGGTGAGAGAACCACTTAAAATATTACTAGTAGTAAGACTACTATTACTACTTATAGAAGTTCTTTTAGAATCATGTCGATATAATGAATATAATGAAAATCTTTTACTGGTATTAGAACGAACAATAGATGAAGTAGATCCAAGAATGGATTTTCTTTTAGAGGATTTAGATTCCCTTTTTTGAATATTGACGGGTTTATTTAAAACGAAACAGACGGTTTCATTAACATTTTCTTTTTGAAATTCATATTCTATAGTTATTGGTTTACAATAATATGTTATCCCTTTTCTATATTTCTTATTTTCTTGAAAAGATTGATATCTATTAGAGTTACTATTATCTTTTATATTTTTTCAAAAAAAAAAAAATATATATATATATATATATAATAAATAATAAAATTAAATATATATATTTTTTATTTTCATTAGAATTGATTTTTCTTATTAATAATTAAATATATAATTTATTTTAAATAAATATTTTATATTGCTTACAAAATAAAATAAAATAAAATAAAATAAAAAAAATAAAAAAAAAAAAAAATAGAAATAACAATAATAATATATAATAGAGACAAAATAGATAAATCGAATTTCAAAATATACCTGATAAATCTGTGGATTGACTATCCTGTTTTATTTCATTTTCACATTTCTTTTTATCAACTTTAAAATATTTTTTGGGGGTATTTTCATTTGGACCAATAAAAGCTTTTATTCTCAATTGATATTTCCTTTATTGAGTTTAAATAAATTATTATAAAAATAAATAAAATAAATAAAATGTATATTTATATATATATATAAAGTTATATAAGTATATCGCCCAAAGAATTTTTACTATTATAAAACAATTATTTCCAATCATTTCACTATTATATTACCCTGAGTATCTAATATCAATATTTTTGAAATTTCCTAGTTGTACGTATAGCTCATAATGATTTTTTACCTTTGATTTATATAATTTATCACCAAGGGAACTATTCATGACTATATATATATTTTATTCTATATATTATTTAACTATTTTTTTATTATATTTTATTTTATTTTTTTTTATTTTATATTTATATATATATATTTTTTTTGTATATAATTGCTTCTATGAATATCTTTTTATTTCATGTTTTTTTTTTTTTGTTGTTGTTGTTTTGCTATTTTTTTATTTTTTTTATTTGTTTTAAATGTGTATCTTTCCTGTGTATTTATATTAAATATAAAAGAGACGAAAAATAATAATAATAATAATAATAATAATAATAATAATTATAGTTTTATTAGTATCAAAATTTTTTCAAAAATCAAAATTTTATATTTTATTTTATATATAATAATATATCAAACATATATATAATTATAATAATTATTATTAATATTAGCATATAAAATACAAGTATTAAAATGTCTAGATTGTATCCATTTATACTTTTTATATTTAATATGATGAATTAAATAATAATTATATAATATTGTAATTCATGAAATTTTATATTCTTTATAAAAATTACATATAATAAAATTCATCAAATATATACCTATTTAATTTTTATTCTATAAAAATTTAAAGGTTTGATATTATATTTATTTTTTTTTATTATTTTTATTATTTTTTATTATTTTAATTATTTTTCTTATTCTATTTTTTTTTTTTTTTTTTCTTTATCCTTGTATTTAATTGTAATTTGTGTTTATCATTTCAAAAAAAAAAGAATATATATGTTATCAGCAAATATAATTAATATATCAGCTCCAATTTCAAAGAATGAAATTTATAATATAATATATTTTTTTTTAAATGTATATAAATTTGGATTTTATTTTTATTAATAATATTATTATTACTATTATTATTATTATTATATTTCTTTTTTATTACATCGATATTTTATTTTTATATTTTGTTTTTCTTTTTTTATATTTATTTTTTTTTTTTAGAAAAAAAAATTATATAAATTCTAAAAATCATAAATTTACAATAAAAAAGAAATAAAATAAACTAAAAAAAAAAATAAAACAAAATAATAAAAATAATAAAAATAAAAAAGCAAATTTATTACAACTGAATAAAAATTATAAAAAAAAAAAAAAATAAAGGATAAAATAAAATAAAATAAAATATAAAATTTTTTTATTCTTTCATTAAATATTTGAATATTTATGAAGATTTAAAAAGTTTAAATAATAATAAAAAAAAAAAATTTGAAATGTAAAAACTAACCCTTATTCTTTTAAATTATTTTCATATATATTAAAGTTTATATTATTTATTTATTTCATTTATTTATTTATTTATTTAATTTTATATTATTTATTTATTTAATTTTTATTAAAATTTTTATACCTTTTAAATAATAAAAAAAAAATTATATTAAAATTAATTTATATTAACTATATATTAATTATATATTAGAATATATATTAGAAATATATTGTTAATATATCTAAATAATATATTATACAATGGATTTAATTCAATAGAAATTTAACAGAATACAAAAAAAAAGAAAAAAATTTATTTTTATTTTTATTTTTCATTAATAAAATAATTATGATAGAATAATTATGATAGAATAATGGTGCACTTCATCTACATCAGAACAAGAATTAAGCATCATCATTTTATTCTTCAAATAAAAACTTAGTATCATAATTTTCACACTATTATTACACTTTTTTTAAGTTGATTAAAAGTCAAAGTTTTCATATTCAAAAGTCTATTTCATAGATAATAAAAAAAAAAGTTTATCAATAGATGATGGATTATAATAATATTTTTTTATTCAAATATTATAAAATATTATTTAAATCATCAGTATTTAGAATATATCTTAAAAATAATGAAAAAAATATTTTTATCATTGAAGAAATAGGAAAAACTATAAAGACAAGATTTTACAAAAGTAAAAGGCAAGATAAAAGAATACTCTAATAATAATAATAGTAAATTTAAAATAACATATATAAATTATATTAAAAAGTCACTTCATAATTAAAATGTCATTTTATAATTAAAAAATCAATTTATAATTAGAAGGTGGTTAATTAATAATTAATGAAAACAAAGATGCTTATTTATTTTCATATAAAAAATAAAGATATTATTAGTCTTAATTTTATTGACAATACTTCTAATAATAAATGGTCAATATTAATTAAAAGAGTAATAAGAAATAATTATTTATTACTAATAATTATTAATATTATTATGAATTATCTATTACTAATAAATATTTATTATTATGAATTATATAACGCTATTATTTATTATTTGTTTATTTATTTATTATTTATCTATTTATTTATTTATTTATTATATAATAATGGTAATGTTTATTATAAATATTTAATTTGTATAAATTTAATTTTTTGGTTTTTTATAATCATACTATTATTCTCTATTAATTAATTTTATATCTAATTCTACCATATTATATTATACATAATATATTACCATTATATTTTATAGGTTTATATAATATATTAATCTATTTATTATAGTATTGTATTAAATTGTATATTAATATAAATTAAATTTTCTATTGGATGATTAGAACTTTAATATTTATAAAAAAGACCTTTTAATTTATTTTGTGCTTGTTTATAAAAATAAATAAAAAAAACTTTAAATATAAAAAAATTTTTAATTACTATTTAATCCTTTCAAAGGTACCAACATAAATAAATAAATAAATAGATAAATATAAATAAATATAAATAAATATTAATAAATATTAATAAATATTAGTAAATATTAATAAATATAAATAAATGTAAATAAAAATAAATAAATTAAATATTAATAAATATTAATAAATATTAATAAATATTTTATAGATTAATTATATATATATAAATAAGATAATAATAGAAAAAAAAAAAAAAAAAAATGTGGAGACAATTGAGTATCCATTATAATTTGAAACTTTTCACTTTCAATTTACATAATTAACAGTGAATTTTATTTAAATGATACGTTAAAAATTTGATGAAGAAAAGTAATAAAGAAAGATAAGAAGATGAAAGAGCAAGTCGATGATAATATCATGAAAAATATATAAATTAATTAAAATAAATATTTAAATGTAGTAAATATTTTACATATACTTTTGAACATGTAACAGTATTAATTATTATTAATATTTAAGTAAATGAAAGAATATAATTAGTTGTTAATTAAAATATCATAGTTTAAGATAATATAAAAAATAAATATTGGATATTTACTAATGATGATATATTTTTTATTTTTAAAAAACTAAAAAACTTATAAAACTATAATTAAAATAGGCTATTAACTATGTAAGAGTATTAATTATTAATTAAAATATCAAGATCCTAAAAAATACAATAAATAATAATAATATAAATTTTTTTATTTTAAAAGAATAATATATTATTTTAACAGTTAGATTAAATTTTTTTACTAACCGCATCTCATAATAATAATTATGGATATGAAACAAAATCTTGTCAATTATTATTATTCATTTATTAAATTATTATTAATATAATATTATTGATATTATTATTTATAATTATTATTATCTTTATTATTATTATCTTTATTTTTTTTATTATTTTTTTTATTTAATTAATTATAATTATGAAAAAAAAAAAAAAAAGTATTACAATACTATATTTATCTATTAGTTATTGTGTCTTTTCATCATTAACAAATCATTATTATGATTATATTCAATAGATTTTGTAAACCATTTTATATTAATAGTATTTGTTGCAACTAAATAATAATAAAATATTAATATTAATAATAATATTGATCTTATTATAATTTATTATTATTTATTTATTATTATTACTATTATTTATTATTTATTATCTATTATTATATAATTATTTTTTTTCTTCTGTATTTATAACATATATATATACTATTATTACTATTATTGACCTTATAGCTACCCTCATTTTAACCCACTTTAATTTCTATATATTTTTTTCATTTTTATTAATTATTTTTTTTTCTTTTATTTTATGAAAATTATCAAATTTTTATAAAATATCAATCTTATATTTGTATTAAAAAAAAAAAAAAAGAAAAAAAAGTGTATAATATCTATTATGAATTTTTATTGTCATTAATAATATTTAAATCTAATTTTTTTTATATATATTTATATATCAAAACGTTTATAGAATGACAATTTATTAATAAAATGAAAATAAGTAACTATAAGCATTATCATATACCATTGAATAAATTGAATTAAATCAATATTAAACTTTTTTTTTCATTTATAGATGATAAATGAAATATTTGCATAATAATAAGAATGTTAAAAATTAAATCATTTATTTTTTAGATATAATTGTTTTTTTTGTTTAAATATTATTTATGTATTTTTACTTTATTCTGTTTTATTTTATGTTTTTTTTAAATGTATTCCTATTAATTTTTTATCTCAGTATTTTCATATTTCATATCTACTATTTAAATAACAAAAAAGAAAAATTATATATAAATTATTTAAATTATTTAAAATATATACCTATTGCAAAAATTGAAACTTTTATAATACTTTTGAGCAGAGGAAAAACGACACCATCTTTTGCTGTTGAATTTTTAATTACTATTATTTAATTAAAAATTTTTTATTTAAATTTTTCTTTTTCTTTGGTAATTCTAAACATTTTTAATAAAAAATTAAGTTTACTATTCCTTAAAGTTATCAAGCATTGTTATTATTTAAAAATTAATTTAAATTTAATTTATTTCAGTAGCACAGAAATCAATTATGTTTAATATTATTCCTTTCAAATAAAATTTAATATTAATTAAAGTTTTATTTAATTAAAAACGTTTTTTTCTTTTTTTTAATTTAAATAAAAAAAAAGATAATACAAATTATATTATTAATTTACCTATGTAAACAGATATATAAATAAATAATAAATAATAAATACAAATAAATAGAAAATAAATATAAATATAAGGAATAATAAATATAAATAAAAAAATATACATATTCAAATATAATATATAAATAATAAATAATAAATAATTGAATAATATATAAATATTAAATAAATATAATTTATTTAAAATATAAAATAATAAAATATAGAAATATATATACTAAATAATAAATAATAAATAATAAATAATAATAATAAATAATAAATAATAATAAATAATATAAAAAATATATAAAATATAATATATATAGAAATATATAATAATATATGAATAGTAATGAAATAATAAAGTTATAACAATTAAAAAATGTCAAAGTTCAAAATTAATCATAATTGTACTTAACATCTTTGTATAACAACTTGTTCAAACTTTACTTAAAATATAATATTATATATAATAATAAATATAATAATAAATATAATGATAAATATAATAATAAATATAATAATAAATATAATAATAAATATAATAATAAATATAATAATAAATAAAATAATAAATATAATAATAAATATAATAATAAATATAATAATAAATATAATAATAAATATATAATAAATATATAATAGATAATAGATATATATATCATAAATAAATAAATAATATATATCATAAATAGATAATAAATTATTTTTAATAATAATTATATATAATACATTGAATATTATTATATTCAAGTATTTTATTAATAATTATATTTAATAATAATAAAAGAAAAAAATGCAAATGATAAAAGAATTATAAAAAAATAAAATTTTCTATCCATATTTATAGTTGTGATATATAAATTAAATAAATAAATAAATAAATATGTAAATAAATAAATAAATAAATGATCCACCAGATTTTAATATAAAACTGTAGAATACTTTACTTTGTATAGAATAATATTTATATATAAAATAAATATCTAAATATAAAATACATATAAAATACATGTAAATATCTAAATATAAAATACATATAAAATACATGTAAATATCTAAATATAAAATACATATAAAATACATGTAAATATCTAAATATAAAATACATATAAAATACATGTAAATATCTAAATATAAAATACATATAAAATACATGTAAATATCTAAATATAAAATACATATAAAATACATGTAAATATCTAAATATAAAATACATATAAAATACATGTAAATATCTAAATATAAAATACATATAAAATACATGTAAATATCTAAATATAAAATACATATAACTATAAAATGCGTAACTATAAATTATGAAATAAATGTTATATATAGAATTATATACAAGTATTATTTTTATTTACATATATTTATATTTATATTTTTATTATTGCATGTCTTTTACTGAATGACTTCATTATCATTATATTTATATATTTGTTATATTCATTATATTTGTTATATTTGTTATATATTCATTATATTTGTTGCATTAGTTGTATATTTGTTATATATTTATGATATATAAATATTTGTTATATTTGTTTTATTTGTATTTGTATATATCTACTAGTATAATTTCTCTATCTTATTTATTTATTATTTATTATTTATTATATATATTAATATATGCTCTTTATATTCCTTTTATTATTTATTATTTATTATATATTAATAAATACTCTTTATATTCTTTTTATTATTTATTATTCCATTATTTATTATTCCATTATAATTTTTTTAATTTATTTTTTAAATATTTATTTTCCATATTTTCCATTTATATTCATATTTAATATTTGTATTTAATATTTATATTTGTATTTTTTATAAAAGAAACTTTTCCAGTTAGAAATAATTACCATATTTATATAAAAAAAGAAAAAATAAAATAAAGTTTGGCCACTTTTATGACGTAAAAATGAGCAAAAATAAAATAAAGAAAAAGAAAAAAAAGAAAATAGAAATAGAAATAGAAAAAAGACTTTTATAAA
Source organism: Neocallimastix lanati (nom. inval.) (assembly GCA_016946835.1). NCBI lineage: Eukaryota > Fungi > Neocallimastigomycota > Neocallimastigomycetes > Neocallimastigales > Neocallimastigaceae > Neocallimastix > Neocallimastix lanati (nom. inval.). The sequence continues at coordinate 383,474 of JACVTC010000009.1, read as the reverse complement.
AATAGAATTATATATAAAAAAAAAAAGGAGAAAATAATTTTAATAATAATAATAATAATAATAATAATAATAATAATAATAATTTAATGATCAATTTGTTTTATCCATCCATAATATTGCATTGGTTATTAATTTTATAAACAAACCAATAAATAAATAAATATATAATAAATAATAAATAAATAAATAATAAATAATAAATAAATAAATTATAATTTATTTATTCTATCCACTAATTTTATGTAAAAAAAAATAATTAATTTTCTCAATTTCACTATTTAGAATGAATAATATTTTTATGTTTTAAGAATACATCCATACAACCATATAAATCATCTTTATATATAAATATTTTTTAATCTCTTTTTTATTTTTTATTTTTTAATTTTAATTTTTTTTTTATTTTTTATAATATCATATCCTATTTTTTTTTTTATTAATTTTTTATTTTATTTTATTTTATTTTTTTTATTTTATTTTTTATTTTATTTTATTTTATTTTTTTTTTTTTAAAAAAAAAAAATCCATCCACAATTTTACACCAGATAAATAAATTATTATAGATAAAGTTTTTTTTTTTTTTTAATATTTTTTAAATGTAATAGTTATTAAATCATTTCTATTTTATAAATTTTCAATAGTATACTTTTATTTCCTTTTATTTCATTATATATATATATATTAAAAAAATAATAAAATAATAATAAAATAATAATAAAATAATAATAAAATAAAAACAAAAATAAAGCAATAAAAAAAAAAAATATAAAATAATAAAATAAATGGGCTACACCTATTTTCATAAAAAAATATTATTATTATTATTATTATTATCATTATTATTATTATTATTATTATTATTTTATTTGTTTTATATTTAATGAATAAAAAAAGGTTTTTTTTATCAATTTTATTTTCATTTGACAATGAAAATCAGAAATTGGATTTGAAGAAGAAGAAGAAAAATAAAATGTTAAAATAAAATTTCAAATAAAAAAATTAAAAAAAAAATAGTTAAATCAATTTGTTTATTATCTTTCTTTGTATTTTTATATATACTTAATAATAAATAATAAATAATAAATAATTGAATAATAAATAATAAATAATAAATAATAAATAATAAATAATAAATAATAAAAAAGACTATTTATTAATAAATAATTGAATAATAAATAATAAATAATAAATAACAAATAATAAATAATAAATAATAAATAATAAATAATAAATAATAAATAATAAATAATAAATAATAAATAATAAATAATAAATAATAAATAATAAATAATAAATAATAAATAATAAATAATAAATAATAAATAATAAATAATAAATAATAAATAATAAATAATAAATAATAAATAATAAATAATAAATAATAAATAATTAAAAAGAGTATTTATTAATAAATAATAAATAATAAATAATTAAATAATAAATAATAAATAATAAATAATAAATAATTGAATAATAATTAATAAATAATAAATAATAATTAATAAATAATAAAAAAGACTATTTATTAATAAATAATAAATAATAAATAATTAAATAATAAATAATAAATAATAAATAATAAATAATAAATAATAAATAATAAATAATAAATAATAAATAATAAATAATAAATAATAAATAATAAATAATAAATAATAAATAATAAATAATAAATAATAAATAATAAATAATAAATAATAAATAATAAATAATAAATAATAAATAATAAATAATAAATAATAAATAATAAATAATTAAAAAGAGTATTTATTAATAAATAATAAATAATAAATAATTAAATAATAAATAATAAATAATAAATAATAAATAATTGAATAATAATTAATAAATAATAAATAATAATTAATAAATAATAAAAAAGACTATTTATTAATAAATAATAAATAATAAATAATTAAATAATAAATAATAAATAATAAATAATAAATAATAAATAATAAATAATAAATAATAAATAATAAATAATAAATAATAAATAATAAATAATAAATAATAAATAATAAATAATAAATAATAAATAATAAATAATAAATAATAAATAATAAATAATAAATAATAAATAATAAATAATAAATAATAAATAATAAATAATAAATAATAAATAATAAATAATAAATAATAAATAATAAATAATAAATAATAAATAATAAATAATAAATAATAAATAATAAATAATAAATAATAAATAATAAATAATAAATAATAATATTAAATAATAAATAATAATAATTTTATAAAATTTATAAAAAAAATTTTTTTTTTTTTTAAACACAAACTTTCCCCTCACCTCCTTTTTAAAAAAAAAATTTTTTTTTTATTTGTAATATTAATATTATTATTCAATTATTTATTATTCAATTATTTAATTATTTATTACTCAACTATTTATTATTCAATTATTTATATATCATTAGTACAACATAATTCATATAAATATATATAATGTAAATAGATTATAAAATATAAAGGATTATGGTTGATTATCAAACAAGCAAATACTTATATAATTTAAATATTTTTTTTTTATGCTAATGATTATCATGATATTATTTATTATTTCAATATTTTAATAAATAATATCAATAACAGTAAAAAAAAAAATAGTTAATCTATATTGTTTGGATGAATGTGTATCATTTCGCAATTGTGCAATTCGCAAAGTTTTTTTAATTAATTGCCACATTTTATAATTTTTTTTAACCAATGAATAAATAATTAAATAAATAATAAAGTCTTTAAATAATTTATTATAAAATATTTTTTAAATAATTGAATAATAAATAATAAATAAATAAATAATAAATAATAAATAATAAATAATTGAATAATAATAAATAATAATTAATAAGTAATAAATAAATAAATAATAATTAATAAGTAATAAATAAATAAATGAATATTTTATTTTTCTAATTAAAAAAAAATTGAATAATTAACACTAATTTTTTATTCAGAATAAATATAAAAATTTAAAATATTAAGCAATAAAAAATATTTTCATATTTTCATATATACTTCATATCTCCATATTACTGTTATATTATAAAATTATGTATTATTTATTTTGAATAATAAATAATTATATTTGTAGAATATCAATATTTTATATAGTTATTTTTATTATTAATATCAATATCAATATTTTATATAGTTTTTTAATTATTAATATCAATATTTTCATTCAACTTCATTCACTAATTCGACTACGCTCACTCTCGGGTGATCTCGAGCCTCTACGCAGCTTCACTACGTTACATGCTCGATCTCTCACTCCCCTACTTTCGCTTCGTCTCATTTAAACGTTCATTTGGTTTCATTCAATATTTTCAGTTTTTTTGAATATTTAAAATCATATGGTTTTTAGCATATATTTACATAGTTATCATTTTTTTTTTTTTTTTTTTTTTTTTTTTTTTTGGATATAAACTTTATATTTTATTTTTTTCTTATTTTTTAACCATAAAGAAATACATTCATTTTATTGGACATTGGATAGAAGTTGAAGTTGAATTATAATAAAAAAAATAAAGAAAAAAAAAAAAAATATATATATATATATATGTATCATTATAATAATTTATAATATTTATAATAATTTATATATTATAATTTATAATAATAAATAATAAGTTTGAATATATATATGAAATATACTATTGCAATCTAATTAATGTACAAGCCACAAAATAATGGTATAAAAGCATTTAATTTGGAATAATAAAATGCTTATATGGTAAATTATATTAATAAAATTGACATAATCATAAGCCATAAGTTCCTGGCTCTTAAAAGATTAAGAGTCTCATCTAGCTCTTAAAAAATTCATTACTAAATAATTGTTTATCAGAGACAATATTATGTCAAAAAAAAAAAAAAAAAAAAAAAAAAAAAAAATTGGAATTTTAAATAAGGATAAAAGCTACTCATTGTGTCAATTTAAGGAAGACTAATAAAACTGATCAAAATGGTCAGGATTGCAAAATTGAAGAAACTCGGAAAAAAATAAAATAGTTGATAAAAAGGCAGTTATTACAATAAAAAAAATATTATAAAAATATAAATTTATTAATTTAATAGGGAATAATACACTTAAACTATATATAAGAGCAAATTATATATCTTCATACCAGTGATTATTTAATTGAAATTATCATTTGATATTTTATCAAATAAAACTCTAGGCTATTAGTAATGAAATATATCTATACCTAAAGGAATCTACTATGTGATAAACTATTTCCACCCCATGAATATAAAAAAATCAATTTAATAATATATATTACAAAGATTTAAACTATCATAGATTAAATCATGATTGTCTTTAAATCACAAAATATATTATTTAAAGTATAGTTATTTTAATGGTATTTTTGCCTATCAAACCCTAATATATATATATATATAAACTACAATAAGGGAGGAGACTCTATATCAGAGATCTCATATAAAATAATTTAAAATATAATATCCCAAATATTCAAGGGAAATATAATAGAATGACAATTCCTAGGATGAAATAGATGCATTCTAACAATAATTATATTATTAAACCTAGTGTGAAATGGGTTTAGATAATAACTAATTTAATATAATCATAATACAAACCTTAGTGATGAAAGGTCTCATAAAATAATAAATATAACCATAAGTTATAGACAAATAGATGATGCATATCCATCCCATCTATAAACTATACTTATGGATTGAAAAGTATTTTAAAGATATAATCATTAAACTTTTATCATTTTAATATTTTAATGATGAGAAAATTCAAATATATAACAATTTATTATATTTATTAATATGTTTACAAGATTTATCAAGTATATTGATATATAATATACAATTTATTTTAATAGCTATCGCTAAAACTACAAAACAAAAAATATATAAGAGTTAACGCTAATTTTCAACATGGATTATAATTGAAAGTGATGTAAAACGTAATATATAAGAGGTATTCACACAAGTTGAAATGGAATAATATCACCCTTCAAGTGAAAGGTTTTCCATCAAATAAATGATGATATATAAATCATATATTATAAGAGATGTTTTAGATACATCTAATATAAATGGTGAAATAACATTAAATATTTTGATTAAAGAGGGGAAATTATTAGATTAACAAATATATTTAAGTTAAGAAATCATTTTAACAAAATTTAAATCGAATTTAAGTAATTAATAAAATATAAAAAAATTTCTTTATTCATGTATAATTAAAGGTTAATTGAGAATAAAAATAGCTAATAATATCAAGTTAATATTATAAAATAGGATAATTATATATTTATAACTTCACCAATAAACCAATTTATTCATAATAGAATAACTAGGTTTAAGGGGGGGGGAGCGTTAAAATATGAAATTTATTGAAAAATATTAAAATATATAATGCTCAAGCCACAAAGTAATAATATATAAAAAATTTAATTTAGAATAATTGAGTTAACTCTTTATTTCATAGTAAGATTGATTGACCTAATTATAAACCATAAATTCCTGATTCTTAACAACAACAACAATAATAATAATAATAATAAAATTTAATAATAATTATAATAATAAATAATTATTATTTAATTCTTTTTTTTAAAGAAAAGAATTTAATTTTTTTTTTTTTTTTTTTTTTTTCACCTCACATTAAAAACATAATGAAATATTGAAATAATATATAAAAATTATTTATATAATTAATCATGCTAGAAAAAGAAATCATAAGAATAAAAAGCAAACTATTTAAAATACAGAATAAAATATATATTTAAATAATAAAAAAAAAAAAATTTATACCAATTTTTATAATAATAATAATAATAATAATAATAATATATTATTATTATTATTATTATTATTATTATTATTATTATTATTATTATTATTATTATTATTATTACTACAAAAATAAAAATAAAAAATTATTATTATTAAAAAAAAATAATAAAAATTAAAATAAAAAAATTTTATAAAAAATATAGGGTCTTCATTTTATTTTATATGTAAATCATCAAATTAAAAATTAACCAAAAATTTATCTTTTTAAATATATATATATATATATATATATTTTTTTTTATTTTTATTTTTTATTAAAGTTAAAAAAAAAAATAATAATAAAAAATAAAAAATAAAAAACAAAAATAAACCTATGTAAAAATAAAAATAAAAATTAAAATATATAAAAAAAAAAAAAAAAAAAAAAAAAAAAAAAAAAAAAAAAAAAATTAAAAATTATTTAATTTCTTTTTTTAAATTAAATTATTTAAATTTATTTAATTTATTTAGCATACCCTTATATGAGTAAATTATAAAGAATAAATTTTGTATTTATGGTTAATATAGAAATCTAATTTCATACTTTATTTAAATTTGTATTTTAATAATAAATAAATAATCAAACAGACCAACAATAAAATAAAAATAGTAATTATAATAATTGCTATTAAATTCAAAGAAATAATAGAATATATAGATATTAATATTAATAAATTTAATAATAAAATACATTTAGAAAAATATTTATATAAATTATTATTGTAAAATTATTTATAAAATTAAATTTCATTATCATCGACTTTTTAATTTAATACTATTCTTTTCTGTAAACAAGTTCAAAAGCTTTATAAAAAAAAAAAAAAAAGTTATTAAAAAACATAATAATTCAAATAAATGAACTAGTTGTAATAATAATAATAATAATAATAAATAATATTAATAAAATGGATGAACATGAATTAAATAATAACATCTTACTGAAATCTTTAAATTTTGAATATGGTACAGTATATATATATATATAAGTTTAAAAAAAATTTAATTATAAAAGTAATTTTATATCTAATTTTTTATATTAAAATGTCACACATTATTCATTTTTATTTTTATAAATTGTTATATAATATATATATTTTTTATGCATATAACAAATATAACTACAACAATAATTTCAATAATAATAATAATTAAAAATTTTAAATTTAATAAAAAAAAAATTAATAAAATACAATAAAAACATAATTCAAAAATGTAATCTTTACTTTGACAATTGATTTATTATTATTATTATTATTATAATTTTAATTTTATATATAATCAATTTATCAATGAATAATAAAAAAAAAAATAAAATAAAAAAAAAATTAAAAAAAAAAAAAAAAAAAAAAAAAACAGTAAAACCGGTTAATGCTAATCTATTATGTCCAATATGTCGTTTACCTTTATTAAATCCAGTCGTTACACCTTGCGGGTATATATTATAGTTCATTATACTTATTTTTAAATCATAATTGATTATTATTGCTATTATTATTATTATTTTATTTAAAATATATATATGTCATCATCGTTATCATCTTTTAATAATTATTATAATAATAATAAAAAAAACTCGAATTTCAAAATCTATATTAATATATATAATTTATATTGATATTATTATTTTATTATTATTTTTTATATATAAATATATATTTATATATTATTTATATTTACATATACATTTAAATATGTTTTTTTTTTTTTTTTTTTTTTTTTTTTTTTTTTTTTTTTTTTATATATATATATATTGAATAATAAAAAAAAAATATGAATCATAAAGTCATACATTTTGTAAAGAATGTATACTGGAATCACTAAAAGTTTCAGATAAATGTCCTTGTGATAGAAAAGAACTAAAAGAAAATGAATTTAATAAAGTGGATAGACTCATTCATAATATACTGAATGAATTAGAAATTTGTTGTCCAAATAAAATTAACGGTTGTCCTGCTCGATGTCAACGTCAATTTTTATACCAACACTATCCAGAATGTGAATATGAACTCGTTGAATGTTTACATAATGATTGTTCTAAAATAGTATTAAAAAAAGATTTAAAGGATCATATGGATGCCTGTGACTACAAAGAAATAGAATGTGAATTTTGTCATAAAAATTACTTACAAAAAGATAAAATGGTAAAATGTCTCTTTTATTAAGTTTATTAGATTTAATGTTTAAATTATAATTATAATTTTTATTATTTTAATTTAATTTATATTTATTTCTTTTTAATACAATAAAATCTATAAAACATTAATTCAAAAATACTAATTTAAATTTCAAAAAAAAAATATTTAAATATTCATTAAATTAAAAATTTAATATTAAATTACTGTCTTCCTTCATCTTCTTTTTCATATTATTATTATATAACAAATATATATATATATATATTATTTTCGTTTTAAATATCATATAATATAATATAACCTCTATTATGTATGATAAAAGGATCATATATCGAATTGTAAAGAATTTGCTGCGGCAAGTCCATCCGAAAAAGGAGAAGTCATTATTTCTTGTAAATATAAAGATTATGGATGTCCATGGGAGGATAAATTAGAAAATTTAAGAGAACATGAAAAGGAATGCTTGTATCATCAATTTAAAGGTTTTTTCGAAAATATTTATCTAAAAAATCAAAAACAATTAGAAACTGAAAATTCTGAATTAAAGAAAAAAGTATACCAATTGACGGATGAAATTAGTCTTCTAAAAGCAGAATTAGATAAATATAAAAGCTCAGAAGTGGCATCACAACAGCAAGCTATTCATGAAAGTATGATGGAACTAAAAAATGATGTCATTGGGTTAAAATATGATATGCAAAGTACCTATTTGAATTTAAATGAACTAGAGATGAGGTATATGAGAACGGCCATGGAAGAAAAAGTAAGGATGGAAGAAGAATTAGAATCCTTAAGGAATTCTTTTCAATCCATTCAATTTCAATTCCTTTCCTTTATGAAATTTATAAAAGAAAATAATAATGGTGTTGGAGTAGGTGTTGGAGTAGGTGTTGGCGTTGGTGTTGGCGTTGGTGGGGTAGGAGTAGGAAATAGTAGTAATCATACTAATCAGATAACGTCAAGTCATGATGAAAAATCAAAAAAAACTTTTATACCGCCACCTACCTATAATAGTTCTAAACTTATTCAATCGGTCTCCAGTAGCTACAATGCATCCAATAATAATACCAAAACAACCTCTAATCATCCTAATAATTCTAATACAAAGGATGCCCTAGTGAAAACCAGTGATTTCTATAATTTTAATTTTAATCCTAGATCACGACAGAGAAGTCATTCCGATACGGATGGTAGTTCAAAAATGATTAGAAAGGAAAGAAGATTTTCAAAAATATAGAAATAAATAATAGAAAAAATATATATATATATAGAGAGAGAGAGAAGGAAAGAAAAGAAAAGTTAAAGAAATAAAATAAAAAAAAAAAAAAAAGAAATAAAATAAAAAAAAAAAAAAAAGAAATAAAATAAAAAAAATAAAATAATAAAAAAATGAAAAAAAAATAAAAAAAAAAATAAAAAAAAAAAAATAAAAAAAAAATAATAAAATAAATAAAAAAAAAAAAAAATTAAAAAAAATAAAAAAAAAAAAGAATAAAAAAAAAAAAATAATAATAAAAAATAAAAAAATATATATATATATACATACGCACATATATATCAAAAAAAAAAAATAAAAAAAATTATTAGTTGTATCAAATTATTTTAATAATTAATTCTTCATATTTCTAATCTATTAATTAAAACTATTTTTTTTTTTCATTTTTTTTTATTTCTTTATTTATTATATAATATATATATATATATTTTTTACTTTATAACCAACTTATATTTCATCTTATTTAAAAAAAAAAATTCTTTTTTTACTATTTAATAATAATAATAATATTTTTTTTTTTAATTTATAACTTTTTTCTTTTTCTTCTTCTTTCTTCCTTATAAAAATTTATTTTTATTTTTTATTTTTTATTTTTATTTTTTTTTTTTAACATGGGTAGTCGTTAGTTTTGTCTTCCTTTTATTTTTTTTTTTATTTTATTTGGTAATAATCATACATATATCATGGTAATGGTAATAGTTAAAGAAGAAGGAAAAGAGGAGAATGGGGACAAAATAAAAAAATAATTCATTAAAAATAAATAAATACATAAATTTATATTAAATAAATAAATATAAGTAAATAAATAAATATATAAAATAAATAAATATTTAAAAATAAATAATTGAATAAATAAAAAAAATAAATAATTGAATAATTAATAAAAATAAAATAATAATTTCATTTTTAATATATACTAATAAAAAAAAATTTTTTTTTTTTTTTTTTTTTTTTAAATATTATTTAAATAATTTATAATTTATAAATGATTTATTTAATTTATTTTTTTTTTTTTTTTTTTTTTTTAATTTTATTTATTTATTTATTTTTAAATAATAATATATATTTATATATAAAGGTGTGAAAAATACAATTATGAATAATAATTAAAAAAAAAAATAATAATAAAATAAGAATGAAATTAAAATTAAAATAAAATAAAATAAAAAAATAAAAATAAAAAAAAAAAAAAAAATAAAATAATAAAAAATAAAAATAAGATAAAAAAAAATAATAATAAAAAAAAAAAATTTTTTTTTTTTTATTTTATTTTTAAATTTTTAATTTTTATTTTTTTTTTTTTTATTTTTTTTTTTTTATCTTATTTTGGTTTTGTTTTAAAACTTAAAAACTAAATAATTAATAAAAATCTCTAATGTATTTTTGAATATTTTTTAATTCTTCATTTACATTTGTATTTGAACATTGCATTATATATTTTGATAAAGCTTCATCAACAAGCTTTATTGGTATATCACTGAAGAGAATTAATAATGAAACAAAACAAAAAAAAAAAAAAAGTAAAAAAAAGTTAACAATTGTTTTTATAATTATTATTATATAATATTAAATTTAAATAAATAAAGATATATATAATAAATTTATAAATTAATATATAAAAATATGTAAATATATATATATATATAATATAATAAAATAATATATAAATAATAAATATATATATAAATTAACAAAATGTATATATAAATTCATAAAACTCTTCATTTATATCTGAAATAATATATATATATATATATATATATCAAATAAATAGGTATTTTAACTTACTTTCTATTTTCATTCTTTAGCCATTCCTTAATTAATATGCAAATATTTTCAATTAAATAGTTTATACCAACTTCTGAATGCCATGGAGAATTCTAAATATATTAATTACAATATATAATAATTATGATTAATATGAAAAAATATTTAAACATTTTAACAAAGTATATAAATATATATATATTATTTATTTATTTATTTATTATTAATATTCATAATAATAATAATAATAATAATAATAATAATAATAATAATAATAATAATAATAATAATAATATATATATATAATTTTACTACTACTTACTCTTTTTTCATATATTTCATTATATACTTCAAATAAAGCTAGGAAAGAAACACCTATTTCACGCATTATATTAATTACCCAACCTCTTTCTATTACTTTCATTTCTTGGTATTCTAAATTTTCTAACATGTGACATAAAACATCTAATAAAATGAATTGAATATCCATATCCACATATATATATATAATAATAAATAGAATTTATTAACATTTTTATTTTTGTTTTTTTTTTAAACAAAAAAAAAAAAAAAAAAAAAAAAAAAACAAGATATTTCAACGAATATTTATAAAATCTATATTATATAAATTTAAAAATAAAATAATTACATAATGGGAAAACATCTTCATTTGGATAGAATTTCTTTCCAAGACGAATTATAATATTGGAAATAATATCGAATTTTTGGTGAACATCAGCTTCAATATCAGCTTTATAGGCTATATAAATATGTATATATTATTATTATTATAATTATTAAATTATTATTATTTTAAAATAAAAAAAAAAAATAAAAATAAATAAATAAATAAAAATAAATAAACAAATAAATAAATAAATAAAAGTAAGAATATTATCTTTTTTTCTTTTTTTTTTTTAGAATGTATTTTAAATTATATAAAAATCTTATTATTTAATAATTAAAACTTACTATTATTAATTATGGCATTCCATGTAGATTCAATTAATTGTGGATCCTTATATCCTGAGGTATAGAAAATTAATAACTCTTCTTCATGTAATCCTAGTGGGTGAGCATATTGGTTATATAACTATAATAATAAATTTTAATATAATTAATATTTAATTGAATAATTAATACAAAAAAAATATTTATATAATTTAAAGAAATTTAAATTAAATAAAATATAATAAAATTAAATAAAAAAAAAAAAATAAAATAAAATGAGTTACCTGCGAAATATCCATTAACTTGCTATTTAATTCCTTTAACCAATGTTCAACTAATTCCTTATTTTCTTCTGGAATACTTTGGATTTTTCTGAAAATAACTGATTGTACTTGAGCAACCTATATAATATAAATATTATAATTAATTATTTTAAAAATTCGTATATTATTATTATTATTATTATTATTATTATTATTATTATTATTATTATTATTTTCTATTTTTTTTTTTTTTTTATCTTTTCATTATTATTATTTCTTTTACTATTTCTATTTCTATTTCTATTTCTATTTCTATTTCTATTTCTATTATTATTAATTATTATTATTATTTTCTATCTTTTTTTATTTTTTCATTATTATCTTTTTTTTTTTTTTTTTTATTTTCAATTTTTTTAATTTTTCATTTTTATTATTAATAGTAGTGGTAGTTGTAGTAGTAGTTTACCTCAAGTTTTTCTTCCAAATCTAATAAGTAAATACTAGTGTCTTTATTATTATTAGCATAACCTTTAGCATGAGTAACCGCTAAAGATAAGTATTCCAATCTTTGTTGTAAATCAATATCAAATTGATCAGTTTCAGCTAATTGTTCTAATATTTTAGCTGCCTTTATTAATTGCTTATTTCTAACGTAATATCTCCATAAAAGATTAGCCTTTTCTAAATTTGGTGTTGGGTTATTTACTAAGAAGTCTTCCAAGAATGGAGTATTAAATTCTAATAATTGATCAATAGAACCTTGTTCAATAAGCCATTGATAGATATGATAATGGAATAATACATCTTGTGAATTTAATATTTTTTCTTTAGCCTTAGATTGACTAAGAAGAATAGCTTCAGTAACAGCAGATCCGGGTTGTTTATTAATTGATGCATTTGCAGCAGCAATATTGGCGGCTTCTAAACCATTAAAAGCTAAGGCATAGCAGTATTTTCTCTTCTTTAAGATATCAATACGAGAATCATTTTCTGGAACATTTTCATCATAACATGACTTAGCAAGATCTGATGGATCCCATTCTCGAGCACAAGTTAAAGCAAGATCAACAATACCGTGATAATAGTTTACAGATTTAAAGCTTTCAACAATACTAGTAAGTTTGTCTTGATCAATTTGAGCTGCAACCTTTATAAAGAATTTTAAGGATTCATTCAAAAGTTTTTCCCTTTCAATTTGGTTTTGAGTATTCTTAGCTTTCTGTAAATATTCTACAGCACGATAGAAGATAACATCATCAGCAGTACAGAATAATGGACAATTTTGTTGCAATAAATCACTTAATACATCAATACCGATATGCTCATCAATTTGCTTATTAATCAATTCAGCTACAATATTTCTGGCAATAGCACGTCCCTTTGGAGTACAAACTAAACTTTCAAAAGTAAGTTCAGATAATTCATTTTGAGTCTGTTCTGGTAAGTTTTGAATAATATTAGAGAAATCATAATCGAATAATAATAATAAGAAAGAAATGGCTTGAATACAATTTTCCAATAATTGATGTAAAGCATAAAGAGATTGTTTTTCAGCTTGGAAAGCGTCAGCTTCTAACTTTTCTTGATATGATGCTGCTCTTAATATTTCATCCGTTGGGTGTGGTAATGATGAAAATTGTGGGTTTTCAACAAAAAATTGATTTAATGAACTTAAATTCTTTTGAATTGAAAGTAAAACTTGATCAGTGAAACTAATTTCTTGTTTCTTATTATTACCTTTATTAACCTTTTTGGTAATATTGTGTTTCCAAATTGAACGTAATAAACGTGTTAGATAGAGTACCAAACCATTATGCTTACCACTGAATACTGGTTCTGGAATAGTTAACGGTCTACCAACATCACTAACAACATCATTTCTAAATGGCCTGCCAGTGAATGCTGGATAACCACCAAATTCAAAGAAGCATCTTTTAGCCGCATCAATGACTGGCATAGACGGTGGAATACTTAAATAGGATGGTAGTCCTGGTGTAGAATTAGTTGCATAAGGATGACCACAAGTAATGGCTAAACACATTGCACAAGCTTGTTCTGGAGTATAGAAATCAAAGAAAGAACGAATAGAATTTGGATCTTCATTATAATTTTCCAATAAACTGTTAAGATAGTCAATTGGTCGTTGTTGAGCTAAGACTGTAACACCAGAATTAGTTAAAACTAAGAAATGTCTAACTGGGAAAAAATGTTGACTAACTAATTCATTACATATTAAATCTACATCATCACTATTTTTATTGTCTAATAATTTAGCAGTAAATGTATTTGGAACTTCTGCAATAGCCCAAGTTTTTCCTTCGATTGGAATTGTTGATACTAATTCTGAAAAACCTTGATCCTAACGTAATATTTTAAAAAGATTCATATATATATTACAATATATAATAAATATAAAATAGGTCATAAGTAAATTAAATTGAATAGTAAATTAAATAGGATTTTTATATATATTAAAGTGATTATAATTTAAATAAAAAAAAGTAGATAAGACATTATTGATAATGTGAATATCAAATATATATATAGAGATAATAAAGTATTTTAAAATATGTTAAATATGTAAAATAAAATAATAATAATAATAATAATAATAAGTTATATTAGCATTAATAAATTAATATAATTTTTTAAATTTATAATATAAAAAAATTAATAGTATTGATAAATAAAATTTTTTCGTTTAATGATATAAAATAAACAGAGTTTTTTAAATAAATTTAATATATCCAATTATTAATATATAAATCAAAGTTTTAAATTTACATGTATAACAGAAGGCATATATGGAGCCATTCCTATTAATACATCCATTTCTTCACTGACAGCGTTACTAGCAAGGAATACGCCACCAGAGTAATCTGCAATATGAATTGACATTTGAGGATTAGTAATTCTTTGATAATAACCATTATTTGTTTCTTGATTAATAATTGGTGGAGTTCTAACGTGAATTAATCTAAAGTTATCAGGTGGAGCATTAACTCTATTACGGAAAGGCATATAAGATTGAACTGGCGATGACCCTGAAAAGTATAATCTTAATCCTATTTTATAGAAATAAAATTATTTAAATAAAATGTATATATATATATATAATTATTATTTTTTTTTTCTTTACAAATACAATTTATCTAAAAAAAAAATTATATTATTACCTGTTGAAGTAACAGCAACTAAATTTAATATTTTTGATTCAAGTGGTAAAATAGTATGTATAGAAATAATTTGGAAATTCTTTGGATCAACAAATTCTGAGGAAATATCAGAAGTTTGCCTACATAGATCAGTTAATTTAAATAATCTTTGGAAATCGTTCATATTTTCACCTAAGTAAATAACCTAAAATCATAATGATGTATTAATTAAATATATAATATTGTTTTATTATTTAAAATCAATTTAATTGTTTTTTTTTTTTTTTTACTTCTTTAACATTAATTAATATTTATTAAATTAATTAAATAATTTTATATTTACTTCGATATTTGATTTATTAGTCAAAGTATATAATAAATGACGAATTTCATCTACAGTAATACTTATGACACGTTCTTTAAAATTAATAGTAAATTAATTTTATATAATAATAAAAATAATAATTTTATTATTATTAATAACAATAATAATAATAATAATAATAATCTTTTAATTAATATATATCATAAACAAAATATATAGTTTATCAATATACCATCCTGATTTAGTTTTAAAAATGTTGGAATTAAATTTGTATAAGCATTTGATGACCTATTAATTTTTCTACATTTTCTTGTAAACCATCCATCTGCTGCCTTTTAATTAAAAAGAAATTAAATTAAATAATATAAATAAAAAAAATTCAAAAATAAATTTTAATTTTCTCATTTTTTACTTTTATTGATTGAATTAATTGATTTTATATGATAAATAATTACTTGATATTGAAGTTCATATAAGTCGCCATTATTACCACACATAAATATTCTACCATTTGAGGTTCCCAAAATTGTAGTCATACTAACATTGTCAGAAGGAATACTCATGTGAGTTAAATATAAGGTTAATTCACTTCTTGGATTATGTGGTTCTTCAAAAGCAACACCCAAAAATATAATTTCTATTGGTGTAGCTAATAAAATAATGTATTCAATTCCATCGACAAAAACACCTTTTCATATACACACATATATATATATTAATATATCGTACTTTTAATAAAAAATAAAAAAATACAAATTTATTTATATTTACCTGGTATTGGCTTAACTAATCCAACACTAACAATAACTTGTTCTTGACCTTCAAAAACGTAAAAGTCAGATCTAAATAATTACATTTTTTAATGAAATAAAAAGAAATGATATAAAAAGAAACAAAATAAAATAAAATAAATAGTAAAAAATAATAAAAGAATAAAACATTAATAAAAATAAAATAAATTATATAGTAATGTATAATAAAAAAAAAAAATATTAATAATAATAAAATAAAATTAATAGTAAAGTATAATAAAAGAATAAAATATTAATAAAACAAAAAATAATAAATAGTAAAGTATAATAAAAGAATAAAATATTAATAAAAATAAAATAAATAAATAAATAGTAATGTATAATAAAAGAATAAAATATTAATAAAAATAAAATAAATAAATAGTAATGTATAATAAAAGAATAAAATATTAATTAAAATAAAATAAAAAATAAATATATAATAAAAGAATAAAATAAAATTTCAAAATTAATTAATCAAAATTAATTAATATATTATAAAATTTATTAAATATACCCGTCTTCAAAATTCCATAAAAATAATCTATGATCTATAGTTATCCATGCTCTATTAATTTCAGGGAATAAACCCATAAAACATTTACATTGAAGTGCTTTAAAAATAAATATATATTATGATATTATGATATTTAATGATTATAATATAAAGAAAGATATATTGATAATGAAGTTTATTATATATTCGTATATATTTTACAATCATATTGCTCAAAAAGTGCATCAGGAAGAGTTATGGTACGTTTCTTATATATAATTTGTCTATCACCAAAATATGAATCAGGTGGATTAGCTTTATGATTATAACGTTATTATTGATATAATTAAAACATTTAAATAAGAATAATTGTTTTAGTTTGATATTATTATATTTTATCAATAACATTTTATTGAAAAATAATTAGAGATATCATTGTTATATATTATTAATAAAATTTTTAAATATTTTACAATTAAATTATCTCAAAAATATATTAAATCTTAATTTTGTATAAATGAATTTTAAAATTTTATTACAATGAAATTTTAAACATACTTAAAATACTCTCTGAAGATTTATGAGCTAATTTTAAATCTTTTATTAATGCATTATCTATATGTGTACAAGAATTCTTTAATAATTCTAATGAAGTTGGTATTGAATTCATCACGTCGTTAAAATATTATAATTATCTTATCCTTTCTGTTATTTGATTTTGTAAAGACGAATGATTTAAATTAAAAATTTGTCCTTTTTTTATTATATTAATAAATAAAAAGAACTAAATAAATATGAATTTGATTTTAAAATTTGCAATATTATTATCTATGTTTTTTAATGTATTTGAATGGATATATGAATAAATCACGTTAATCATATAATATATATGTATTATTATTATCAATATTATTATTTTTTGATGTTTATTATTATATCATTATTTTCATTAAAATTATAATTATTATAAAATTATATTGAAAAATAAATTGTATAAATAAAATTTATATGTGTTAGTTAAAGATTCAAAAATTTATATTATAAAAAAAAAAAACAAAATTTATAAATTATATAATATATAATGTCTGGTTTTTTCTTTTTTTTTTAAAAAAAATATATATATATATATACAATATTATAAATAAACATTTTAATTATAAATATCATACAAATAAAAAATACGATAAGAATGATAATAAATATAAATAATCATAAGCATTTATAAGATCTTTAATATAATTGATTTGGTTATTGATGTATCATAATTATAATAACCTTTCTTTTATTAAATAAATGTATAAGTAATAAAAAAAAATTAAAATAATCTATTATATTTTTTTTTTTTTTTTTTTTTTTGTAATTTAGTCTATTATCTCGTACATTATTTTAAAAAATTTGTAGAAATAATGTAGAAATTTTGATTTTTATTGATAATTAAATATATATTTATAATTTTATTTATGTGGCAGAAATTAATACAAATTTTAAATATCGCCACATCTCTTTTACATTTTTAAACTTCAAATTATTTTTCGTACGAAATGTACCATACAACAATCTTATATTTTTGGCACGAATAGTAACAATTTCAAAATTTTATAGTTTATATTATTGATAATCCAATATTATTAAAAAAAAAAAAAAATATTAAACCTAAAAAATAAAAAATTTCAGTCCTAATTGCTATTAATCATTAAATATATCATTTAATAGTACTAATTTTATGTATTAATGACTAAAAAATAAAAAATTAATAATAATATTGAAATTATTATGTAAATAATAAGCAGTCAATACTTTTTAAATTTAAGTTAATTTTAATATAAACTTTCGTATGAAAAAACTGGAGCATGTAAAAATAATTTATGTTAGTAGTAAAAAAAAAAAAAATAAAAAAATATGTATGAATAATAATAATATAAAAGAAATAACATAATAAAAAGATAATATAATTAAAAAAAATAATATAATTAAATAATATAATTAAATAATATAATTAAATAATAAAATAAAATATAAAATAAAAATATAAAATAAAATATAAAATAAAATAAAAAATAATATAATTAAATAATATAATTTAATAATAAAATAAAAAATAAAATAAAATATAAATAAAATATAAAATATAAAATAAAAAACTAAGTTAAAAAAGATAAAGTAAAAATAAAAAACTAAGATAAAAAAAGCAAAGTATCTTCCGTTACTTCATTTATATATTATAAAAAAAAAAAATAAAAATAAAAGATAAAAAATAAAAAATAAAAATAAAAAATAAAAATTCTTTATATATATTAATTATTGAAATAGATATTCCATGGATAAATATAAATTATAATTCTGCTAAAATTTTAAAGTTTAAATTTTTTTTACTTAATAAATTTTAGTATATTAATTAAATTTAAAAAAAAATTATATATTGATAAAAATAATATAGTTCTAAAATAAACTATTTATTAATTAAAAAAAATAATTTAAACTATCTTAACTTATTCTATCTCTATATGATTATGGGGTATACAATATAATATAAAAGTTTGTTAATAAAGAAGATACAATTAAGAAGTATCTACATTACTCTTATAATGTCATTATTACAATATTTAATATATATTAAAATATCAAGTCAATATTTATCTCTAACTTTGCTAAAACATTTTTTTAAATAAAAAATTTTTTAAATATTGTTAAAAACCAACCAAATTACTTATTATTGTTGTATATCCTAATTAGAACTGAATTTTTTTATTTAAAAAATAATAAATAAATAAATAAATTTTATGAAAAAAAGACATTCAATAATATAAATAATAAAATATATATAAATGAACATTTTAAATTAATTATTATTATATTATTTTATATTATAATTTCAAATTCTATATAATAAATATTATATAAATTAAATGAATAAAATTTGCATATACCTAGTAATAATAATAAATAATATTATTTTATTAAAGATTTCAAATATAAAATAATTAAAAAAAAAAGCTCTCCATGTAAATTGACATCTTTTTTTTTTTCTCAAAAATAAAAAATTAATTAATTTTTAATATGAAACTTTAAAACTAATTAATTTCCTTAAAAATCTAACCAATAAAAAATTTAATCTATTTAAAATTAAATTTTTTTTTTATTTAAAATTAAAATATTTTACATTTCAAATATTGTATAAGTTAATAAATTATATTGAAAAAAAATGTTTTACGAATTCCTTTTTTTTTTTTTTTTTTTTTTTTAAGCTGTTATGTGATATCTATCAAAAATTCTTAAAAATCCAAATATTTTTAATTACTATTTAGTTATTATTATTTTACTATGCTCACTCTATTTAGGTTATTTAAACATTTTATCAATTATTCATTATATAGGTTAATTTCTTTTGTAACACATGAATAATTTCAAAACTAAAAAAAAATTAATGAGTTAAAAAAAAAAAGGGTCTGTCCGTAACATAGAAAATAATCAATATAATTTAATTTAATCGTAATTTTTTTTTTAAAATAATTAATGAATTATTAAATAAATAGATTGAGCAATATTATTTTTTATTTTTTATTTTTTTTTTTTTTTACAGAATAATTCAATAATATAAATGAAAATCACTATACAATGACTTAATGACATTATTATTATTATTATTTTTTGTATTTCAATAATTTTAATAAAAATCTCTAATAATTTTATTAAGATTTATTTTTCTTCATCTTAATTATTAGAAATATATTTTATTGTATTTAATTAGTAAAATAAAATTTCCATAGGTTATAAAAATCAATGCATCTAAAATTCTATAAAGTAGAATAAACAAAATCTTTTTTTTTTTTTTTTTTTTTTTTTCATATTTATTTAAAATTTATTAATTAGGATTTAAAATATATTTTAATGGATTATTTGATTATAAATTTTCAAATTATTAAAATTTACAATATTACTAAATTTACGATATAAATATTATATAGTATTGATTAATATTTATGGTAAATAAATTGAAAAAAAAAAAAAAAAAAAAAGCTTTTTTTAATTTATAATATTTTTTGGTTTTTAAAGTTTTTATTTATTTAGAGTTATATATTGATAATTTAAAAATGTAAATTGAAAAAATATATTTGAAAATTTTAAATATAATTAAAATATTAGGGATTTTTATTTACTAAAGAAATTTAATTATTGATAATAGATTTATTAAATATGCATAAAATAATAAAGAAATAATAATAATAGATTATTTTAATAGTAACAATAACATAATAATATACATAATAATAATAATAATAAAATGAAATAGAGTAATAATATTTTAATGAAGTTTTATTTTATGATGAATGATAAAACTTTAATTTCATTTATAATAATTAAAAATATATATATTAATATAAATAATTATTTATAATCTTTAAAATTATTAATTCTATAATAATACTAATATTTAATTAAAATTAAATGAATAATTTTTATATTTTTTTATATTACTTTTCCTATAAATTATTAATTACTGATTAATTATTTTCACTTGATATATTCTTTATATCTTTATTAAAAATTTTAATGATGATTATCATTTTTTTTAATAAATACTATTTAGTTTTCATTTTTATATATTTATTATATTCATATATATATACATACATACTTATTTTTTTTGTTATATTTTCTTTATTTCTATATTATTATTTAATAATTTTTATTCAATATAGATAGTTTTTAAATATTTTTATAAATTAAAAACTAAATTTTAATATATATATATATTTTTTTATACTAATTTCTTTAGTATATTAAATTCAATTTTTTTTATATAAATATATATAAATATTAATAATAAAATAATAAATAATTAAATAATAAATAATAAATAATAAATAATAAATAATTAAATAATAAATAATTAAATAATAAATAATAAATAATAAATAATTGAATAATAAATATAATTGAATAATAAATAATTGAATAATAAATAATTGAATAATTAATAATAAATAAATAAATAATAAATAATAAATAATTTAATATTAAATATTAAATATTAAATAATAATTATATATATTTTAATATATACTTTAAATTTAATTTATTTTTTCTTAAAAGGTAAAAATTAATTAAATTTAAAATTATAATATTGGAAAATAAAGTAAAAAACTCAAAAAAAAAGAAAAAAAGTAAAAAATTGAAAAAGTCATTTAAAGTTTTTTTTTTCTCTCTCTAATTTTTTCAAATATCTTTTTTTTTTTTTTTTTTTTTTTTTTTTTTTTTTTTTTTTGATATTTAGAAAAAATTGTATAAAAAAAAAGAAAGGAAAAATTATATATATATTTTCTTTTTTCTTTTTTTATTAATTTTATATATCGTGTTAATAATAATAATAATAATAATAATAATAATAATAATAATAATAATAATAATAATAATAATAATAATAATAATAATAATAATAATAATAATAATAATAATAATAATAATAATAATAATAATAATAAAAAAAAAACTTATATATACATTTATTGTATTATTATATTTAAATGAATTATTATTATTATATATAAAAAGTATATAATAATAAAAAAAAAGAATAAAAACATATCAGAACAAAATAATATAAAACATTAAATCAAATTTTTTTGTATTTCAATAGTAACAAAATTAAGAAAATATTGGATATATTTTTTATTAAATAATATTATGTGTAAAAATTAATTTTTTAAACCATTATTAAAGATTACCAGAAACGAAATAAATTTTACTATTCGAAAAATATAATAATAATTATTTTAATTTAGGTGACATTGCCTAAATATAACAACTTAAAACAAGAAATTAATATAAATGAAAATAATTCAATAAATTAAAAATATATTATATAAAGAAAGGTATAATATTTATTCTTATTACACTTAAATTAAAATTTTATAAATAAAAGTATAACAAATTTATATATAATTGATAATAATAATTAATTATTATATATATAATTAATTTTTACATATTTTAATAGCAATAAAATAAAATTAATTGTAATATTTATTTATTTAAGAAGATTGAAATAATTTAATTTTTGTAATTTAAAAAAAAAAAAAAAAAAAAAAAAATTAAAATTTTAAAATGTTAAGTTCAATAGTTGTCAAGAAAAAATGGAAATTGGTATATATTATATAATAATAATAATATATATATATTAAGAAAGTAATTTAAAAAATATTAATGAATATAAAATAAAAAATAAAAAAAAAAAATAAATAAAACATATAAAAAATCCAATGAATTAAAGCTTGATTCCTTGGGTAAAGGTGCATTTGGTGAAATTTATACGGCGGTCAATATATACAGCGGTGAAAAAGTAGCAGTAAAGGTTGAAGGTCCATTAAATAGTACTTCGAAAAAAAGAAAACCTTTACTTTTAATGGAAATGGACGTATTAAAAAAGCTTCAAGGTAAGCTGTTAAAAAAAAAATTATACATTTTATTGACTGATGTTATAATTTAATTATAAAAATTTTCAAAAAAGAAAGAAAATATATTCAAAAAGATTATAGAATTAAAATAAATTAAATCATATTATTGAATAATATATTTTAATTTAAATAAAACTTTATATTGCATTCTATTTAATATATATAATAAATATTGTTGTTTATATTAAAATTAATTAATTTAAGAATATATTAATTTTTAATTTTATCTAATTTGTTACATATAAAATTTTTTATATTTTATATTCATTAATATTTTTCTTTATATATATATATATATATATATTTTTTTTTTACTTCGTCAATACTAATTTTTAATTAATAACTATGAATATATGAATAAAGGATACCCATATTTTTGTAAATTAGAAGCGTATGGTCGATTTACCATTCAATCAAAAGTAAATTCTACTTATAATTATATTATTATGCAATTATTAGGACCAAGGTATATAAAAAATTATAATATATAAAAAAAAAAGAGATATATTATTATTTAAGAAAAATTGAATAGGATAAATATAAAAATATATAAATATATAAAAATTAAAATTTTAAAAAATAAAATGTAAAAAAATTTCAGTATAATATAAATTCAATAAACAATTATATAATAGTTGTATATTAATTAATTTTATTATATTAATTATAATTTTCCACATTATTTGTTTTTTTTTTTTAAAAAAAAAAAGAATATTATTAATTTATAATATAAGTAATATTAATTTATATGATTTATTTATTTAATTAAAAAATTTTATTTAACCAATATTATTAATTTTAATATGAATTAAAATTTATATTACATAATACATTTGTACTTAATATTTTTTTTTTTTATTTATATTTTTTTTCTATTTTTTTTTTCTATTTTTATTTTTATTTCATATTATTATTTAAAATTTTAAATATTTTATTTCATTTGTATCGAATATTATATATATATATATATAAAAGTTTATCAAAGTTAAGAAGAAAATGTCAAAGATTCTCTATCGCAACAACGGCATTACTTGGTAAACAAATTTTGAGAGCAATTGAAATATGTCATGATAAAGCAGGTGTTGTTCATCGTGATATTAAACCTGGTAATTTCTGTATGGGAATAACGTCTTCAGGAAATGGACCAAATGGCACATATTCTCGTTCAAAGTGTTATATGATTGATTTTGGTTTATGTCGTTCTTATCGTAATTCAGAAGGAGTTTTAAGAGAAGAAAGAAAACATGTTGGCTTTAGAGGGACAGTAGCTTATGCCTCAATTAATGCTCATGAAGGTCGTGATCTTGGTCGTGTGGATGACCTATGGTCAATGTTTTATATGCTTGTTGAATTTGTTAGAGGAGATCTTCCATGGAAAGTCAAGGATAAAGAGAAGGTTGCTGAACTTAAAAAGAAATATACTGATGCTTCATTGGTTGCTAATCTTCCAAAACCTTTCTTAGATATTATGAATTATTTATATTCATTACATTTTGAAGATACTCCAAATTATAATTATATAGATAAACTTCTTGATAATTTATTTGAATGTACAGGAAAACCAAAAAATGTTCCATTTGATTGGTATTTATTTGAATTATTTTATTATATTTGCATATACATATACATATACATTTATTATTATTATTATTATATAAATATTTTTATATTATAATATTAATATATATTTCCATATATATATATTTATATATATAAAAATATTTTTTTTTTTTATTTTTTTTTTTTTTTTTTTTTTTTTTTTTTTTTTTTTTGTATTTTACAAATTAATATATATATATTTATATTTAATATAAATAATTTCACAATTTATATTATAATTGAAATTTTTTTTATTTATTCAAAAAAAAAAAAAAAAAAAAAAAGGGAAATTTCAGAGAAATCTGAAGATAATATACTATCTGAATCTTTATGTAGTAATAAATTAGAAAGCAATACAAATAATCATGCGGGAAAAACTTCTGGTGGGATATTCAATAAACCCCCTGATATGAAATCAATGACTAATCAAATGAAACCAAATATAAAACTTGATGTAACAAATATTTCTGCTTCAATACAATCAAGTCCAGCAGTATCTCCTAAATATAATTCATTAGTTTCTAAAAATAATTCAAAAATTTTAAGTATTAATTCTCCTGAAAATAATGGTAGTCCACCTGATTGTGCTATTTTGAAAATTAATCAACAGCAAGTACAGGTTAGACATAGACAAAAGTCTCAACAATCTCAAATGCAATTTCAACAGCAACAACAACAACAACGATTACAACAACAACAATTATTACAACAACAACAACAACAACAACAGCAACAACAATTACAACAACAAGAACAATTACAATTACAGCAACAACAACAACAATTACTACAACAAGAACAATTACAATTACAACAACAGTATCAATTAAATAAGTATCATCAACATCATCAACATCATCATCATCGTCATTCATCACAAGATGATTATAAAAAGTCTTTAAAGTATCAACAGCAACAACAACAACAACAGCAACAACAACAGCAACAACAGATAAAACAACAATCCTATTTTAATACTCATTCACGTATGAAAATAAACACATTAACTCCTCCATCTTCTATTGAAAAAGATCATCATGGATCAGAAAAATTATATAAAAAAGCTTATTTAAATGAAATAAATTCTCTAACAGATTCAATGGATCATTCTCCAATAACTAAACAGAAATATGTTAGTAAAAGTAAAATAGAACAAGACCAAATGATGAAATCAAGTAGTTCTAAATTAAAAAATAAAATAGGTGGTTATTATAATCCAGATGAGAAGTTAGAAGTTCAGACAAGCTTTAGAAGTCCAAAAACAATTAGTAAAACAAATAGTCCAATTATTCATAGAAATTCTTTATCAAATTCTTTATCATTACATAATAAAGTTAAAAATATTTCACCTACTCCTTCTCCTATCTCAGCTAGGTCTCAATCTTCTTCCCAATTATTAGCTAATAATATTTTGAAAGGTCATAGTCGTTCACCATCTAATTTATCATGTAATACTAGTAGAACTCGTTACTATTCTATTCAATTACCCAAAGAATCGAACAAAAGTGATGCCTATCATGGTTCAGGTAATGTGGATGAAATGGCTTATAAAAAAAATGATCAAAGATATGATATGGAAGTAAATGATAATATATTGGCAGCTTCTCATTCACATCTCCAAAATTTAACTCATCATCGTAGTCAGAGTCAAAGTCTTCATAATAAAAAAGAAAAAGAAATAAGTAATAGAAAATCTCCTTCAACTCCAAGTAAATCTCAAAAATTCTTTGCCGAAGATAAAATGAAGTAATTATTAAAAAAAAAATAATAATAATAAAATATATATATATATATTTTTTTTTATTTATAATTTTTATATATAAATATTTATAGTTTTTTTTAATAAAGCATAATTTTAATTAATTTTGATTAATATTATAAATATTCAATTTTTATTAAAATTACTTGAATAATATTTCTACCTAAAAAAAAAAAAATTAATTATAATCATTATAATTATTAATTTCCCCCTTTTTATATATATATATATATTATATGCGTATAAATAACCATAAATTATTATTATTATTTTTATTTAATTTTTTTATTTTTTTTTTATTTATTTCACCTTCACATTAGAATGTTTTATTTTAAATACTGTAATAAAAGAAGTTATACTTTAGATAATTGATAAAGATTTAATTTAAAAAAAAAATTGAATAATGTTATTCTTTTTATTAATATTATTTTGAAAAAAAAAAAAAAAAAAAAAAAAAAAAAAAAAAATTAACCATCACAAAACATATAAACTAATTATATATCAAATAGTATAAATAATGATTATATGATCAAAAATTTGTATGAATTAAAATATATTGTAAGTTTTTATTATTAAATTAACAGTATAACAAATATAACAAATTTAATAAGAATAATAAATGGAATATTAATTATTATAAATATATATTTATATTAATTCAAAATAATATTTAGAACTTAGCATTGGAAAAATCAAAAAATCAAAAATATAAAATTAATTCTATTAAAGTATTACCAAAGTAATTATAATATATTATTGATATATAAGATATATATATTTCTTTAATATAGAAAGTATTAATATATGTATATATATATATATATATAAATTTAGAAAGACCACCTCAACAAATTACACCTCTATTGGAAACTAAACCAAAATTAAAAGGATTAATCATTAAAGTATTTATTTTTTTTTCTGTATTTTAAGCATTGTAAACATCAAATAATTAAATATTAGAAATTCATATCTATAGATATGATAACAATAATTATCCCTTACCCCTACCTTTATTATTATTATTTTTTTTTTTTTATTTAAAATTTTTTCATAATTTTTTTTTTTTATTACAAGTTTTATTTAATAATATATTTAAATATATTTAATATTTAATTAAAAGAAAATGATACTAATATTTTAAATATAAATTTTAATATTTATTTAACAGTAATTCATTATGAAACTGTATAAATAAATATTTTTATAAAGTATTATTTTTTAAAATTATTAATACTTTCTTTTATATATATTTATAAAATATAAATGAAAGCTAAAAAATAAAAATGTTTTATCATTTATTATATTTATTATATTTTAAATGATAAAACATTTATTATATTTTAAAATATATTTATTATATAATAATTTTTGTTATTATAAATTTGATGTATTTCAAGAAAAAAAAAATTTTTTTTATTTAAATAAATATAAATATTTAAATATCTCTTTATTTAAGTTTATTTTTTCTTTTTATAATTTTTTATTTTTTATTTTTATTTTTTTTATTTTATTTATTTATTTTTTATATATCTCTATAATCTAAAAAAATAAATAAATAAATAAATAAATAAATAAATAAATAAAAAGAAAAAGAAAGAAAAATTCTTATTAAGAAATTAAGAACTTTTATTTTAGGATACGATAGTAGATTTAATATAAATTATCTTTTTTTTTCTTTTTTTTTTTTTTTTTTTTTTTGTTATTATGAATAAATTTTTATCTGTATTATATATATAACATTTTAAAAAATAAAAAGTTAATGGTTAAAATAAAAAGAAAATTATAAAAAAAAAATTTTTTTTTGTCTATTTGTATAAAATTATTTATAAAAAAAAAAAAAAAGAAAAAAAAAAAAAATAAAAATTATAATAAAAAAAAATTATATATATAAAATAAAATAATAATAAATTAAACTAGAACATCAAAATTTTTTTAAAATAATAGTAAAATATACATATTATATATATGTATATGTATATAAAGTATATATATATTTAATTTATATATTAAATATAAATGCTTTGATTGTAATTATAGAAAAAACAATAATAATAATATAAATAATAATATAAATAATAATATAAATTATAATAATATAATAATAGTAAGAATAAATTATTATTATTATTATTAGAACTTAATCTTTATTTTCTATGATTAAGTCAATTTCTAAATCCTTTAATATATGAACTTTTTGACGAAGGTTTTCTTTAACATTCTTACAATCAGTAATGATCAAACGTTTTAATGTCTTTTTTTTTTTTTTTAAAAAAAAAAAAAAAAAAAAAAAAAAAAAAAGAAAAAGAAAAAGAAAAAATAAAATTTAATTTAAATTTTCAATATATATATATTTATTTTATTTATTTTTTTTTTTTTTAGAATTTTGTATAAAAATATTTAAATAATATTTAATAATTAATTTTATATTAACAAACCTTCCATTTAGCTTCAGAAAATTTACATATTCCATCAAAAGTAAAATCGTTACATTCTTTTATCCAAAATGTATTAAGACTAGCAAGATTAGATATGTGATCTAAAGTATAATCTGTAAGACCAATAGGACCACAGAGTTGAAGGAATCGTATCTTTTTACCATATTGAGATAAAGTAACTAAGGATTGGCATTCTGGTGATGATGCTTTAAATTTATTTAATGGAATCGAAGGTTTTTCGCTTTTATATTGATGAATATAATTTAATACATTTTCTTCCATATAATTATCATCTGGATTTACATGAGCACCATTATTATTATTATTGTCATTGTCATCATTGTTATTATTATTAACATTATTATTATTGATATTATCATTATTATTATTATTATTTTCATTTTCATTATTATTATCATTATTATAATCATTGTCATTATTATTAACATTATTATTAACATTATTATTAGCATTATTATCATTGTTATTATCATTATCACCATCGTCATCTTCATTATCATTATTAATAGGATTATTATTATTATCATTTATATTATTATTATTATTATTATTATTATTATTATGAATAGGTACACGTAGTGTTCTATTTACTTCATGGTTATCATTATTATCATCATCATCATCATCACTTATAAATAATGAATTTTGAATAGGTTTTGATACTGTTAATTGAACAATAATAAGTTCTGGACAATTTATAAGTGAACAAATGGTTTTTGGATAAGTGTTAGGGAAGGATAAAGAAATCCATCTTAATGATGTACAGTAAATTCCAATATTTTGTAAATCAGAATCTTGGAAATATTCTTTTGAATTTAATTCTAATTCAACTATATTACGAGATAATACAGTTCCTTCATATTGTTTTACTGGATTATAAATATGATTATAATTTTTCTTTCCTTTGATCACTTTATTTTTAAAATTGGCATCGACAAGTTTTTCACTTTCAATAGGATCATATAATAATTTTTTTGGTTTACCCTTAATTTTATTACCTCTAAATAATTTTTTAAAGTGATTGGAAAAATTGACTTTCTTCATATCACTTAAATTTAAATCTTTTAATTTCATTTTAGATAAGGCATTTATTAATTTATTATTAACTGTTGGCTCATACAATGATAATTCCAATAAGGATTCTTTTAAATTATATAACTTATCTATTCCTTCATCTTTGAAATTGGATCCGTTCATTTCAATACTTTGAATTATTTTACACTTTGATTCAATTTTTGATATTATTTCATTAGCATCAAAAATAGATGCCTTTTGTAAAAAACGAATACTTGTCACATTTGGTTTACAAATATGATCAATAGCATTCTCTGTAATGGATAACCCACAATGAATGGTTAATTCTAATTTTTCTAATTTTTCTAAACTTTGACTTGTTTCTGTAAATGAATCTAGAATAAAACATGTTTTTTTTTTTTTTTTTTTATTCATTTATTGTTTATTAAATATATATATATATATATTTAAATTTTTTTTTTTTTATGAAAAAATAAATTTATTTATATATTTAATACTTTTTTTTTTTTTTTTTTTTTTTTTTAATATATAAAATTCTACATAAATATTATAAGCTTACCCCAAGCATTATCATATAAAAGTAAACTTAACTCTTTCAATTTTGTACATCCATCTAAAAGAGTTTGTAAACTGTTATTTGTCCAGTCAATTAAAACCATCTATATATATATATATTTTTTTTTTTATATAATAAATATTTTATATTACTTTTAGTATGAGAACTTTATATAATAATTATTTAAATCTTTTTTTTTTTTTTTAATTTTAATTTTACATCAAGACATAATGTTTCTAATAATGGACAATAATTTACTAAATCATTCATTCTCCAAACACAGAATTTCGGAAGTCTGAATTGTGATTTTCCTATATAACAATAATAATAACAATAATAATAATAATAATAATAATAATAATATTAATAATAATAATATTAATATTAATAATAATAATAATAATTATTGTAATATATATATATAGAAATTCAATAAATAATTTTAATATTTATTATAAAGTAAATAATAAAACATTAATACAATAATTAAATAATTGAATGAAATATTGCATTTTTTTTATTTTTAAAATTTAATAAAAATAATAATTATATCTTTATAATAATAAATATATATATATATTAATTAAAAAATAATTATAGATTTTGTTTATTGTAAAAACTTACCATGTTCTCCTATAACTAATCTTCTTATAGGTAAAATCCCTCTATTTCTAAATTCACCAAGATAACTCCAGAAATAGCTTCTTATGTGAAAACACCCTAAAACTTTAACTGTTTCTAATTCTGGTAATTTTAATAAATGTCTTAATCCTTCTTCTGTAATATTCGAAAGATAGGATAAATCTAAATGTTTCAAATTTGGTAAATAATCTGATATTATTTTAAGGGATAGATCGTTAATTTGATCACAATAACAGAGATCTAACGTTTCAAGACATGGTAATTTTTTCAAATAATAAATAGAAAATGGGTCAATATGTTTACACGATGTCAAATTAATTCTTGTTAATTTGGAACAGCAATTCAATACTTCTTGCTTCTCAAATATAGACAAATCATTGATTACTGAGATAGATAAATCAATTTTTTTTAATGAATAAAATCGATGATTTCTTTCTGGATTATTTAACAGATATTCTATATTATCAAGAATAGGAAAATCATTATCGAATTTCCCTCCTATAATAAAAAAAATTTAATGTTATATAATATATATATATATATATAAATATATAAATATTTATATATTTTTTTATACATGATATTTTATTATAAATTAGTATTATTAATTATTAATTATTAATTATTATTTTTAATATTAGTTTTTTTAATAATTAAAAAAATTAATTTTATTGAAATAATTTTATATAATATATAATTTATATAATTTATATATGTTTGATATGATTTTTTCAATATAATAATTTATTTTTGTTAATATTAAAAAAAATTTGGATAAATAAAAAAAAATTTTTTTTTTGCTATTTTTTTTTTTTTTTTTTTTTTTTTTTTTTTTTTATTAAATTTACCTCCTATAGTATTTTTTTTTGATAAGTTTAAATTTTGCCATAGCTCTTCGGCTGAATAAAATACTGAACAAATGAGTTTTGAGGTTTGACACATTCGTCCTAAAGATTTTATATCAATTAACCTTCCTATTTGAATTAATATTTCATTAGGTAAATTATAAAGATGATAGGTATATTTATTTGAATTATTGGCCTCTACTGTAGATTCTGATGATGAACAATGATATATGGATTCATCATGATGAATAGAAATAATTTTTTCTTCATCTTTTTTAACATTTTGTTGTTCTAAATTATTATTTTTTTTACCATTGTCATTTAAAGAATCAATATTATTAAGGGTTTGAGAACTTGATGGAGAAGGTAGATTAGCGAAAGTTGATGGTGATAAAAGATTATCTTCTGAGTTTATATTGTTTAATGAAGTATTATCTTCATTATTTTCATTTGTAGTATTAATAAAATTTTGATTAGTATCAATTAAATCTTGTTTTTCATCATTTTCATTATTGATCTCAGAATTATTATTTAAGATATTTAAATTTGTAGTATTAATTGTCAATGGATTCATCGTTGTTTCTAAATTTTCAATTATATCCATTACTATTTCTTTTTTTTTTTTTTTTTTCTTAAATATAATAATAATTTATTTATTTTATTTTATTATTATTAAAAATATATTAATAAATAAAAGTAATGTGGTTTTCAAAACGATTAAAAAAAAAAAAAAAAGAAATGAAATAGTTATAATATATGATAATTAATATTCAAATTTTTAATTTTAGTAGTATATTACTAGTTAATAATAATAAAACAAAATTTTGTTAATGTAAATCGAGAAAGAAACAATGAAAATTAACATATATTAAATGATATGTTATGAAATTCCTAAAACTATTTATTATTTTAAATATGTTAATGATAATGAGTTTAATTTTTAATTTTATTTTATTTAATTTTTTATTTTTTTTTACTTTTTCACTTCTTTTTTTTTTTCTTTTTTTTTTTTATTAAAAAAATAATAATAATAATAATAATTATATATTTCAAGATAGTAACATGTTCAAATACTATATTTTATCAAAAATAATTTAATTAGGATAAAATGTAATACATTAATTTTTTTTCTAAAAAAAAAAAAAAAAAAAGAAAAAAAAGAAAAAATGAATATAAAATAAAATATAATCTACAATACAATAAGTAATTAAATTTAGTGTTTTTTATTATTTAACCATTTATTAAAAACATATTAATAAAATAATTATTTAGGTAGATAAAAATAGTTAATTTTCATTAATATACAAAAATAAAAAGTTATTTTTTATATATAAAAAAGTTATGTTATTGTAATGTGATAAAATAATATTAAATAATATGTAGATTATATATTTTGTATCTTTTTTTTTTTTTTTTTTTTTTTTTTTTTGTTATTATAAATAATAATAATAATAAAAATTAATTGTTTTTAAAAGGATTATTAAAGTGATAATTAAAAAAAAAAATTTAATTAAATTATCTAAAAATAAACTTTAAGTTTAATCTACACATTTTTGAAACTAATAATTATAATTAATAATATTTAAATTGTAAAATATAAAAATAACCCATTATAATAAAATTTTGTTAAAAAAAAAAATATAAAAATAACCCATTATAATAAAATTTTGTTAAAAAAAAAAAAAGTTATATATATAAGTGTAATTCTATAATCAATATTAATTATTGTAATATAATTAATTTCTTTAAAAAAAAATTTTTTTGTTTTATTTTTTATTAACCCATTTGTGATATAATAAATTAATAGGACAAAAAAATTTATTTATAACTTTATTTTTGAAAATGTTAGGATCAACTAATAAAATTCAAGCAATCAATACTTTATGATAATTAGTATTTTGATTTTCATTTTATTAACTTTTGAATTTGTGTTGATATTATAAAAAAGAAGGAAAAAAAAAGGAAATAAATCAACATATTAGTATAATAAAAATTAATGTTAATAAATCTTTAAGAATATTTATTTATTTTTTTTTTTTTGTCATATTAATTTTTAATATTTAAATTTATTACATAACGCATATATTATATATTATTTATTATTAAATTTAAAAATTTATTTTAATCTTTATTATCACCATTATCATCATTCATTTTCAATTGTTTTTGAATAAATAAAATTAATTAAAAAATAATAGATAAAAATAAAATATAAATAAATACAAAATATTATAAAAAAAAAAAAAAAAAAAAATTGTATATATAAGACAATTATTAAGAATTTGAATTAATTATTATTTTTTTTTTTTAAATAACTAGCATTTAAATAATGAATAAAACCTAATTATTAATTAAAGTACACTAATAATAATAATCATTCGAATTTGAAGTAAATAAAGTTAACATAAAGTTAAATATAAGTATGAAAATGAATCAATGTATTATTATTCAAAATAAAAAAATATTAATTAAAAATTTTTATAACTGAATATTTAAATTGTCAAATATAAATTATTGATTTTTTTATTTGAATAAAATATTAGTTTATTAATCTTTTAAAAATATGAAAACTTAAATTATTATTATATAAACATAATAATTAAAAAAAAAAAAAAAAAAAAAAGTATATAATATATACATTATTAAACATTTTTTCCTTTTTGTAATACAATATATTTTTATATATAATAATCTAAATGAATATTGAGTATAATTAATATTAAAAGTATATAATAATTTTCAGAATTTATATTAACTTTTTATCTATATCTATATCTATATATATATCTCCTTTTTTTTTTTTTTTTTTTTTTTTAATTTTGAAATATTTCTATTATTTAAAATAACTATTATGATATTTAATAGAATACACATTTTTTTTTTTTTTTTTTTATTTTATTTTTTCACAAAAAATAGGAATCTAAAATAATTATTTTTAGCAATTCAAAATGAAGTATTAAATTAATATAAACAGGAATTAATTATATAAATAATACAAAATATAAATATTTATATAAATATAATATAATAATATTAAAAAAATATCATAATTAATAAGTATATAAATATATATAAAATATATATAATAATATATATATTGTAATAAAAGCAAAATTCTATAAGTTGATTTTTTTTTTTTTTTTTTTTTTTCAAAGAATAATATTAATAATACTTATAAAATAAAATTAAATTATTTTTGAAATTATATATAATGTTTTAATTTTTATTATTATATTATTTAATTTTTAATATTTATATATTGAATTCATTTAATAAATATCTTTAAAATTTGATATTTAAATGTGTAAGTAGTTATGATTCATATATTTTAATTCTATTTTTTACTTAGACATTAATGTCAAAGTTATATTATAATATATCAATTATTTATACTCATTAATTTATAATTATTTAAAAAAAAAAAAAAGCATATACACTTTTATTATTCATTCAGTAATAGTGATGCTTTGACTTTATAAAGAAATTAAAGAAATTAAATATTAAATTAAGAAATTAAATATTAAATTAAGAAATTAAATATTAAATTAATTTTTTTTTTTTTTTTATTTTTAATCATTCAAATTAATATTTTACAATTAATTATATTAAAAAAAAAAAAAGAATATACACTTTTATTATTCATTCAGTAATAATGATGCTTTAAAGAAATTAAATATTAAATTTTTTTTTTTTTTTTATTTTTAATCAAAAGTGGCTAATATTAATACTATTTCTCCATATATTAATGATTATCATCTTTATCATTAAACAATTTTAAAATTAACCTATTTAAATTAAGTTTATTTAAAAATAAAATAAAATAAAAAAAAAAAATATTATTTATTAAATAATAATACACTTTATGAAAATGATAAATATTAGTGAAACCATATTATTTAATCAATTAAGATTAATATCATTAATATTTGATTCTAATATTATTTTTATATTATTAATAGTGTGTTAATTGTTTCTTTCCTTTTAAAAATTTACTAAATACCAATATCATAACCATATTTTATTGTATATATTAAAAAAAAAAAAAACAAATATCTTTTTTAATTATTAATTTTTTTATATTTTCAATTTTTTGATTTAATATTTAATACTGTAAATAATTTAAATAATAATAATAATAATAATAATAGTAACAATAATTATAATAATAATAATAAAAATAATTAAGAGCATGTATTAATAATTAATATCATGATTTAATTATTGTATAAAAAAAGAAGTAATTTTTAAATAGTATCAATATTATTAATAGGTTTTAAACTAATTTCAAAAGAAATTTCAATTATTATTTATTTATTATTTATTATTTATTATACTTTTCAATATATTATTAAAATGTAATATTTTTATAACAATTATTACTAAATAAAATTAGAATTCAGTGATGATATAATATCTATAAATATATAATTTAAAATATATATTTTTTTTTTAATTTATATATATATATATATCATATATTTTTTTAAATAGTATTAAATAAACAATACTCATATATAAAGTATTTAATATAACATATTTTTATCATGATTAATAAAATAATGTTTTGTTTAAATTTAGAATAATATTTATTCATAGATTCCACCATTAAAAAAAAAAAAAAAAAAAAAAAAAAAAAGAACTAGTAATTGATATATTGAGTAAAAAAAAAAAAACTTAACCACCTTTCAATAATAAATAAATGATAGTTATTAAATATATGAATAAAATAAAATAAAAAAAAAAAAAAAAAAGATAAAATATATAATAATTTTGTATCCAATTATATTTTAACCGAATTCTTTTTTTGATAATGGCTTAAAAGTTATTAGATATATATAATACTGTTTAAAAAAAATATTTTTTATAACTTTAATACTTTTTTTTTAGAGTTTTTTTACTAAAAAAAAAAAAAAAAAAAAACTTTAAAATATGCAATATATATCCCTCTTTATAACTATATATTTAATATATTCAATTTAACCTTTTAATTTAGTTTTATGATTATCTCTATAAAATTATAAATAAATAACAAACCTTATTAATAGAGATTTATAAAAACTAAAAATAATATAAAATGTGGCATATTTAAAAATGTATAAAAAAGAAGAAATAATTATATTTCTTTATAAACAATTTAAAAAAAAAAAAAAAAAAAAAAAAAAAAAATGAATTAGTAATTTATTAATTTATTTATGTATTTATATATTAGAATTTGAATTATATACTATTTAAAGATTTAATAAATTATCTTTTTATCATATTTATTTGTATCAGTCCAAATGTTTATCAAAATAAAAGAATATATATATATATTTTTCTATTATATAATAACTGTTAGAAATAAACAATTTTTTTTTTCTTTTACCTTTTTTTATTTTCTAAATATTTATGTAAAAATTGTAATAACATCGAGTTATTTTTTTTTTAAAAAAGTATAATTTCTAATATTTTTTAATATTATATAATTAAAGGATAAATTTATATTTATCTAGAATAATTATACTTTTTTTTTTAAAAAAGTATAATTTCTAATAGTTTTTAATATTATATAATTAAAGGATAAATTTATATTTATCTATTTAATTATATTTATTCAGAATACATGTAATTAAATGTACAAAAAATATATTACAAATTAAATTTTAAATTTAATTTGATAAAGAGAGGATAGTTATTTACATCAAATTCTAATTTTCATTATTTTTAATAACATCATTTTTTTCATTTCTACTTAATTTAATAAGTATATTATGGGTTTTACTATATTTATATTTTTATAGTAATAGTACATGTTAAAATAATATAATATTTATGATTTTTTTTTTTATTTTAAATTTAACAACAGACATTTTGACATAGAGCATATTCTTTGTATTTTTTTTTATATAAAGCTACTTCAAAATTATTTTCATGGTTATTTAAAAAAAAGAATAAACAATTATTTAATCTATATTAAAATTCATATTAATTTTATATTTGATTTATTCAGTTTAATAAATTAATTTTTATAGTTATTAATAATAAATAAGTATTCCATAAAATTTTACATTACTAATACTAATACATTTAATAGATTTCAATTATTATTATTATTATTATTATTATT
Source organism: Neocallimastix lanati (nom. inval.) (assembly GCA_016946835.1). Taxonomy (NCBI): domain Eukaryota; kingdom Fungi; phylum Neocallimastigomycota; class Neocallimastigomycetes; order Neocallimastigales; family Neocallimastigaceae; genus Neocallimastix; species Neocallimastix lanati (nom. inval.). The sequence goes on along the minus strand of JACVTC010000009.1, from coordinate 345,024 downwards.
ATTATTATTATTATTATTATTATTATTATTATTATTATTATTATTATTATTATTATTATTATTATTATTATTAATATTATTATTATATCTTTATTAATTATATCTGGTTAAAATTTCAATGTCATTATTTTCATTGATTTTATTTAAATATTTATTTGAATCAATGCAATTAATTCCTTTTCTTTTCTAATTTTTCTTTAATTTCATTATATATTGAACTATTATATTACTATACTATTATTAGTGAGGATATCTTTGAAAATTATTTCTATTGATTCTAATATGATATTTAATTAAATATTGTATAATTTTATTAAATTTTCATTTTTTTTTTTTTTTTTTTTTTTAATTATTTTTAAAGGCGTTATTGAACTAGTCTAATGATATTTATATATATATATATCAACTCCATTAACTTCCTCATAATTTTTAAATATAACAGTAATATGAGGATAACTTTTTTTTTTTCTTTATAACAAAAAAAAAAAAACATAATTTCTTATATTTATTTTTATAAATTCATTAATAAAAATAAATATAAATAAATTTTATTAACCTCAGAATTATCAATTCTCTCTATTTTTAGTATATAAAACGAAAAAGATATATTTGTCTTTTTCGGGATTAATAAACCAATGACTGAAAAAAAAATTTTTAAATTAAAATTCTCTTGTGAATGTTAATAAAAATCTTCATTCTATAATATATTTATATTAAAAGTTTATATAGTTAGTAATATTAATTATAATAATATTGTTATTATTGCATACAACTAAACTTTAATATTCTATATTTCATAATAATTAAGCTTTATATTTAATTTTTTACTTTATTATATATGATCATACAGATGATTTTTGACATTAACTAATTTATTTATATATGTTTTAAAAATAAAAAAAAAAAAAAAAAAAAAAAAAAAAAAAAGCGTTAAGGTATACTAACTATTATTTAATTATCATTAATTAAACAATTTTAATAATCTCAAATCTATGTAAATAACTTTATATTTATTATTTATTTATTTGGATAATATACTATTTTTTTTTAATAATGTATTAATTACTTTAAAAAAAAATATATAAATTTTAATTTAATTTTCTTTTCTTTGCTTTTTTAGAACTAGCGATACTATCCATCAATAATTTTTTAACTATTTCATTGACATTTTCTGCTTCATTCACATAGTTTAATGCGTTTTTCCCTTCCATATCTTCTATACTGGCATCAGCACCATGAGATAGTAAGCATTTCACAATATTTTCATTTATATTGTTCGATTTACATGCCGTAATTAATGGAGTTTGACCGTATTCATCCTTACTATTTACATTAGCATCATGATCTACTAAATAGGTCACAAGAATTTCAGCATTTTTTTTGCACGCTAAATTTAGAATGGTTTTTTGTTGTTTGCAGTTTTGATTAATCACGGCCCCATGCTCTATTAAATATTTTATAACGTTAAATTCTTTGTCATTAAAGTTAGAATTAATGTATCGATAAAAGGCATAAGTCAAAGGAATATAATTTTTAGAATCTTCCTTATTTACACCTGCTCCCTGATTAATTAAATATTTTAAGATTTCGACTAAATCATCTGGATATTTTTCAAAGTAATTACTATCATAATAATATTTAAAAAATAGTTGAGTTAGTGGTGTTTCTCCTTTACTATTTTCTACATTAACATAGGCCCCCTTTTCTATAAGGTGTTTAATAACAGATAATAAAACTTTATATTTTCTACAATTAATAGAACAAAAATGAGATAATAAAGCATCTATATTTTTTTCTTTATTATTAAGATAAGCACCATTATCAATTAAATAAAGGATTAATTCATTATTTAAATAGTTTGCTTTATAGGCATAATACAAAGGGGTATTACCTTCCATGTCCTCTTTATTTATATTTGCTCCGTGTTTTATTAAAAATTGAACAAAATCTATATCTTCATACATACATGCATAATGTAATATGGTTTTCCCATTTATATCCTCAGAATTAACACAGGCTCCATGATCAATTAAATATTTTTCTCTATCTATAAGAATTTCATTCAACTTAACTGTCGTTTGATCTTTAAATATACAAAATAAAGGGAAATGTCCCATATTATTTTTTTTATTAGGATCTGCTCCATGATCAACAAGGAATCTTATCATTTCTTCAGTAACGCTAAATTCTATATCGACAAAATTGCAAGCAAGAATTAATGGTGTTTCACCTCCCATATTTTCTATATTGACATCAGCATCATGTTCTACTAAATATTTTATTATATTAAGATTTATATCTTTAGGATTCTTATATTGAAATAGTGCAGTAATCAAAGGGGTCTCCTTCAATGAATTTTGAGCATTAATATTTGCATTCTGTTGTACTAAATACTTTATTGGATTTAAATAATTATGGCGACATACAAAATGTAATGGTGTATTTAATAGATTGTCGGTTTTATTTATACATGCTCCTTGCTCTACCAAATATTTTATGGTTTCAATTTCTCCATTATTCGATTCGCATGAACAAATTAATGGAGTCTTTCCAACTTCATCTTGTAAATTAATATCTGCTCCCCCTTCAATTAAATATCTAATGAGTATGTCATAATTATTAGCACATGCAGCATGTAATAAACTTTTTTGTCCTAAAACTTTTACATTAACATTTGCTCCACAATGGATTAGGTATTTCAATAAATATATTTCATCCTCCCTCGCTCTTTCAACTTTACAATACCTTTTGAACGCTATAGATAAGGGAGTTTGTTTTTTATTATTCATTTGATTGATAGAGGCACCATGATCTATCAAATATTGTAATGAATTCATTAAACCATCAATTAAACCATATTTACAATATATATGAAGTAATTTAGTTAATGCCGTATTTTTATCCTTATCCTCTATATTAACATTGGCCCCTTGATCAATTAAACATTTTATCATGGCTTCACTCATGTTACTTGTATCACATGCATAAATGAGAGGGGTTCTCCCATTCTTATCTCTTTTATCTATTATACTTCCAATATCCAAAAAACATTTCAATAATTTTACATTATTACATTGATGACATAAAATATGAAGTGGTATCTTCCCCTCATCATCTTCTATATTAATATTAATTTTATTTTTTTCATTTAATATCATTTCCTCCAATTTTTTATTTGAAATTTTAAGTTTATATTTAGAGAATTCAAGTAACTTTAAAATAAAGTGATTATCCATTATATAATACTCAAAAATGACTTTAATAAGATCAAGTTTTTGGTCCATTAAAAACAGTTTAATATATTTTGAAAGATTTAATTTACAATTACAAGTAATTATAAATTTAAAAACTCTTCTATCAAGTAAGTCATCTTTATATAAATTATATATGATATCAGATTCTTCTCCATTTTTTAGTGTAATTAAATAATATATTAAATTATAATTTTTATATATAACTGCCACTCTTAATATGTCCCTATTAATATTAATATTTTCAATATTTTTTTTAATGAAACGTCTTAATTCTATTTCATCTTGTCTTTTAATTAATTTAATAATTTCTTCATTTATATTATTCATACTATTTGTAATTCCATATAATTTTTTTTTTTTTTTTTTTACTTTACTTCTTATATATATAATATAATAATTATTTTATTTAATATATAAATTTAAAATTTATATTGTTCATACTATATGTAATTTCATATAATTTTTTTTAATAATTTTTTTATTTTATATAGTATATACATTTGAAACATATTTATATACATGCATATATTTTTTTAAAATCAAAAATCAAATTAATCTTAATATATTTATTTTTTATTTAAGGTTTTTATAATATAAAGTTTGGAATGATATAAAAGAAAAAGAAAAATTTTATAAAATTTTACCAAAATGAATTTAAAAAAAAAAAAAAAAAAAAAAAAAAAAAGAATTTAAAAAATATAAAAAAAACTTTTTTTTTTTTTAATATTTATTATTATTATTATATGTACAGAAATTAATACTTGTGATAATTGAAAAATTATAAATTAAAAAAAAAAAAATAAAATAAAATAAAAATAAAAATTTTAAATCATATTAATTTTAATTTTTAAATATTAATATCAGAAGAAGTTTTTAACTAAATATTAATGTTTTTAAAAATAAAATTAAAATATTAAAATTAAATTAAAATAATAGATTATATTATTCATAATTTAAAGCTATTAAATAATAATGAATATTTAAAATATAATAATATTTTATATATAAATTATTTATATTATTATTATTAATAGTATTAAAGTATTTAATGATCTATAAATATAGATAAATATAGTATTATATTTAGATTATTTATGTTGATTATAGGATAATATTTTTTTTTTTATTTATAAAAAAAATAACTTATGAATATAATAAATAATTAATCAATTTAAAATCGACAAATTTTAAATAGCATATAATATATTAATCATCTAAATTTTTACGAAGTTTAAAAAAAAAATAAATAAATAAAAATTATACTTTCCTTTAATAGTTAACTTTATATTGATTTTTACTTTCATTTTAGTTTTTTTGTTTTCATATAATGAAAAATCCTATAATTCTTATTATATTTAATCCCATTAATTTAATAATAATAATTATTATAATAATAATTATATAATTATATATATATAATAATTATTATATATATATATATATATATATTTTAGTAGACAGGATCATTATCATATGCTAAAGAAAAAATTTTCATAACAGACTAAAAAAAAAAAAGAAAAAATAAATAAAAAAAAAATTTTTTTTTCCTTCTTTTCTTTTAATATCTTCTTATTTTCTTAACCACTTGGGTAATGTTATGTGTCCTAATCAATCTTCTGATATTATTACCATTATAATTTTAAATTTTCATTTAAATATAAAAAAATAATTTTTTTTTATATATATTATGACAATATTCAATATTTTTATTTTATTTTGATTAAAGATAAAAATATCAACCCAATATTTGAACGAAAACCTTTTCTGTTTTTTTTTTTTTTTTTTAAAGTATCATAAAATCCAATATTCACTTGACTTGACTAATCAATTAATTACAAAAGACCTCGATCTCTATAACTAAAGAAGACATATAGTTATACGCATTTTCTTTGAAAAGATAGCCATCTTCTAAAATACCTCTTTATAATATGTATATAAAAAAAAATGAATATTTAGTTTTATTTTATATATATATATATTTTTTTTTTTTTTTTGTGAAATAAAAATAATTATGATAGAATAATATCAGATAATATATGTATTTTTAATATTGTTTATTACTTGTTATTATTATGTTATTATCTATTTATTTAAATTATTAATAAATATAAAAAAAAAAAAAAAAAAAAAAAAAAAAAAAAGTTGATAAAAAAAAAACACTCCGATAAACTTTTACTTTATAATAAGTTACCAATTTTTTAAAAATATATTTTATAATAAAGAAATTTTAACATAGAAAATACTTTATTTTTTTTTATTTTATCATTATTTATTTTATTTTATATATTTTTTACCCCTCTTATATTTAAAGAAACATTAAACCTTTTTAGAGGAGATAAAATAATTTTTTTATTAACTAAAATACTTTATATTGATATTGTTTTATTAAAATGTTTTAATAATAATAATATATATATATTTACTTTGTTAATAGTGCATAGTACAGTCCAAATTTTATATAAGCGTAGCCTGATACTCTATTAAGAGAAAATAAAAAATATTTTCTAATATCATTGTAAACTGATGCTATATATATTGAATAATTTTTTTTTTTTTTTTTTTTTTATTTTATTTTAAAAATAACCTTTTTGATAATTTTAAATAAAAATTTTTAAAAAAAAAAAAAGTAAAATAAGAATTAAATAGTTTATTGACAATGGATATTTTATATAAATATATATATATATTTATTTATTTAAAGTTTGAAGTTTTTCTTTGTTATTTAATTAATTATCTTTTTTATTATTATTATTGATATTAATATTATTATTATTATTTATTTATTTATTTTAAAAATAACCTTTTTGATAAGTTTAAATAAAAAATTGAAAAAAAAAAAAAAAAAAATAAAAAAAAAAAAAAAAAAATAAATAAAATAAAATAAAATAAGAATTAAAAAGTTTATTGACAATGGATATTTTTTTTATTTTAAATTTGAAGGTTTCCTTTGTTATTTGATAAATTATCTTTTTTTTTTTTTTTTTTTTAATACCGGATATATTAAATAAAATTTTTTTTTTTAAATTATATATTTATTATTGAAGTATCTATATGTATATTTCTTTTTGAGAGTTTGGATTTTTATTTAATAATTTTAAAAGAAAAAAATATAGTGCAGATACATCAAAAAAAAAATTGTAGGATTAATCATAATAAAATTTTTTAAATTTTATTTTATATAAATTGTAAATATTATTATTATTATAATTATTTTACTTTGAAATTTAATTGCTGATTAAATTAGTAAGATGGTTTGATTAAAGGTTAAATATGAAATTATTAAAATAAAAATTTTATTTCCATGTATAATTGTTAGCTGCAATATTATTTTTGAAATTTATATATATGTATAATTTTTATAATTATTGTAATTATCAATTTTGAGAGATTAAATAAATTAGCAATTATAACATTTGATGATTAGGTTATATTATTTTTATATAGTATAATATACTCATAAGAACAATTACTTTAATAGTTTTCCGTTTTTTTTTTTTTTTTTTTTTTTTCTCCTTTTATTAAGCAAGTTTTAAATATAGTCATATATATATAGTTGAAAATATTAAAGTTATTTAACAATCAAAATGATATTTTTAAATAAACAAAAAAAAAAAATAAATAAATAATAAATAAATAAATAAATAAGTAAATAAATAAATAAATAAAAAAAAAAAAAAAAAAAAAAAAAAAAATAAAAATAAAAATAAAAATATATATATATATTAATCGATGGACATGGAATTTATAAGAATGGGTCATAAGCATTTTACGGACAAAATTAATAATGAATTCATCAATTTCTTTAATCTGTATGAATTAAAGATTTATTCCTTTAAATTAAGATGATATATATTTCTTAAGGATATTTCTATCAATTATAAAAATGATTATTATAAATAAACAAACTCAATTATTCCTTAATTTATATATAATGTACTTCTTTTTAAAAGACAGAAGTGAAAAATAAAAAATATATATATATATGAAAATTAAAAAAATATATATATAGTTTTTTTTATATATATATTTATTTATTTGATGTAATATAATATTTATACATTCATTTATTTTTATTTTTAGTTATATATTTATATATATATTTATTTATTTTATATACATATATATTTATTTATTTTAAGTAGTAATGTTAGAATAATTACAAAATGTGGCTTATATATATTTATAGTTTATTATTTATTATATATTAATATATACCATAGTTTTTTTAAAATTTAATAACCAAATAAATTAATTTTGTAATGTGGCATGTTGATAGTCTAATTTAACGCCATAAAAAATTTTTTTCTTATGAACAATATTATTAAGTAAATAATTAAAAAAAAAATAAAATAAATATATATATATTTTTATTTTATTAAAAATATTCTTTAAATTTAAAAATAAAATATTCTTTTAAATAAAAATATTTAAATAATAGTTTTACGTTTTCATTAATTTATTTATGTATTAAATAATACGCCACATTATATTACAAAAATAAAAAAGCAAAAAAACGTCACAATTTTTATAAATTTTCCTATTAATTCTATATACTAATTATTTATTATTTCTTATGTATCATCTATTATTTATTATTTATTTATTATTTATTATTTATTATTTATAATTTATAATTTATTATTTATAATTTATTATTTATTATTTATTATTTATTATTTATTATTTATTATTTATTATTTATTATTTATTATTCAATTATTTATTATTTATTAATAAATACTCATATTATTATTTATTATATATTATTATTTATTAATAAATACTCATATTATTATTTATTATTTATTATTTATTATTTATTATTTATTATTTATTATTTATTATTTATTATTCAATTATTTATTATTTATTCATATTATTATTTATTATTTATTATTATTTATTAATAAATACTCATATTATTATTTATTATTTATTATTATTTATTAATAAATACTCATATTATTATTTATTATTTATTATTATTTATTAATAAATACTCATATTATTATTTATTATTTATTATTATTTATTAATAAATACTTATATTATTATTTATTATTTATTATTATTTATTAATAAATACTTATATTATTATTTATTATTTATTATTATTTATTAATAAATACTCATATTATTATTTATTATTTATTATTATTTATTAATAAATACTTATTATTATTTATTATTTATTATTATTTATTAATAAATACTCATATTATTTATTATTATTTATTATTTATTATTTATTATTTATTATTTATTATTTATTATTTATTATTTATTATTTCTTATGTATCATCTATTATTTATTATTTATTAATAAATACTCAATATTATTATTTATTATTTATTATTTATTATTTATTATTTATTATTTATTATTTATTATTTATTATTTATTATTTATTATTTATTATTATTTATTATTATTTATTATTTATTATTTATTATTTATTATTTATTATTTATTATTTATTATTTCTTATGTATCATCTATTATTTATTATTTATTAATAAATACTCATTATTATTTATCATTTATTATTTATTATTTATTATTTATTATTTATTATTTATTATTTATTTATCAAGTACTTATTATTTTTATGTAAAATTAGCATTATTTATGTTAATAACATAAATCTATGAAAAAGACATAAATAAATGAACAAAACATATATTATATGATAATATTAATTAATTATTTAATAAAATTATTATTCTTCAAATTTTTTAGAAATTAAGTTTAGTATTCTACAATTTTAATATATAATAATTAATGATTTAATTTTATGAAATAAAGTTTTCTAATAATTAATATAAAATATTATAATTCAATAAATAAGTGAATAAAAATATAATTTTAAATAAATTATATTATATATAAAATATTTATAGAAATTATAATCTTTAGAAAAGTGTATATAAAATTTAATATACTATTTAATAAATGGGATTATAATTAATAATTAATAATAACTATAAATAAATATATGTATCAAATATTAAATATATATAATATATATAATATTTATAATATATACAATTTACTCATTTAATATTTAATAAAGTTCTAGCTATATTCCATTTTAGCAATTATTTTTTTATTTATCATTTGCATGATATGATATTAGATCAAATTATTTCAAATAAAGTTATCTCATAATACTAAAAGAAGAATTAAATTTATAGTATTCTTTTTATTTTTATAAATTAAAATTACTCTATTTGTAAATAGGATAGGATGCTCTAAAATTTATCCACATTTTTATTGCATGGAAACAAAAGAAAAAAAGTTTTACTAATAAATAAGTCATCACAGAATTAATAATTAGAAAGTCAGTCACTGTCACACATAATATGCAATAATCCTAAATCGTTTTAAGCATATTAATCCTGACAATGAAATTAATATATATATTCTTTATATAATTTCATTGTTAATTATATAAATAAATGAAAAATTAAATAATAAATAAATTAATAATAAATAAATAAATAAATATTATGTTATGCAAATAAATAAATAATACTTAATAACTATAAAACTTTATTTGTTATATACTATTGAATAATAATATTATAATATATATATATATTGTATATAAACTGGTTGTTCAATTTATCTATTTATTGTAACTTAATGTATGATTTTATTATTATTATTATTATTATTATTATTAATATATATAATAATATTAATAATAATACTAATCTTTTAATGAAATTAATTTCAATTATTTTTCTTTTTTCTTTTTCTTTGTTTTTTTTTTATCTTTTCTTTCGGATTCCCTTTCTTTTTTTTTTTTTTTACCTTTTAGTAATTGCATGAACTTTAGTATAAAATATGGAAATATATAACTAAAAGGAAAAAAAAATTATAATAAAAAATATAAAAGATAAAATAATTATATATATTCATTTAATAATAAATTGAAATAAAGTCAAAATTTAAATAAATGAATAATCATTAATCAATAATCAATTATCAATTATCAGTAATTGAATAAATAATAAATAATAAATAATAAATAATAATAAATAAATAAATAAATAATAATAAATAAATAATAAATAATTGAATAATAAATAATAAATAATGGAATAATAAATAATAAATAAATAATAAATAATAAATAATACAACTACTTACTACTATAATATTTATATATATATATTATTATTTTGTACAAAAGATTCCTTTAATTAATTATTTATTATTTTAATTATCTTTATATGACTTATTTAGCTTGGTTATCATTAAAGTAATAATAAAGTATAATAGTTTTATGTTTATCATTACTTAATTTTATATAATAAATATTGTATATTTTATATCTTTTTTTTTTTTTTTTTTTTTTTTTAATATTTATATTATTTTATCTATTTAGTTATTTTAATTTTTTTTTTTTTTTTTTTTTTTTTTTTTTTTTTTTTACTTTTTATTTCTTCATTTATCTATTTCCTGATAAAAAACCAAAAGGTTGACTTGTCATACCATAATTTATAAAGGATCTATCTGTGGCATTCGAAGATGAATCAATGTCATAAAATTTAGAACTTCCATTGATATTATTACTAGAATAATTCTTCACTATCGTTTTGCTTTGATTCATTTTTTGAGATAAAGAAGTATAGCCATTGTTACTAAAATTTTCTTTACTATAATTAGTATTATAATAGTTGGTTTGACTTTTGGATGAATTAACTACACTATATTTGAATACCATAGCATCACACGCTAAAATCAAAATAAAGGAAGATTTAATTGCTTGGAATGGATTAATATAACTACTTGGGAAATTTGTATTAAATACAGCAGTAGTGAAATTGAAAAAGGCAAGAATAATACCAATTAGATCAACAAAAATCAATGTAAAATAACTGGAGCGTTGAATATAATGATCAATATTATTAGCATAGGTAACATTTTGACGATTATGTTTATTTACATAATAAAGAATAGATATTGTACAAATGATATCGGCAACTGCTATCACTAAAAATGCACATGTATGACCTATTTTTGACTGTGGAGTGGATAAGAGACCTGTCGTCATTCGAATATATCCAATATTAATTCTACAACCAATAAATAATACAAAGAGGGAATAAATAAGATAATCCGTAATTTTTTCATATTTCTTATCAGCAGTAAATGCGTTTAATTTAATTAAATTTAGAAAAGGAACTGAATATTCTTTTACTATCCAAAATATTTCATTAATTAAAAATGGTATCATTTTATATCTTTTAACCTCCATATCACTTTGAGTACAAACATAGGCCACAGTACCATTTTCTATTAATCCTCCAATTAATCCTGAAAGGGCGGCATAATATAAAATTTTCCAATATTTTCCCTTACCAACGTTAAAATACATTAAGGTCACAAGACCATACTGTAAACAGTTGGCATAAAAACCAGAGACTTGAATTCTCTTACAGAGACCATCATAAAAATTGATATATAGCTCTGTGGGACACATTTTTGCATCAAATCTTGCAAAGCCATCCCTTATTGTTGAATCATTACTCATTTTTGTTCTTGTTTTGATTTTTATTAAATATATTAAACTAACTTGATAGTATTTTCTTTACTTATTATTATTTGATTATTATTATTATTTCTATTATTATTTCTATAATTATTAGTGTACTATTAATTGTAAGTAATAAAAGTATTATTGTCTTTTTTTTTTTTTTTTTTTTTTTTTTTTATTTATTTATTTAGTTTACCAATAATATATAATATTGTTTAGAAAGTATACATATATATGTATATATATATCATATAATATAAAAATTAAATAAACATAAAGACAAATTCTCAAATAAAAATAAATAAATATATATTTATACACACATATATAATTTTATTGAAAAGATATATATATATTAATACTTTTCTGTTAAAAAAACTTTTTTTTTCTTTTATTAATATAAATAATATATGATAATAAAGATACTATATTACCTTTTATTCCATTTAAAAAATAATAATTAATGAATATCTACTTTGATAATACAATTGATAATTTAAAAAAATAGAATCAATATATATTTTATATAATAATATAAAATTTAAAATTTAACTAAAAATACATAAAAAAAAAAGTAAAATTTAAATAAAAAAAATAAATAAATATTTTCAATTATTCAATAAAAGATTTAAATAAGAATTTTTTAATAAAATAAAGGAAAAAAAAGTTCTCTTTTATATCCTTTATCCTTTCTTTAAAAGCTATAATCTATATGAAACTAAACCAGGCTTTCATTTTTTTTTTATTTTTTTTTTTTTTATTTTATTTATTTATTTATTAAATTAAATTTAATTAAATTAAATTAAAAATAGATTAAAAAGAATGATAAATTAAAAGTTTTTTTTTTTTTTTTTTTTTATTTTTAAAAATTTTTTTAGTAATTGTATAGATAAATTAAAATTTTAATCTAAATACGGTAAATCAATTTTATTTTTAAATGCTATTAATTAACTTTATTTTATATGGTTTTTTATTTTATTTCATTTTATTTTTATAATAAATTATTATAATTCTATTTATTTATTTATTTATTTATTATTTATTTATTTAATATTATTTATTTATTTATTTAATATTATTTATTTAATATTATTTATTATTTATTATTTATTATTTATTATTTATTATTTATTATTTATTATTTATTATTTATTATTTATTATTTATTATTTATTATTTATTATTTATTATTTATTATTTATTATTTATTATTTATTATTTATTATTTATTATTTATTATTTATTATTTATTATTTATTATTTATTATTTATTATTTATTATTTATTATTTATTAATAAATACTCTTTTTATTATTCAATTATTTATTATTTATTATTTATTATTTATTATTTATTATTTATTATTTATTACTTATTATTTATTAATAAATACTCTTTTTATTATTCAATTATTTATTATTTATTATTTATTATTTATTTATTATTTATTATTATTCAATTATTTATTATTTATTTATTTAATTATTTATTATCTATTTATTATTTATTATTTATTATTTATTTATTTAATTATTTATTATCTATTTATTATTTATTATTTTGAAAAAGACAGAATTTCAAAGCTTTTAATTGTTATCTAAATATAGCAAAGAAGACAGACATATTATTAATTTACTATTTCTACTATTTATTATTTATTATTCAATTTGAATTTATATTTTAAATAATGAATAAATCCTATTTTTTTTTTTTATTTTTTTTTATTTTTCCCTTTAACTAATTATTTTCTAAATAATAAAATAACTATTTAAGAAATTTAAAATTTTAGCAAAAAATAAAACTAAAGAAATCATTATTGAAATATTCCAAGAAAAAAAAAAAAAAAATAAATAAACTTAAATTTATACATGTTATGTTATTTTGTCCTTTAATATATGGTAAAGTTGTTGCATATAATAAAGTTATATAATGTAAAAGCTTTTAATATTTTTTAAAGTTTTTATAAAATATTAAATTTTTCGTAATAATAATTAATAATATAGAACCAAAAAAACAAAAAAAAAAATTTTTTTTAGAAACTATGATATTGTAATATAATTAATCATTAATAATTAAATTAACACATGAGAATCATTAATTTTGTATCATAAATTTATTAAATTTAAGCATGTTATAAACATGTGAATAGTGACACGTGATGCATTTTTAGACTTTTGAATGTATGATAAATATAAATAATTTTAAATAAAACAAATTTTTAATTAGAGCAATTAAAAATATATTTTTCTTTCATTTGTTATGTTCAAATTATTTTAAATAAATTTATTTACTTTAAAATATTTTTCAAGAAACAATATATAATAAAATTTATATAACTCTTAATAAGTAAAATTATACTTTACTTTTTCTCATGGAATGGTCAAAAAAAGATAGATTCAAGTAATAAAGATAGCTAAAAGAAAAATAAATGTAAAGTAATAATAACAATTAAAGAAAATAAAACTAAAACTAAAAAAAAAAAAAAAAAAAACATAGAAAAAGACAGTAATTTTTCATTATACTATTTGAAATTTGTTAAATACTTTAAAAATAATCCAAAGATTTAAGAAGAAATAATATAAAAAAAGGATATTGTAATTGAATTTATAAAGAAATTAATATAAAACTTAAGGAATCTAAAGGCAAGGACTCATAAGGAAATACTAAATTATAATATAATGAAATGGAAATTTGTATAAAATAATAATAATAATAATAATATAATAATATATATATAAAGAAATAATTTAAATATATTGTCTATCGGGGGTATTATGATTTTCTAAATAAAATCATAATATTTGATTATTATGAAAATACTATTTTTAAATAAGTAGTTATAACATTACTTTTTTTTTTTTTTTTTTTTTTTTTTTTTTTTTTTTCATAGCTTTAATGGATTTTCTTATTAAAACTATTTGTGATCATTCAAAAGAATATAGAAAGAAACTTTAAAAAAGATTTTAAAATCATTTAATGAATTAATGAAACAGAAAAATGGAAAAACTGAATATATTTTTATTTTATTTTATTTTATTTTATATATTTATTATTTTTTTTTTTAAAAAAAAAGTATATATTTTATTTAATCTCATGATTTTCATCAGTCTTATAGTCATTAATTGGCCATTTTTTATTATTTGAAATAGTTATTTTACTTTTATGTAATTCTTGCAATTCATTAGAATGTAATTGTAATTTACTATTCAAATTTATATTATTTTTATTATTATTATTATTATTATTATTATTATTGATGACCAATGATAATATTGTCTCTTCTATTTTTTATATTTATATTTATTTTGTTTTGATTAATATATTTTTAAATTAGTTCTAATTTCATTAACTTTTCTATTTCGTAAATTATATATTATTTGTTTGGAATTATCTTTTTCATTAGCATTATCAAGATAGCATTTGTTATATTATATGATGGATTTGAATTGTTTTTATTTACAATATTTTGATTATTTATTTCATTTTCTTTAATTGAATTATCGCTTATTTCCTTTGCTAACTTCTCTATTTATTAAATCATTAGGGTTATATAATTTAATTTCTTGAGTGTTATTATTTTTTAATATTTGATTCTTGATTTAAATTATTACTGTTTACTGATTTATCGTTTAAATTGTTATTTAAATTATTTAATCCATTAATTATTTTTTTCTTCTTCAATCGACTTGAAATGCTCCATTATTTATATCACACCACCCCTCATAATCAACTACATTACTATCAAACAGAGAGAGACGCAAATAAAAAAAAATAATTAATCCCAACAATTCTTTTTTTTTTTTTTTTGTTTTTTTTTTTTTTTTTTATTGAAAAACTTTTCTTCTAATTTTTTCCGATTGAAAACAGATACTCTTCCGCGTCCACACATCCTTCGGCTCTTGCTTGCTTTATTAGCAATAACCCAAACTCCTGGTAATTTCTAACGTCTTTATAACCAGAAATAAGGTCTTTATACTTCTCCGGAATAAACTTAAAAAAATCAGGATTGTACAATATTACCCCCCTAAGGAATAGTAAATCTGGCTCACTATTTGAGACCCCTTCATTAATTAAATCATCAATTAATCCGCAAACTAATGGAATCTTTGATGGACTCGCTTCATCTATTAAATAGTCGTATATAGCTCTCATTGCTCCCCTTTGAGTAGACTCTGCATCTGAAAAATCATCTTTACTTTCAGATGTGTCTTTGACTGAGTCAAAATTCGTGGATTTTTGCTTTTGAAATGAAGGAACTCTATCTTTAAAATTTTCCATTACACCTATCGCTCGAATTATAATTTAAATAATTTAAATATTTATTTTCATTTGAAAAATTATAATATTTCTTTATATTTATTTTTTTTTGTTTTAAGTTGTTATATTTAGGTAATGTCACCTATATTAAATAGTTATTATTATATTTTTTGAATAGTAAATTATGTTTTGGTTCTAGTATTCTTTAATAATGTTTTAAAAATAATTTTTACACATAATATTATGTAATTAAATATATCAAATATTTTCTTAATATTGTCACTATTGAAATTCAAAAAATTATGATATATTGTTTTATATTATTTTGTTCTGATAGGTTTTTATTTTATATTTTTTATATGTATCTATTTTTTATTATTAATTTTTTATATATAATAATAATTTATTTAATATGTTCATATAATGTTAATAAGTAATAAATAATAATAATAATAATAATAATTAATAATAATAGAAAATAAATAAATAAATAAATAAATACATAAATAAATAAATAAATAAATAAATAATAATAATAATAGTATTTATAATAATAACTGACAACTACTTAATAATTATACTATATATTTATTTATATTATTTTATGTGTTTATTTATTAAACGGTAATAATAATAATAATAATTTAAAAATATTTTGTGAATTAAGAATTTTTGTATAAATTTTGATATTTAAATTTAGTTTTTTTTTTTTTTTTTTTTTTTTTTTTTCTTTTTTTTTATTATAATTTCAATTGTATTTGGTATAATATACATATTGTATTATATATATATATATATATATTTTTTTTTTTTTAATTAGTAAATAGATAAAAATAAATCCAATTATTTATTTATACATATATATATTTTTTTCATATGATTTGATCTAAAATATCAATATAATTTTGATATAGTTTATCCGAATGTGGTTCATTTCGCCAATTTTTATAATACAAATTTTCAATACGCCATTTATTTTTAATGGTTTGTAAAATTTTTTGTTGACGCCATAAAAATTTTAATAAAATTATATGTAAAAAAAAATAAATGTATAAATAAATAAACAAACAAATAAATAAATAAACAAAGAATGTAATAAGTATATAAAATAAAATAAATAGTAGAAATATGAATATAAAGTACAGATTTAATAAAATAAAATAAAATAAAATAAAATAAAATAAAATAAAATAAATAGTAGAAATATGAATATAAAGTACAGATTTAATAAAATAAAATAAAATAAAATAAAATAAAATAAAATAAATAGTAAAAATATGAATATAAAGTACAGATTTAATAAAATAAAATAAAATAAAATATAATAAAATAAAATAAATAGTAGAAATATGAATATAAAGTACAGATTTAATAAAATAAAATAAAATAAAATAAAATAAAATAAAATAAAATAAAATAAAATAAAATAAAATAAAATAAAATAAAATAAAATAAAATAAAATAAAATAAATAGTAGAATATTAAATATAAAGTACAGATTGAATAAAATAAAATAAAATAAAATAAAATAAATAATAGAATATAAATATAAGTACAGATTGAATAAAATAAAATAAAATAAATAGTTGAAATATAAATATAAAGTACAGATTGAATAAAATAAAATAAAATAAATATCTAATAATTTTTTATTAAAGAATATTACAGATCAATGTTTTAGAAATGAAATTTTTTTACATTTTTATTGTATTCAATTGATGATGTAATTTAATATATAAAACAATATTATTGATTGTTAATAATCTCATTAAATATAAATGATTTTTTTACTTTCTAACATATATAATTAAATAAAACATTTTATTTTTAAAAATAAATCGTCTTTAATATTCTTTAATAAAAAATAATGATAAATATTTATTTTATTTTATATATTAGTACTTTTATATTATTATATTCAATATTTATTTTATTTTATTTTATTACTTGTACTTTTATATTATTACATTCAATATTTATTTAATTTTATTTTATTTTATTTTATTCAATCTGTACTTTATATTTAATATTCTACTATTTATTTTATTTTATTTTATTTTATTTTATTTTATTTTATTTTATTTTATTTTATTTTATTTTATTTTATTTTATTTTATTTTATTTTATTTTATTCAATCTGTACTTTATATTTAATATTCTACTATTTATTTTATTTTATTTTATTTTATTTTATTTTATTTTATTTTATTCAATCTGTACTTTATATTTAATATTCTACTATTTATTTTATTTTATTTTATTTTATTTTATTTTATTTTATTTTATTTTATTTTATTTTATTTTATTTTATTTTATTTTATTTTGTATACTTGTACTTACTATTACATTATTTATTTATTTATTTTTTTTTTTACAAATAATTGAAAAACTAATTTTTCAAAATTAGTATTTAGAATAATATTGGATAATTAATATAATAATTTTAATTATATAATTAAAAAATATTTATAAAAATATAGAAATGGAAAAAAATCTTATTATCGATATAAGTGAGTCTAACAAAGGAAAAAAATAAATTATTATTAATAAAAAAAATAAATTTAATTTTTCATATGTAAGAAAAGATAATTCAAAAGTTTATGTACAGAAATAAATGTAAATCTTTTATTATTTTAAATGATAAGAAAGAAATCTTAAAATATGATAGTTCACATAATCATCCTGAAAAAGAATACGATGTATCTCTATCTATAATGAAACATAAAATTAAAGATGGAATTGAAAAAAAGTTCAATTCCATGGTATAAAAATAAAACCCCTATATAATAAAATTTCTAAGGAAATGTGATTTATATGTTCAGAAGATAATTCAATTAAATCCCAAATATCAAGAAATTTAAATAAAAACTACCATCCAATGTAACAACATTTACTGAAATTTCTAATGAATCTGAATATTAAAAAACAAAGTGAGGTGAAAATTTTATGATATTCAAAAAATATTAATTTAATAATTTTTCAATCTCCTTTTCAAGTAAAATTATTTAAGGAATATAATGATGATATATTTGTTGATGGTACATTTTTTATTGCCCCTAAATTTAGTTATCAAATATTTATTACAAGAACTTACGCTAAAGAATCAGATAGTTTTTACACTACTTCT
The DNA here is from genome assembly GCA_016946835.1 of Neocallimastix lanati (nom. inval.). Classification (NCBI taxonomy): domain Eukaryota; kingdom Fungi; phylum Neocallimastigomycota; class Neocallimastigomycetes; order Neocallimastigales; family Neocallimastigaceae; genus Neocallimastix; species Neocallimastix lanati (nom. inval.). The sequence goes on along the minus strand of JACVTC010000009.1, from coordinate 325,840 downwards.
TTTGCAATATTATAAAATAAAGAACAAGAAATATATAAAATATTTAAAAAATTAAAAAAAAAGCTAGTATATGTAACAATAATATTATAATTGCAGAATCAATAGTTATTTAAATAATTTATTTCTAACAATACCATCTTATTATAAATTAAAAGATAAATTAAATGAACTTGAACATTTGCCATATTATGATTATCAAAGAAAAATAAGAAGAATTTAGAAAATAAAAAAAAGAGCAATAAATAAAGCTAATGAAATCAGTGTCTTAATTGAACGCTACAAAAATATTGAAACCAAGTTAATTGATACTAAATGTGATAGAAATAATACTATTAATTTGTGGTTTGATTGTTTAACTGATTTAAATAATATAATATAAATATTATTTTATAATAAAAAATTAAAAAATGAGGAATAACCAAACGAAATAATCAGAATTCTGTCATTCAAAAATTTAATTTATAAAGCTTATTAAATTTATACAGTTTAAATAAATATTCAAATACGTCTCTATAATTATTAATTTTATCATTATAACTATTATTATTACTAAAATCTAACCATTATATGATTTATTTAATTATTCACTTAATAATTAATTTAAAATTTGAAATAACAATATAATACAATAAAATAATATTATGTAGCATAAAATATCTATAGCCACAAATTTATATATATCACGTGAAAAATTGGCGTAATGCAACCTCCCCAGTTTATCCATATAAAAATCATTAAATGTTTAAAAACTCTAAAAATTTTTTTTTTTTTTTTTTTTTTCCTTATAAAAGTTAATAATTTTTTTTTTTTTTAACGACCGTAGCAGGATTTCTCCCCAGCTGCACATCCGTAGACACACAATGGTTTATTACTAGAGCCCTTATCTAAATAAAAGTTAATAATACTAACAAAAAATAGGTAATTTAATTTATGATAGATTATTTGACATTATGTTATTTTTTACATTATAATTATTTATAAATATTTATGTATGGAGTGATAAAAAAAAAGTATAAAAAGATCACATTTTCATATAATATGTCGAATTCTTTTCAATTAGATATTAATATAAATATTTATAATTACTAATTTATCTAAAAAAAAAAAAAAAAAAAAAAAAAAAATGGTATTATTTAACATATTATTGATTAAACGTATATTATTATTATTTACTAGTTTATCCCATCAAGTTTTATCCAAAGCTGTGAAAGTTTTTGAAGGTGGAAGATGTGGCAAAGAAATTGGCATTTGTTCTGATGGTTATTGCTGTAGTAAATTTGGATGGTGTGGTGACAAAGATCTTCACTGTAAAGTAGAACATGATTGCCAATCTAATTTTTGGTATTTGTCAAGGAAAATCTGAAGAATCTTCTGTTGAACTTTCCCTGAATGGAAGATGTGGTGAAGGATTATCTGCTTGCCATGAAGGCTACTATTGTAGTAAATGAGGTTAGTGTGGTAAATCAAATCTTCCTTGCTATGTAGATGAAGGTTGTCAATCTGAATTTGATCAATATATAAAAAAAAACAAAAAAAACAAAAAAAAAAAATATCTATTATGAATGTTTAAGTGATAAAGATATTGATGATATTGATAAAATTTCTAATAAGTTGAATATTTCTTCTTGTGAAGCTTGAAATGTTTTTAATTGTACTATTAAATAATTTCAATACTATGATGATGTTAAAAAACAATCTAAAGAAAAAAAAAAAAAACTATCTTTGGAAGAATGTAAAAAGGAATGCAAAAAAGTTGATGATGAATTATTTGTTATTTTTGACTATTTGAATTTAACTTGTATTAATGAATAAATTGATGTTGTATTATATGATAATCTAATATTTTATTGTAAATTGTAAGTTTTTTTTTTAATTAATATAAAAAGTTTATACTTAATGTAAAAATTAATTAAAAAAAAAAGTTATGAAGTAAATTAATTCTGAATAAATTAATAAAATAGGTAAAACTTTTTTTTATTTATACTTAAATTTTATTTCATTTTATTTTTATTTTATTTTTATTTTATTCTATTTTTATTTTATTTTATTTTTATTTAAAAAAGGAATTCTGAAGTTACAAGTGAAAAAGAAATTGAATCTAATGATGAAAATGAAGATGAAGATGAGAACGAAAATGAATCTGAATCTGAATCTAAATCTGAAGATGCAATCAAATATGAAAATAAGTCAAAGTGAATTGATCAAATTAACAAAGAGAGCATCAAAATATTTTGATGTAAAAAAAAAAAAAAAAAATGCAAACATTAGTGTTGTTAAATCAGATTATCAATTTGGTTTTCCATTAATAAAAGTTAAAGGCAAGGCAAATGCTACTATTTCATATGTTAATGGTTGCTGTTCAACAAAAAAAAAAAAAAAAAGGATGTTCTTTTGATTTTAAGAAAATTGATAAGGCTATAAAAGATTTCTCTAAAAAAATTCGAAATAAAAATTGAAGATGCATTTAAACGCAGCTTGTAATAGTCATGATATTTGTTATGCCTGTCAAAGGGGAAGAAGTAAAATGTGATAATTTATTTAATGATAATTTACATAAAGTATGCAATAATCGATTTAAAGATAAAAAAAAAAAGTAGTAGCTTACTTACATTAGCTAAGAATAAATTAATGAGAACTGCTTGTAAAGCGGATGCTGAAGTTATGACTACTACTGTGAAATTGGGTTGGTTCATGTTCTTATAAAAAAATCACTAGTAATTGTTAATTCAACATGTGCGGCATGTGCGGCATGTGGTTATGGAAAAGTTAGTATTTATGCTAAGTTTCCATTTTATTTAAGTAAATAAAATGAAATGAAAAACCATAATATTTATTTATAATTATTTTTTATTATTAATATTTTATATGTGTAAGAGATCTATTAATATTTATATATGTAAGAAATCTATTAAATAATAAAATATTTTGTTTTTATTAGAAAAAAAAAAGTTTTATGACTGCTTTAATTAATGAAATTTTTATTTATTAATATATATATATGAATGATTATTTTTATTGATTTTGAACTGCTTATCTTATTTAATATTATTATTATTATTATTTTAATATTATTCTATTTAATATGATTAATTTATTTATTAATTTATTTCTTATTATTTAAAAGTGAAATATCTATTTATTTTTTATATTTATTTATAATATGAACTTTAAATAATTTTAAATATTTTTTTTTTTTTTTTTTTTTTTTTAACAATATTTATATACATATTTATTATTTACTTTAAAAATTCTACTAATTAATCAATAAATTATGTGGGGTTTATATAACCAAGCTTATCATCTATCATCAAGAGAAAAAAATTTTTTTAATTGATTGAATTATTAAATTAAATTAGATTTTTTTTTTTTAGTCTAGGAAGAGAATACACTTCCAATGTTTTATTAAATAAATTATTATATTTTTATGTATTACATTTAATTATAAAAAAATACAATATATAATTAAAAGATAAAAAAAATAAAATGTATGAAAAAGATTAAGTAAAATAAAAAAATAATAAAAAGTTAAGAAATAACAAATTTTAATTAATCAAAGAAAATTTAATGTAATAAAGAATAAAAAAATAAGTTCAAAAGTTAAAAAAAAAAATTCGGTGTGATGTATACTATGTGTAGTAACAAGATCACCAGTTAAATCAAAAATAATAAAACATAGAAGTTACATCTTTAAAATAGATACTGTAGTATTCACTAAACTCTTCCCTGAACCACAAGAAAAGATCATCAAAAATTAAATTACTTACAATAGGTTTTGTGTTCGGAACTGTGTTGTTAGTATATGCATATTGATGAGAATTAACAGGACTACTAACTGCACTATTCCTATGCCATGTCGGCACTCTTGGTAATGAAAGTGTTTTTTTTTGCTAAACCACTCATAAAGTAGCTTAAGAGAGCTACTGATGATTAACATTGTATTAACAAGATATTCCTATATGCCCCATAATATACGGAACAGTAAGACCCCTGTGAACTTTTTTGGAGTCGTTCACTTAAATGTCTCCATTCTCCAGTATCGAATTGCAACTTTTCTAAAGCTGATTTTCCACCAAGAAGTAATATATAAAATATACCTGCTTATGAAATTTTCATTTTCTAAAATATTAGAATAAGAACGAAGTAAGGAAAGATTCCTTACTTTATTGGTAAATAAAATGAAAAGGTCATCAATAAAATCTAATAATTTACATCGACATGGAGAAAAGGTAGAGCATTCAAATATTCCAATGAATAAAAGATTGGTCATTTTTTCTTCAGCAAGGGCAGAATTTAGGATAATCGTCTGAAATTCTACTACTTCTAATTGCAATAGAGGTATTGCACTTTTAATCAGCTCTTCATCTTAATATCCAGTTAAAACCTAAACTTAGATGAGGGCATTCAAGGCTGAGTTTGAATAGATTTCTAGTATTTATAAATTTGAAGCTATCGTAATTCGTACCTTTTAATTCTTTGGAATTTTTACCAACATCAAACCAATATGATTCAATAACATCTTTGAATTTTGTGATACTTTTTTTTTTTTCCTAATTTTCTTGTAGAGCACTAGTGATTTTCTTCGACCATGAATAAACGTGACATGGAAGGGATATGATTTAAAAATGGCATAAACACTAACCGTTGAGTTCCTTTTGATATAGCACTTACCATTTTTTCTTCTTTTAAATGTTAAAGATTATCTTCCTTGTTCGAGGAGGCAGAATCAATTCACCACAGCAATGCTGTTTTAATTGAGGATTGTACATTCCTAGAATTGTTTTGGTTTGAACCTAAAAAGTGGAACAAAAATATAATGTTTTGCTAATGATATATGATTGAATAATAGATATTTTTAATGTTAATCGAACTTTATTATTTCATAAAAAACTAGAGAAAGAAAATAAGGATTTTTTAACTTTAGTATTCATATACGTGATAATAAGTTCAAGTGAAAGATCGTTATTGAAAGGGATAACCTAAGTAAATATACATAGATTCTTTTAGGGATAGAATACATACCAAAGGTGAAATGTAGGTTCTTCATTACCTGGCTTGGGCAAAACGCTATATATATATATATATAAAAGGTAAAAAACAAATATAAAGTATATATAAACTTATTAAATATAAAAGTATATATAAATATATATATAATATATATATATATAGATATATATAATAAACAAAAGATAAAAGAAATAAAAAATTAGTAAAGAAAAAAAATAAAATAGTTTTAAGATCCTTAATGACAAAAAAAAATAAAAAAGGTAAAAAAAACTTTGATTAAAATAGAAATAAAAATGAAGTGAAATCGGTAAACTAAATTTCTAAACTTCTACAGACCGATCATTAATATTAATATTTAATATAAACTTTCATTCTCTGTACCAAGAGAAATGCTGATAGTAATACCCCCTCAGAGACACCATTTCTGGTGGTACGCTCCTCAGGGGGGATTTATTTATTAAATTATATATATATTATTTTAATTTGTTAATTGAATGACTAATTTATATTAAAAATGTAAATAAAATAAAATAATATAAAATATTATATTAAAATAAATAATAAATAAATAAATAAATAAATAAATAAATAAATAAATAAATAAATAAATAAATAAATGTTAAATAATATTTTTTATATATATAATTTATTTTTAATTTTATTTAAATTTCTTCTGGTAAAATTAAAAATTATTTGCGAAGATTTGAATAAATTATTCAAATAAATAAATAAATAAATGTTAAATAATATTTTTTATATATATAATTTATTTTTAATTTTATTTAAATTTCTTCTGGTAAAATTAAAAATTATTTGCGAAGATTTGAATAAATTATTCAAATAAATATATTATTTTAAAATGAAATTATTAAACTACAACATATTTTTATAAGTGGTTGTTTATAAAAAAAAAAAGATTAAATATTGAGATAATAACAAGTGAAAACAAATAAATTATGAATTATATATCTTTTAAAATTTTTATGACTTTTTTTTTTTTTTTTTTTTTTTTTTTATTTATATTATTAATTGTTTTTTATTTATAAAATAATAAAAAAAAAAAAAAAAAAAAAAAAAAAAAAGAAAAATATTTCTCTATTCATTTTTTCTCTATACTAAAAGATAGTTTATTTTTCATTAAATTAAAGGCTTTTTCTAATTCTTCCAAATTTTTTGGTTCTGATTTTTCTTTATGAGAATCGGAAGGGGATAAAGAGGAAGAAGAGGGGGAAGTTTGATTTGATTGGGATTTTTTCTTTTCTTTTAATTTTTCTTCTTCTTTTAATTTTTCTTCTTTTTTTAATTTTTCTTCTTCTTTTAATTTTTCTTCTTTTAATTTTTCTTCTTTTAATTTTTCTTCTTTTAATTTTTCTTCTTCTTTTAATTTTTCTTCTTCTTTTAATTTTTCTTCTTTATGTTTATATTTAGCGTTTTCCTTAACTAGAAAAGCATGAGCAGATTCAGTTTTAGCAGTCAATAAAGAAAGTTTTTTATTATCAAAGATTATTTTTGTACTACTAGACCTTCTTCTTTTTGGTTTTGATTTTATAATACTTTTTGAAGTTGAGGTGAATTTTTCTCCATATTTATATTTCTTTTGTTTTTTACTAGACGTTGAATAAGTAGAATTTTCTCCATTTTTTAAATTAGTACTAATTTGCATATTATTATTATTATTATTATTAGTAATAGTAGTATATCCGTAAAGAGATGATGAATTCATAATTTGAATATCTGACATATTTAATGAACTAGAATTTGATCCATTCATTAACAAATTATCATTAATATTATTATTGTAATTATCATTATAATTGTAATTACTTAAATTATTTGCACCATTTATATTATTCATGCTATTCATATTATTCATATTATTCATATTATTCATATTATTCATATTATTCATATTATTCATATTATTCATGTTATTTATGTTATTCATGGTATTCATGTTATTTATGTTGTTTATGATATTAATATTATTTATACCATTCATATTATTAATATTATTAATATTATTCATATTATTCATATTATTCATATTATTCATATCATTCATATTGCTCATATAATTCATATTGTTTAAGCTATACATATTATTCATATTATTCGTATTAATCATATTATTCATATTAATCATATTATTCATATTGATCATACTATTCATATTGATCATATTATTCATATTGTTCATATTGTTCATATTGTTCATATTATTCATATTGTTCATATTGTTCATATTGATCATATTATTCATATTGTTCATATTATTCATATTGTTCATGCTCTTCATTTTTTTCTTACTTATGTTGACAAGACTCTTCATATGACAAAGACTGCCTTCATAGAATCTAGTTTGGCCATCACTTAAGACTTTTCCTTTATGATGTTTTCTGTTTGAATCAGAACTAACTGAGTTATTAACTTGATTTGAAGATGACGAAAAAGAAAGAGTAGTATATTGCATTGATGAGGCATCATTACCATTATTTTGAATATTAATTAATTGAACAGGTTTATAATTTGGAGAAGAACTATATCTGTTAGAGGTTGAAATATTAAATTCATTATCTGAAAAATAGTCATCTTTTGGAGTTGTAAATGAAGGAATATTATTTTTATCATTGCCATTAACTAGATTTTCAATAACTAAAGAATTACGTAATGGTTTATATGAAATTTCATCACTTCGGTTTCCATTACAGTATGAATTGTTGTTATTAGATATATTAAAATTATTAGAATTTACATTTTTAATAAGAGGATTTCTGAATTTTTCCAAATTGGAAGCTTCAGGTAATGGTGATGGATATTTATTTTGATGATTTTTATTAATTGAAGAATTACTCATACTACCATTTTTGGAAATATTTATTAAGGTATGTGGGGCTGAATTAGCAAATTCAGACTTAACAGAGGAATAACTGGTTGGAAATCTTAACTGATTATTAATATTAGAATTTTTTTGATATACATAGGAAGAAGGAGGAACAAAAAAATCATTATTATTTTGATTGAAGTTACTATTTGAATTAAGAATTAATTGATTTGAAAATGATAAACTCTTTTGAATTGTATTATTTACATTTGAGTTCATTGAATTATTCGAAGAAGGAATACCTATTTAAATGATTAATATAAAATAACATATTTAATATTATTTAATGTAAAAATAATTAATATTATTTATTTATTTATTATTATTATTATTATTATTATTATTATTATTATTATTATTATTATTATTATTTTAATAGAATAAAATGTTGTATATATATACCACTTTTAGTATTTAATTCTTTAGGTTGATTATTAGATATTGATAATAAAGGTGAATCATTTTCAGTAATTATTCCTTGTTGAAATTTAGAAGTATTTGTGTTAGCAATTAATGTTGTACTAATTTTTGGTGTAGCAATGGAATAACCAATAACTGGAGTATATGATGAAGCAGAATTATTGTTTGTTAATAATGGTGCTGAATTAATAATTAATGGAGGTGTCACTACATTGGTTCCTGATGGATTTTGATTAGTATTTAAGGATGGAGCCAACATGTTTGCTCTAGGTAGGCTTCGGTCATTGATTAGACGTGGAGTCATCATATTTGTACTAGATGAATTATGATAAGTAATTAAAGGTCAAGATATAATTAAAGAGTCTGATATATTTGAATTTATAACAAAGCAAAGGATTAATATTTCAATTTAAAGTATAATTATATTTTTAATTGTATCTTGAATACTTTTAAATTTTTATAATTATATTTAATTTGACTTGAAGTATTAATATATCTAATTAAAATAGAAAAAAAAGGAAAAAAAAAAAGAATAAATAAATAAAAAAGTTAAGATACTTTTTTTTTAAAAAAAATTAAAAGAATAGATATAAAAAATTGTAAAGTAATTTAGAAATACAGTTTAAAAAATATAATCTTTTTATTTTATATTATCAATTCTTTTCATATAATTAATAATCTATTTCTTTAATATATATTAACTAAAATTCTTGAACAAAACCAATATATATAATATTTTACCTGTAATGAAAAAAAAAAATACATATTTATTAATATTCCATTTTATATTAAAAATTTATTTCTTTTTTTTATTAAAAAAATTTTTTTTTATTTTAAAAAGGTTGTATTATTTTTATGTTAGTTTTATATTAAACTTTTTTTTTTTTTTTTATAAAATTTTAAAATTTATTATTTTCTTATTTGTTTTTTATTTTATTAATTATATATTTTCATAAATAACCAAAGCTCTTGATCAAAACCAATATATAATATTTTATCTTTAATGAAAAAAAAAAAAAAAAAAAAAATAAAAAATAAATATATTTATTAATATTCTATTTTATGTTAATTTTTTTTATTTTTTTATTTTTGCTAAGAATTAGAAATTTTTTTTTTTGTTAAAAATTAAAACTTTGTTTCTTCTTCTTCTTCTTCTTCTTTTTTTTTTTTGTTAAAAATTAAAAATTTGTTTCTTCTTCTTCTTCTTTTTTTTTTTTTGTTAAAAATTAAAAATTTGTTTCTTCTTCTTCTTCTTTTTTTTTTTTTTGTTAAAAATTAAAAATTTGTTTCTTCTTTTTTTTTTTTTTATTAATTTTTTTTATTTTAAAAAGAATTCATATTATTTTTATATAATTAACAAGTTAGTTTTATAAATTACTGTTTTTTTTTTTTTTTTTTTTCTTTTATAAAATTTTGAAATTCATTATTTATTAATTTTTTTTTTTTTTATTTTTATGAAATTTTGAAATTTATTATTTATTATTATTATTATTATTATTATTATTTTGTTTTATAAAATTTTAGAATTTATTATTTTCTTATTTGTTTTTATTTTATTAATTTACATATTTTCATAAATAACTAAAATTCTTGATCATAAACAAAAAAAAAAAGAAATATATTTATATATATTCCATTTTATATTAAAAATTTGTTTCTTTTTTTTCTTTCTTTTTTTTTTTTTTTATTAAAAATTAGAAATTTGATTTTTCTTCTTCTTTTTTTTTTTTTTTTATTAAATTTTTTTATTTTAAAAAGTTTGTATTATTTTTATATAATATAATTAATATGTTTTATAAATTATTATTTTTTTTATAAAATTTTGAAATCCATTATTTATTAGAATTTTTTTTATATTTTTATAAAATTTTGAAATTCATTATTAATTTTTTTTTATTTTAAAAGTTTTGTATTTTATATTATATAATTAATATATTTGTTTTATTAATTACCGTTTTAATTTTATAAAATTTTGAAATTTATTATTTTCCTATTTGCTTTTGTTTTATTAATTTACATGCTTTCGTTAATATACTTAGATGTGAGAGTATTTATTAAAAAATAATTTTTTTTTAATAAAGAAATTAAAAAATTTAAAATCCAAAAAAAAAAAAAAAAAAAAAAAAAAAAAAAAATTATTTTTTATATGTATCTTATATTTATTTAAAAATTTAAATATTGATTTTGTTTAATATAACTTATAGTCCTTTAACATGTAATATGTAATATTTTTAAAATATTTAATTTACTTAATAAATCCTAAAAGGGTTAAAAAAATAATTATAATAATTAATTATATTCATATATTATATAAAATAGATTAATAGATTAATATACAAAATGTATAAATAAATAATATAAATCAAATTTATTATAATATTAATAATAAATTAAAAAAAAATAATAATATTAATAATAAATTAAAAAAAAAAAAAAACTTTAAAAAATTTCCATTTGTTTGTATAGAGTTCTCACTGTCTAAAAAAAAAAAATTAATAATTTCCTTTTTATGATTTATTGTATATTGTATTTATATATTAATTTTTATAATTAACTATTATTTAATTATTTAATTTAATTAGAATATATTTTATATGATAATCTTAATTTTAATAAATAATGAATAATGAAGAAAATTTATTATTATAATATCAAATAAATTTAGATTTATATTATTTATTACAATATATATAATATATTATTATATATTTAAATATATAGTAATATATATCATACTTTAATGATTTCTTTTAAATAAAATTTTTATATATTATATTTAATATAATATATTATAATAAATAGGATACAAAATAGAATCATAAATTAAATTAATGGTGTTTTCATTTCGGAAAATGTGGCTTTTTAAATTTTTTTTACAAATAATTGTAATAAAAATATTAAAAAATTTATGGTCGAATTACACTAATAATAACGCCACATTGTAAAATGCTCCACATCTATTTAATTTTAATAATTTAGAATTTTCTTTTTCTTTATTAATTTGATTTAAATAAGTTTTTAATTTTTTCATTGATCAAAATAAAATTTTTTAATTTTAAATTTAAATTTAAAAAAAATAATAAGGTTAATTCAATTAACATATGTTAACATTGAAATTAGAATATTCTAATTTTTTTTATATGTATTTTTTTAAAATAAAAGATATTAAAATGATTTATAAATATTTTTATTCTTTTATTTACTTTATTTAGAAAAAATATATATTTTAATTTATTAATTAAAAAGTGAATCCTTTTTTTAATTGAAAATACTTTCAACATTTATTTAAATTTTTCTATTATGAGAAATAAAAATTTTAGCTATATAACTATATAAATAAATTTATACATATTTTTTTTGGAGGTTCTTTTTTTTCTATTTTCCATTGATATGTTTCCTTTTTCTATTTCATTTTAATATTTTCATTCTAAATTTTGTTTTTATTTAATTTTAAATAAAAAGCATATTAAACTATGTAATAAATGCATTAATACTTAGTCAAAAAAAAACAATAATAAAAAAAAATACATTAAAGGAAATAATGATATTTTTAATATATAATATAATATGGGTGGTATAATGTCTTATATATTCAAATTTCAATAAAAATACAGAATTATTCTAATATTAAATGAAAAACTAGGTATATAAATTACTACATTAAATTAAATCGTATTATATATTTGTTACGATTATTATTATATTTGAAATTAGTATTTATAATTTAAATCCTTACTTAATCATTCAATTAAGTATTTGTCTACTTATGTGTTATTATTATCATTTAATTATTCAATTTAATTGTAAATATGTCAAGTTTTATGTAACAAAAATAATTTATTTAAATAAATAACTAATGGAATTATTCTTAAAATAATATTATATATTTATTAAATATACCTTATTAAAAAAAAATAAAATTAAAGATAATATTTTATATTTGTTAAATATGCTTTATTAAAAAATTAAATTAAAGATAATATCATATATTTATTAAATATGTCTTATTAAAAAAAATTAAATAATGGCTAATAGTAAATAACTTGATAAATCTTTAAATAAATAATATTAATTAAAAGTGATAAACTTAATTATTTTTTAATATTTTTATTATTATTATTTTTTAATTAAAAATATAATAAAAAATAAGTTTTAAAAGTGATAAACTTAAAAAATAATTATTTTTATTGTTTCATTTTTTTTTAATTAAAATTATAGTAAAAAAATAAGTTTTAAAAGTAATAAATTTAAAAAATAATTATTTTTATTTGTATTTCTATTTTCAATTTATCGTGGCTAAAAAACCTTTTAAAATCGAAATAAATTTAAAATTATTTATTTTTTTTTAAATCTTTCTTAAATAGAAATAGAATATTCTATAATTTAGCATTATTTGTAAAATATTTGTAAAATAGAATCAAAATTTAAAATTATTTAATTTTTTTTTAAACCTTTCTTATTTAAAAATAGAATATTCTATTACTTAACATTATATATAAAATAGAATCAAAATTTAAAATTGTTTAATCTTTTTTTAAATTTTTCTTAATTAAAAATAAAATATTCTATTATTTAAGCATCCTTCTAAATTGAAAATGGAATATTCTATTATTTTATCCATTGTAAAATAAATTTAAAAATAAAATTATTTAATCTTTTTTTAAATTTTTCTTAATTAAAAATAGAATATTCCATAATTTAAGCATTGTGAAATAAAATTTTAATTAAAATTATTTAATCTTTTTTTTTTAAACCTCTCTAAATTGAAAATAGAATATTCTATTATTATTATCTATTGTAAAATGTAAAATAAATTTAAAAATAAAATTATTTAATCTTTTTTTTAAACCTTTCTTATTTAAAAATAGAATATTCTATTTATTTAACATTATATATAAAATAGAATCAAAATTTAAATTTATTTAATTTTTTTTTAAACCTTTCTTATTTAAAAATAGAATATTCTATTACTTAACATTATATATAAAATAGAATCAAAATTTAAAATTGTTTAATCTTTTTTTAAATTTTTCTTAATTAAAAATAAAATATTCTATTATTTAAGCATCCTTCTAAATTGAAAATGGAATATTCTATTATTTTATCCATTGTAAAATAAATTTAAAAATAAAATTATTTAATCTTTTTTTAAATTTTTCTTAATTAAAAATAGAATATTCCATAATTTAAGCATTGTGAAATAAAATTTTAATTAAAATTATTTAATCTTTTTTTTTTAAACCTCTCTAAATTGAAAATAGAATATTCTATTATTATTATCTATTGTAAAATGTAAAATAAATTTAAAAATAAAATTATTTAATCTTTTTTTTAAACCTTTCTTAATTGAAAATAGAATATTCTATTATTTAATCATTGAAAAATAAAAATTTTTTTTTTAAACCTTACTAAATTGGAAAAAGAATATTCTATTATATAACTATAATAAGTGATATATATAATTTTTATTTACAAAATATATATTATATTTAATGTAACAAGTTACTTATAAACTAAATAATTATTTTAAAAATCAAAAATTTTATTATTATATTGAATTTCTTTCTCAAATTTCTAAAGAGAAAACAGAATATTCGATTATTTACTCATTATAGTATTTATTATATATATTTTATAATATATATAATATAGCTCAAATAATAAATAATTAAATAATAAATAATAAATAATAAATAATAAATAAAACATAATAAGTAATTGAATAATAAGTAATTGAATAATAAATAATTGAATAATAAATAATAAATAATAAATAATAAATAATAAATAATAAATAATAAATAATTGAATAATAATAAATAAATAAATAATAAATAAAAAATAATAAATAATAAATAATAAATAATAAATAATAAATAATTGAATAATAAATAATAAATAATAAATAATAAATAATAAATAATTGAATAATAATAAATAAATAAATAATAAAAAATAAATAAAAAATAAAAAATAATAAATAAAAAATAAAAAATAATAAATAATAAATAATAAATGATAAATAATAAATAATTGAATAATAAATAAAAAATAATAAATAATAAATAATAAATAATAAATAATAAATAATAAATAATAAATAATAAATAATAAATAATTGAATAGTAAATAATTGAAAAATAAATAATTGAAAAATAAATAATTGAATAATAAATAAAAATAATAAATAATAAATAAAAATAATAAATAATAAATAATAAATAATAAATAATAAATAATTGAATAATAAATAATAAATAATAAATATAAATAATAAATAATAAATAATTGAATAGTAAATAATTGAAAAATAAATAATTGAATAATAAATAATAAATAATATATAATAAATAAAAATAATAAATAATAAATAATAAATAATAAATAATAAATAATAAATAATAAATAATTGAATAATAAATAATAAATAATAAGTAATAAATAATATTAATATAACATAAATATTAATATATAAATACAGAAAATACTTATAAATTATAAAGCAAATTAGCTAACTAAATATATATATATATAATTAACTACTTCTTAATTTTCTTAATTAGTAAACAAAATATTATTATGATTATAATAAAATTAGTAAATTAAATAAATATACCAAAATATATAAATAATTAACTAGACGTACTGAACACATAATAAAAAATAATGAAAACTTAAATAATATATTAAATAGCTGGCTAATTAAGTAATAAACTAATAAAATACAATAATAAATAAAAATATATGTATAAACTAATAAAATAAATAATTTCAAATATAAAAATTTATTATTAAATAACATTTTCTAATTAATTTACTAAAATTTTCTAATTAATTTACTAAATTTTTTATTGATAATTAATTTGATTATTAGTTTGTTAATTTACTAATAATAATTATTTAGTTTATTAATTAATTAGTGAGCTTATTAGTTAAGAAAGTCTTGTAGTGAGTTTGTTAGTGAGTTTACCAATATATTTGTCAGTTAATTAGTAAGTTTACTAGTAAGTTAGTGTGTTAGTTTATTTGCAAATAGTATATAGTATGCTTACTAGTTAATTAGTTTGTATGTTTGTATTTGCTAATGGAATCTAATTTTATTGTTGATTAATTAGTAAATTTAATAGTTAACGTTTGTCGAACTAACTTAGTAAATACATAAGATTAAATTAGGTTACGTCAATGTATACCTGAAACTTAATAATAATTAGTTAATTAATTAATAAATTTATTTACTTACAGTTATTTTTTTAATTATTTAATAAATTAGCATACTTCTTAATTAATTAAGTAGGTTCAAGCATATTAATAAATTAATTAATCAACCAATTGATGAATTAATAAACTAACTAATTAACTATCTAACTAACAAAATAAATAAAAAAATAACATTTAAAAAAATAAAATTTAAATAACCAACTAATTTTCTATATATATATATTATATAGAAATCAGACTAAAAAACAGCTATTAGTAGGACATGGAGCAAATATAAATAAAGAAAATAAATATAGTAAATCATCATTCTTTTATATATAAATAAAAATATATAATATATATATTTATGGATTATCATAAATTATACTTATTCTATGTTCAACACCTTTAATATGTAAATAAATAAATAAATTAATTGATAATAGCTGGGATTTAACTTTTAATAAGTTTAAAACTTTATTAGATTTAAAATTTTATACAAGACAACAACGTCAAAAAAAAAAAAAAAAAATAATCATATAGCACATAAAAATAAAAAAAAATAAAATGAATAAAAATAATGTTTAGTTATTTTTGAACTCATTAAAGTCATATTAAATCATCAAAACTAAATCATAAATAAATAATTAAATGATTTTATATAATATATTTAAAAAAATTTAGCAAGAAATTTTTTAGTTTGACCATAAAATATATTTAGATAAAAGAACTAAAAATTTTATAATTATTATTAATTATTATATATATATATATACATATTTGACCTTAGTTTTATATATTTATTTTTTTATTAAATTGAATATAAATAATATAATTAAGATTAGAATAAGGTCAAATTAATATATATTATAATATAATATAATATAATATAATTAAAACAAAAAGAATTATAAGTTAAAATATCAATAATATAGTTATATAAAAAAAAAAAGAGAGAGATTAAGATAATAAAAATATATATACATGTATTTATATAATTGTAATAAAAAGGAAAAGAGAGCTGAAATATAAATAATATCATGAAGAGTAAAAATAGATAATTTAATTTAAGAATAATATAAATAATTTAAGTAGTTATGGTAAGTAAATATTAAAAAAAAATGATATTATATTATTTTTAAGAATTAAATATAAATAATTAAAAAATGTAAAATCAGTATATAAAGTGAGTAATTTAGTATTAAAAAAATTAACAAATAATCTTAATAAAAAAGTTATTAAACAAAGTAATAAATAATGTAATAATATAAACTAAATTCAGTTTTAAAAATGATATAATAAATAAAATTAATTTTCATATATAAAAAGTTTATTATCTAATATATTAAATTTAATTATAATTCAAATTTATCTAAATGGAATTTTTTGTTATTATTATTTTAATATATATATTTTTTATGATTTTGTATTTTTAAAATATTATATATATTATATATATTATGTAACACTTTTTTTAAAATAGTATATTCTAATACAATTTAATAATAATAATAATAATAATAATAATCAGGTTTTATTATTTTATTTATTAATTTAATTTTTTTTTTTATTTTTATTTTTATTTTTTTAAAATAGAATATTCTTTTACAATTTAATAACAATAATAATTAGTTTTTATTATTTAATTTACTAATTTATTTTTTTTTTATTTTTTTTATTTTTTTATTATAGTAAAAGTAGACCATCTATTAAAATAATCCAAAAAAGGAAATTAACTGATAATAATATATCATAAATAATTTTTCAACTGTTTTTAATTAAATGTAATTGTAACCATTTTTAAATTAAAAATTTCAGTGTATTTATTTAATTTTTTTTTAATATAAAGTGGAAAATAAATTAAAATCTATAATATTTAAGAAAATCTGCAAAAAAAAAAAATTTTTTTAATCTCTTTAATATTTTTATTTTTGTTTTTATTTCTTTTAATTATTTATTGATCAAAATTAAAATTTTTTTAATTTTAATTTATGTATAAAATTTTTAATTTATATATATTAAAATTAGAATATTCTAAAATTTTCAAAATTTAAATTTTAAATTAACAATGATTTTAAAAATATTTTTATTTATTTATTTATATATATATTTATTTTTATACATTAGATTGTTAATTAATTTAATTAATTAATTTATTAATTATTTATTTGTAAATATATAATCATTGAATAAATGATTATAATTTACAAATAAATAATTTAGGTTTATTTAACATTCAATTAACACTAAATTATTTTTTATTTTTTATTTTTAATTTTTAAATTATTGAAAAGAACAAAAAAAAAATAAAATAAAATAAAATTAATAGTTTGATTTATATGATTAAGTTAATAAACTTATTTTAATGAAACTTTATTATCATATATATTATTACTAATATTTTTATATATGATTTGTTATTTATTTATTTATACTAAATAATTTATTTAATTATAAGAAAAATAAAATAATAAAAAAAAAAATGAAATATATATATATATATATTTTAATTTTTAATTTTTATTTTTTTATTTTTATTTTTTATTTTTTATTTTATTTTTTCTTTTTCTTTCTTTCTTTTTTTTTTTTTTTTTAAGAAAGTTTTTTTTTATATTCTGAAGAATAATAATTATACCATCCATTCCTATCAGTTATTCCTTCTAAAATTTTATAAAATTTTCTTTCTAAATTATTCTTTTTTTTTATTCCTTTTATTCTATATCATATTTTTTTCTATAATTTATTTTATTTTTAATTAAAAAAATATTTATTTATATGAGTTAATAGATACACTTGTAGACTAATTAATATTATAACCAAAAAATAAATAATCTTTTTTTTTTTTTTTTTTTTTTTTTTTTTTTTTTTAATTTTTGAAAGAATAAAAAAAGTAAGAGTTAATAGTTTGATTTATTTGATTAAGATGATAAATTTATTTTATTGAAACTAAATATATATATACCATTATTACTCGTATTTTATTAATGACTTGTTATTTATTTATTTATACTAAACAATTATCTAATTATAAGTAAAAATAATAAAGGTATTTTTCATTATATTTTTTTTTCAGATAATTTTTTTTATTCTGAAGAATAAAAATTATACCATTATATCCCATTAGTTATTTCTTCTAAATTCTAAATTTCTATTCCTTTATGCATTAATTAGTAAACTAACAAACAAGTAAGTTAAGTATCTAATTAGAAACCTTAGTAAATAAATAAATAAATAAATACAACTTATAAGTAAATTAACTATCCATTTAGAAAACTTTTTAAATAAATTAATAAATAAATACAACTTAATAACTAATTAATAAACTAATAAACAAGTAAAGCAATAAATTAACTAATTAACTATGGTAAACATGATAATAAACAAATTAACAAAAACACTAACCATTTAACTAATTAGTAAACATATTAGAAATTAACTATGAAATAGATACTACTCATTAACTAACAGATAAATAAACAAAAATTAAAAGGTAAACTAAAAAAAAAGTAAATACCTCTACTAAATTTTTTCAATAGCTAACTAACTAATTGATAATTTATTTTAATAAGTTAAAAATTAAATAAAATATGAATAAAAAAAAATTAAATAACTAAATATTTAATTTGGAATATAAAAATTTATTACTATTTACATAACTATTTAACTTTCTAAAATATAAAAATTACCATATGATCATATAGATAAAAGACAATTTAACTAAATAATAAATACTATAAGAGGACTAACAAATATTATAACCAAAAATGAAAAATTGGTAAAGTAAACAAGTAAATAAACAAATAAATAAATATATATATAAAAGATAAGATACAATTAAAATAACCTAATAAACTTACTAATTTACTAAATGAATAAAATTTACTTTTGCACTAATTAGTAAACTAACAAACAAGTAAATAAACTATTTAATTAGGAAACTTACTATGTAACTAATAAACTAACAAGCAAGCAAACATATAAACTAGTTATTTAGTTATAGTAAATATGCTAAGTAATTAATTGACTAAATAAATATTAATTTTATTAATAAATTAATAAACAAATTAACAAAAATATTAACCATTTTAACCATTTAACTAATTAATAAACTTATTAGAAATTAACTATGAAAATAAATACTTCTCGTTAATTAATAAATAAACAAACAAAAAAATAAACTGAAAGGTAAACAAACTAATTGATTAACAAAAGAATTAAATACCTTTTCCAAATTTACTTAATAGCTAACTAACTAATTAATAAATTATTTGAATAAAAAAGTTACCAAAAAATATAATTAAAAAACATATTAAAAATTATATATCTAAATTAGAACTAAATATTTATTATAATTAAAAAATATAATAAAAATTAAATATCTATATTAGAACTAAAAACTTATATTATTATTTATCTAACTATTTAATTTTCTGAATATATAAAATTTACATTTTGATCACTTAGATATAAGACAATTTAACTAAATAATAAATACTATAAGAGGATTAATAAATATTATAACCAAAAATGAAAAATTGGTAAAGTAAACATATAGACAAATAAATAAATAAATATATAAAATATAAGATACAATTAAAATATCCTAATAAACTTATTAATTAACTAAATAAATAATTTCTACTTTTGCATTAATTAGTAAACTAATAAACAAGTAAGTTAACTATCTAATTAGAAATCTTAGTAAATCAATAAATAATTAAATAAATACATCTTATAAGTAAATTAACTATCAATTTAGAAAACTTACTAAATAAATATAAAATACATATTAATAACTAACTAACTAATAAACTAACAAATAAATTAGTTAACTATAATAAATATTCTATTTAATTAATTAATTAAATATTAATATAATTAATAAATTAATAGACAAAATAACAAAAACACTAACCATTAAACTAACTAGTAAACTTATTATTAATTAATTATAAAATAGATACTACTAATTAACTAACAAATAAACAAATAAACAAACAGACAAACAGGTAAACTAACTAATTAATTAACAAAAAAAGTAAATACAACAACTAAATTTACTATTTAACATAATAATTATTTTATTAACTGATAAATCATTTGAATAAATTAAAAATTAGCTAATATAAAACTAAATAATAAATTAAATGAATAAATATCTAATTTAGAATATAAAAATCTATTATAACTCTTTCTAAATATATAAAAATTATTATTTGATAATATATATAAAATATAATTTAACCAAATAAAAAATACTTCTAGTGACTAATTAATATTATAATCAAAAAAAAAAATTGGTAAAGTAAGTAATTAAATAAAATAAAATAAAATATAAAATACAATTAAAATATCCTAATAAACTTATTAATTGACTAAATAAATAAATTCTACTTTTGTATTAATAAGTAAACTAACAAACAAGTAAGTTAATTATTTAGTATAAATACTTTCTAAATAAATAAATAAATAAATAAATAAATACTATTTATAAGTAAATTAACTATTTATTTAGAAAACTTACTAAATAAATAAATAAATAAATAAATGTTAAGTAACTTAATAACTAATAAACTAACAAACAAGCAAACTACCAAACTAATTAATTAACTATAATAAACGTTCTAATTAATTAATTAATTAAATAGTAATATTATTAATAAATTAATAAGCAATTTAAAAAAAAAAATACTAATCATTTTATTAACTAGTAAACCTATCACTGATTAATTAAGTAAATAAATAGAACTCATTAACAAACAAGCAAATAAGTAAATTAAAAGTTTAACTAACTAATTAATTAACAAAAGAAGTAAGTATCTCTAATAAATTTACTCAATAGATAACTGACTAACTAATAAATTATTTGAATAATATAAAAGTTAGCTAAAATTTATTAAAAAAATAAATGAAATAACTAAATATCTAATTTAGAATATAAAAATTTATTATAATTTGATTAACTATTTAACTTTCTGAATATATAAAAATTAACATTAGATTATATAGATAAAAGACAATTTAACTTAAATTAAAAATACATCTAGTGACTAACAAATATTATAATCAAAAAAAAAATTGGTAAAGTAATTAAATAAAATAAAATAAAATATAAAATACAATTAAAATATCCTAATAAACTTATTAATTGACTAAATAAATAAATTCTACTTTTGCATTAATAAGTAAACTAACAAACAAGTAAGTTAATTATCTAGTATAAATACTTTCTAAATAAATAAATAAATGAATTCTATTTGTAATTAAATTAACTATTTATTTAGAAAACTTACTAAATAAATAAATAAATGTAAGTAACTTAATAACTAATAAACTAACAAACAAGCAAACTACCAAACTAATTAATTAACTATAATAAACATTCTAATTAATTAATTAATTAAATAGTAATATTATTAATAAATTAATAAGCAATTTAAAAAAAAAAATACTAATCATTTTATTAACTAGTAAACCTATCACTAATTAATTAAGTAAATAAATAGAACTCATTAACAAACAAGCAAATAAGTAAACTAAAAGTTTAACTAACTAATTAATTAACAAAAGAAGTAAGTATCTCTAATAAATTTACTCAATAGATAACTGACTAACTAATAAATTATTTGAATAATATAAAAGTTAGCTAAAATTTATTAAAAAAATAAATGAAATAACTAAATATCTAATTTGGAATATAAAAATTTATTATAATTTGATTAACTATTTAACTTTCTGAATATATAAAAATTAACATTAGATTATATAGATAAAAGACAATTTAACTTAAATTAAAAATACATCTAGTGACTAACAAATATTATAATCAAAAAAAAAATTGGTAAAGTAATTAAATAAAATAAAATAAAATATAAAATACAATTAAAATATCCTAATAAACTTATTAATTGACTAAATAAATAAATTCTACTTTTGCATTAATAAGTAAACTAACAAACAAGTAAGTTAATTATCTAGTATAAATACTTTCTAAATAAATAAATAAATGAATTCTATTTGTAATTAAATTAACTATTTATTTAGAAAACTTACTAAATAAATAAATAAATGTAAGTAACTTGATAACTAATAAACTAACAAACAAGCAAACTACCAAACTAATTAATTAACTATAATAAACATTCTAATTAATTAATTAATTAAATAGTAATATTATTAATAAATTAATAAGCAATTTAAAAAAAAAATACTAACCATTTTATTAACTAGTAAACCTATCACTGATTAATTAAGTAAATAAATAGAACTCATTAACAAACAAGCAAATAAGTAAATTAAAAGTTTAACTAACTAATTAATTAACAAAAGAAGTAAGTATCTCTAATAAATTTACTCAATAGATAACTGACTAACTAATAAATTATTTGAATAATATAAAAGTTAGCTAAAATTTATTTAAAAAATAAATGAAATAACTAAATATCTAATTTGGAATATAAAAATTTATTATAATTTGATTAACTATTTAACTTTCTGAATATATAAAAATTAACATTAGATTATATAGATAAAAGACAATTTAACTTAATTAAAAATACATTTAGTGACTAACAAATATTATAACCAAAAAAAAAAATTGGTAAAGTAAATAAATGAAAAAATAAAATATGAAATACAATTAAAATATCCTAATAAACTTATTAATTAACTAAATAAATAAATTCTACTTTTGCATTAATTAATAAACTAATAAACAAGTAAGTTAAATATCTAATTAGAAACCTTAGTAAATAAATAAATACATCTTATAAGTAAATTAACTATCTATTTAGAAAACTTACTAAATAAATATAAAAATACATATTAATAACTAACTAACTAATAAACTAACAAACTAGTAAACTAACAAGCAAATTAACTATAATAAATATTCTATTTAATTAATTAAATATTAATATTATAAATAAATTAATAGACAAAATAACAAAAACACTAACCATTAAACTAATTAGTAAACTTATTATTAATTAATTATAAAATAGATACTACTAATTAACTAATAAATAAACGAACAAACAAACAAACAAACAGGTAAACTAACTAATTAATTAACAAAAAAAGTAAATACCTCTACTAAATTTACTTAATAACTAACTAACTAATTAATAAATTGTCTGAATAAAATAAAAAGTTAAATATAATTAAAAAAAATTAAATAACTAAATATCTAATATAGTATATATAAAATTATTATTATTTACCCAACTATTTGATTTTTGAATATATAAAAATTAATATTAGATAATTATATATAAAAGACAATTTAACTAAATAAAAAATACTACAAGTGGACATATAATTATTATAACCAAAAAAAAAAAAAAAAAAAAAAAAAAAAAAGAAAGAAAAAAAAAATTGATAAAGTAAATAAATAAATAAATAGATAAATAAATAAATAAATAAATAAAATAAAATATTCAATTAAAATATTATATGCAACTTAATAACTAATAAACTAACAAGCAAGAAGACTAACAAACGAAAAAACTAACAAACTAATTAATTAACTATAATAAACATTCTAACTATTTAATTAACTAAATAAATATTAATATTATTAATAAACTGATAAACAAATTAATAAAAACCCTAACCATTTAACTAACTAGTAAACTTATTATTAAATAATTATGAAAATAGATCCTACTCGTTAATTAATAAATAAATAAAACAAGCAAATAAACTAACCGGTAAATTTTCTAATTAATTAACAAAAGAAGTAAGTACCTCTAATAAATTTACTAATTAATTTAATAATTATTCAACTAACAGATGAATTATTTGAATAAATTATAAATTTGATAAAATATAATTATAAAATAAATTAAATAAATAAATATCTAATTTAGTAAATAAAAATTTATTATTATTTATTTAACTATTTGTTTTTAGATATATATAAATTACTATATGATTATATATATAAAACATAAATTAAATAAATAATAAAATACTACTAGTGGACTAAAAAATATTATAAACAAAAAAATAACAAAAACACTAACCATTTAACTAATTACTTAAAATTAATTAATTAATTATGAAAATAGACGATACTCGTTAATTAATAGATAAATAAAACAAACAAATAAGCAAAAAGGAAAGTTTTCTAATTAATTAACAAAAGAAGTAAGTACCACTACTAAATCTACTATTT
The DNA here is from genome assembly GCA_016946835.1 of Neocallimastix lanati (nom. inval.). Taxonomy (NCBI): domain Eukaryota; kingdom Fungi; phylum Neocallimastigomycota; class Neocallimastigomycetes; order Neocallimastigales; family Neocallimastigaceae; genus Neocallimastix; species Neocallimastix lanati (nom. inval.). The sequence continues at coordinate 301,157 of JACVTC010000009.1, read as the reverse complement.
AACCTAATAATTATTTAACTAAGAGATAAATTATTTGAATAAATTATAAATTAACTTAAATATAATTATATAATGAATTAAATAAACAAATATCTAATTTAGTAGATAAAAATTTACTATTATATATCTAATTATTTGACTTTTAAATATATAAAAATTATTATATGATTATATATATAAAACACAATTTAAATAAATAAAAATACTACTAATGGACTAACAAATATTATAACCAAGTAAAAAAATTGGTAAAGTAAATAAATAAATAATTAATTAAATATATAGATAATACAATTTAATAACTAATAAACTAACAAATAAGCAATCTATATAATAAGCGATCAAAAAAAAAAGCAATCTATCAAATAAGTAATTCGACTAAGTAATTAATTAACAATACTAAACATTCAAATTAATTTATTAACTAAATAAATATTAATGTTATTAGTAAACTAGCAAACAAAATAGCAAAAACACTAACCATTTAACTAATTAGAAATTTATTATTATATATATAACTATTTGATTTTTGAATATATAAAAATTGATATATGATTATATATGTAAAACATAATTTAAATATATAAAAAATACTACTAGTGGATTAATAGATATTATAACCAAAAAATAAAATAGGTAAAGTAAATAAATAAATGAATAAATAAATAAATAAATAAGTACAACTTAATAACAAACTAATAAACTAACAAGCAAGCAAGCAAACTAACAAACTAACAAACTAACAAACTAACAAATGAACGAACGAACAAACAAACAAACTATTTAATTAACTATATTAAACATTCTAACTAATTAATTAATTAAATAAATTTTAATATTATAAATAAATTAATATATAAAATAACAAAAACACTAACCATTTAACTAACTAGTAAACTTATAATTAATTATGAAAATATATGCTACTCGTTAATTAATAAATAAATAAAATAATCATTTCTATATTATAATATATATAAAGCATAACATAATTTAAATAAATAAAAAATACTACTAGTGGATTAATAGATATTATAATCAAAAAAGAAAAATAATAGGTAAAGTAAATAAATAAATAAATGAATAAATAAATAAATAAATAAGTACAATTTATTAACTAACTAATAAACTAACAAACAAGCAAACTAACAAACTATCAAACTACTTAATTAACTATATTAAACATTCTAACTAATTAATTAAATAAATATATATTAATATTATTTGTAAATTAATATACAAAATAACAAAAACACTAACCATTTATCTAATTAGTAAACTTATAATTAATTAATTAAGAAAATAGATGTTACTCGTTAATTAATAAATAAATAAAACAAACAAAAAAACTAAAAGGTAAGTTTTCTAATTAATTAACAAAAGAAATAAGTACCTCTTGTAAATTTACTTAATAACTAACTCACAAACTGATAAATTATATAAAATATAAATTAACTATAATATAATAAAAACTAATATAAATAAATAAATAAATTATTAATTTAGTAGATAAAAATTTAACATTATATTTTTTACTATTTGACTTTTTGAATATATAAAAATTTCTATATGATTATATATAACACATAATATAATTTAAATAAATAAAAAAACCTACTAATGGACTAATAGATATTATAATAAATAAATAAAAAAAAAATAGGTAAAGTAAATAAATAAATAAATGAATAAATAAATAAATAAGTACAACTCAATAACTAACTAATAAACTAACAAATAAGCAATCTATCAAATAAGTAATTTAACGAACTAATTAATTAACAATACTAAACATTCTAATTAATTTATTAACTAAATAAATATTAATGTTATTAGTAAATTAATAAACAAAATAGCAAAAACATTAATCATTTAACTAATTAGAAATTTATTATTATATATCTATTTGATTTTTGAATATATAAAAATTGCTATATGATTATATATGTAAAACATAATTTAAATAAATAAAAAATACTACTAGTAGATTAATAGATATTATAATCAAAAAAGAAAAATAATAGGTAAAGTAAATAAATAAATAAATAAATAAATAAATAAGTACAATTTAATAACTAACTAATAAACTAACAAGCAAGCAAACTAACAAACGAAACAAACTACTTAATTAGCTATATTAAACATTCTAACTAATCAATTAACTAAATAAATATTAATATTATTCGTAAATTAATATACAAAATAACAAAAACACTAACCATTTATCTAATTGGTAAACTTATAATTAATTAATTAAGAAAATAGATGTTACTCGTTAATTAATAAATAAATAAAACAAACAAAAAAACTAAAAGGTAAATTTTCTAATTAATTAATAAAAGAAGTAAGTACCTCTAATAAATTTTAAAAAAATAAATTTACTTAATAACTAACTCACTAGCATATAAATCATTTGAATAAATTATAAATTAGATAAAGTATAATCAAAACTAAATTAAATAAACAAATATCTAATTTAGTAAATAAATATATATTATTATATTTCTTAATATTTGACTTTTTGAATATATAAAAATTTCTATATGTGATTATATATATAAAACATAACATAATTTAAATAAATAAAAATACTTCTAGTGGATTAATAGATATTATAATCAAAAAAAAAAAAAATTAGATAAAGTAAATAAATAAATAAATAAATAAATAAATAAGTGCAATTTAATAACTAACTAATAAACTAACAAGCAAGCAAACTAACAAACTAACAAATTACTTAATTAACTATATTAAACATTCTAAATAATTAATTAAATAAATATATATTAATATTATTTGTAAATTAATATACAAAATAACAAAAACACTAACCATTTATCTAATTAGTAAACTTATAATTAATTAATTATGAAAATAGATGTTACTCGTTAATTAATAAATAAATAAAACAAACAAAAAAACTAAAAGGTAAATTTTCTAATTAATTAACAAAAGAAGTAAGTACCTCTTGTAAATTTACTTAATAACTAACTCACAAACTGATAAATTATATAAAATATAAATTAACTATAATATAATAAAAACTAATATAAATAAATGAATTACTAATTTAGTAGATAAAATTTTATCATTATATTTCTTACTATTTGATTTTTTGAATATATAAAAATTTCTATATGATTATATATAAAACATAACATAATTTAAATAAATAAAAAATACTACTAGTGGATTAATAGATATTATAACCAACAAAAAAAAATAGGTAAAGAAAATAAATGAATAAATAAATAAATAAATAAATAAATACAACTTAATCACTAATAAACTAATAAGCAAGCAAACAAACTAATAAACTAACTAATTAATTAACAAAATAAATGTTGTTAATATTATTAATAAACTAATAAACTAATTAACAGAAACATTAACCATTTAACCAACTAGGAAACATATTAATTCATTAACAAAAGAAGTAAATACCACTGCTAAATTTACTAATTAACTATATAACTAACTCACTAACTGATAAATTATTTGAATATATTAAAAACTAAGCTAAAATATGATTAAAAAGTAAATAAAACTACAAAATATCTAATTTATAATATAAAATTTTGTTATATTTTAATTAACTATTTGAATTTTTGATTATATAAAAATTAGCATATGATCGTATGGATAAAAGACAATATAACTAAATAATAAAAAAGTAAAAGTGGACTAACAAATATTATAATCAGAAAAAATAAAAAATTGGTAAAGTAAATATATTAACATATAAATAAATAAATAAATAAATACAATTTAATAACTAATAAACTAACAAACAAGCAATCTAACAAATAAACAATTTTTAACGAACTAATTAATTAACAATACTAAGCATTCTAATTAATTAATTAACTAAATAAATATTAATATTATTAGTAAATTAATAAACAAAATAACAAAAATACTAACCATTTAGCTAACTAGTAAACTTATTAGTAATTAATTTAGTAAATATATCCCTCTCATTAACTAACAAATAAGAAGACAAACAAATAAACTAGCAGGTATACTTTCTAATTAATTAACAAAAGAAATAAATACCTTTACTAAATTTACTTAATAACTTGATAACTAAACCAACTAACTTTTAAATTATTTGAAAAACTTAAAAATCAGCTAAAACAAATTAAAAAATAAATTAAATAACCAAATATCTAATTTAGTAGATAAAAATATATTATTATATATCTAACTATTTGATTTTTGAATATATAAAAACTATTATATGACTATATATATAAAATATAATTTAAAATAAAAAATACTACTAATGAACTAATAGATATTATAACCAAATATAAAAAAAAATTGGTAAAGTAAATAAATAAATAAATAAATAGATAAATAACATATAAGATATAATTAAAATAATTTAATAAATTTATCAATTTACATTATAAATAAATTCTACTTTTGCACTAATTTGTAACAAACAAGTGAATTAACTCTCTAGTTTGAAAGCTTACTATATAAATAAATAAATAAATACAACGTATAAGTAAATTAATTATTGCTTTAGAAAACTTACTAAATAAATAAATAAAAAGAACTTATAAACTAATTAATAAACTAATAAACAAGCAAACGAACAAAGTAACTAATTAACTATATTAAACATGCTATTTAATTCATTAACTAAATATTATTAATAGTATTAATAAATTAATATAAAAAATAACAAAAACACTAATCATTTTATTATTAATTAAGTAAAGACATACTACAAAAAATAAACAATCAAACAAATATACTGAATGATAAATTAGCTAATTAATTAATAAAATAAGTAAATACCACTTCAAAATTCAACTAATTAACTTAATAACTCACAAACTGATAAATTATTTGAATATATTAAAAAATAAGCTAAAATATGATTAAAAAGTAAATAAAAAAACTAAAAATATCTAATTTAGAATAAATAAACTTATTATTAGTATTATTTATCTAACTTAACTTTCTTAATATATATAAATTAACATATGATCGCATAGATAAAATACATTATAAATATATAATAAAATACTACTAGTGTACTAACAAATATTATAATCAAAAAAAAAAAAATTGGTAAAATGAATAAATAAATAAATAACAAATTAATAAATTAATAAAAATATAATATAATAAAATATACAATTAAAATAACTTAATAAACTAATTAATTACTAATTAATTAACTAAATAAATAAATTTTACTCTTGCATTAATTATTGAACTAACAGTCAAGGGAATTAACTCTCTAGTTTGAAAAAACTTACTCTATAAATAAATAAATAAATACAACTTATAAGTAAATTAATTATCAATTTAGAATACATACTAAATAAATAAATAAATGTAACTTAATAACAAATAAACTATACAACCAAGCAAATTAACAATCAAGCAAACTAACAAAGAAGCAAACTAACAAACTAACTAATTAACTATAGTAAACATTCTAATTAATTAATTAATTAAATATTAATATTATTAATAAACTAATAAACAAATTAACAGAAACAGTAACCATTTAGTAAATATATTATTAATTACCTTAATAAATATATATACTATTTGTTAATTAATAAATAAAACAAACAAATAAACTAACAGGTAAATTTTCTAATTAATTAACAAAAAAATAAATACCACCTTTAAATTTTACTAATCAACTTAATAACTAACTCACTAACTGACATATTATTCGAATATATTAAAAAGTAAACAAAAAAAAAGTTAATAAGTAAATAAAACAAATAAATATCTAATTTAGAATAAATAAATTAATTAGTCAAATGTTAGATAAATAATAATAAATTTATTTATTCTAAATATATAAAAGTTAACATCTGATCGTATAGACAAAAGACTATATAATTAAATAATAAATACCACTTGTAAAAAAAACAAATAATTTAACTAAAAGAAAGAAAAATTGGTAAATAAATAAATAGATAAATAAATAGATAAGTAAATAGATAAATTAAATATAAGATACTATTAAAATAATCTAATAAACTTATTAATTCATTAAATAAATAAATTCTAATATAGTATTAATTAGTAAAACAGCAAACAAGTGAATTAACTCTCTAGTTTGAAAAATTACTAAATAAATAAATTAAATAAATAAATATAACTAATAAGTAACTATCTATTTAGAAAATTTACTAAATAAGTAAAAAAATATAGCTTATGAACTATCAAATAAGAGAACTAACGAACAAGCAAACTAACAAACTAACTAATTAACTATAGTAAGGATGCTAATTAATTAATTAACTAAATAAGTATTAATAGTATTAATAAACTAATAAACAAATTAACAGAAACACTAATTATTAAACAAACTAATAATAATATTATTAATTAACAAAGTAAATAAGATTCTACTCGTTAACTAACAAATAATAACAGACAAACAAATATACTAAAAGGTAAACTTTCTAATTAATTATCAAAAGAATTCCTACTAAATTTACTAATTAACTTAATAGCTAACCAATTAACTGATAAATTATTTGAATAAATATTAAATTATAATTTTATGAAGTCTATAAACTAATATAAAAGAATTATTAATATATAAATATTTCTTATATATACTAATTAAAATTAATAAATATATAATAAATGATAACTTCTGAAGTCTAATAGCATGCTTATTAACAGCTTAAATCATCTGTTTAACCCAATATCTAATTAACATGTCATTAACTGATTTTCTAACGGATTGAATTGAAATTTTTCTGACATCCTTATGCATTTGCCAAAGGAAGCTCATTACGTATCTTATTGGGTTAGGTTATGCTTCAAATAAGAAGTTAGGAGCTTTGGAGAAGCGTCTCTGAGAAAAAAAAAAAAAGCGTTAACTAAAAAAAAAAAATTAGGCAATATTATGCAGATTGTTAGAGGGTCATTGTTGAACATTTCAGTAAGGCTATCCGGTAGGGAACATTATCTGCCTATGCCAAGTTGTTAGGACTACCTTGATACTTTCCATTGTCCTAGAGGGGGAGGAAGGGGGTAAGTAAAGGCAGTACAGATAGGAAGTAAAAAACAAAAAAAAAAAAAAAATTATAAAAAAAATTTTTATAATAATATTCAAAATGATTATATGTAAATTAATTAATTTTTATTCAATTATTTAAATAAGTAATTTATGGTGTTATACGAATGGTACTATAAATTTTTGTTTACTTTTATAATATTCCTTTATCAAATCTTCCTTCCTTTGAGAGTATCTTAATGAAGTAATGAAAAAGGTAATAAAAAAGAAGTAAAAATAAAATAAATAATAATAAAATAAATAATGATTATAATCATTTATAATAAAATATATAAATATTTAATTTTCTTTATTTTTTTTTTTATTTGTTATTTTTATATGTATATATATAGTGATCATTTTTTTTTTAAAAAAAAATAAAATAAATTTTAAAACAAAATAATTTTTTTTAAGAAAATAAAGACAGATTAATTATTAAACAAAGGATTAAAATTTTATTTTTATTTATTTATTTATTAATTTAAATTTATATAAAAATTAATATAAATTTATTAAATTTATAATTAAATTTTTTTTTAATTTTTAGGAATGTTACACAGAATCACAAAATGTTTCACATCCTTAATAGGTATATTTCTCTCAAGTAAGTTCTTTTTTTTCTTTTCTTCAATTGTAAAAAACAAAAGGTATTACATTTTGAGGCTCATATAAAACCTTAAAATGGAACTTAAATAAATTGAAAGGGTCTAAACCTCTTCCAGTTTATGTGGCGCATTAATAAAAAGATTTCTTTAGCTTATATACATATATATTTATATATTTTTTTTAATACTTTCTCTAATTCTCTATAATCATTTTTCTTTTATGTTCAAGAAGGCTTATTCAGGGATCATTATCATCATCTTCTTCAGCATAATAGATTTTCATGGAAAGAAAAATATCATTAAAAGAGTAAATAATTGTTCCATCGGAATTATGGTTTTTTCTTGATGATACTGAAGATAGTATCATCAAGAACCACGCAGGGTCATCTTCATCTCCTTCTCTTCTAAGTTGCTCCATAAAAAAACTACTAAGAGCTTCCTTTTTTCAAGCAGTAAAGTAATGAAAAACCAAAAAAAAAACAATCATCGAATAATGACTCAGTCGAACCCAGGTTCTATCCTGAATTTTTTTTTTTTTTTTTTTTCATCCGTGGGCTGGTATATACCATAAAGTTTCCTTGGTTCAATCCCCTGACTTTGACCACTCGTCAGGTTTTCCTTACCAGAGGTTTTTTTTTTACAGGAATATGGTGGTTAGGGTTGCAGACAAGTATTTACATTTTATATATATTATATTATTCTAAAATCTCAAAAAGTAATTCATAGATACGATGCTATCCTGATTGTGGGCCTGAGAGGGTTGTGTAAGTACTATCATTTAATTTATATTTAGGAAGAAATTACTAGCATTTGGGTATGTAACATGTATCCAAGGTAGATATATAATATATATATTTATATACAAACTTGATGTAGATGTATTCTATTAAATTGAAATATTTCTGACATTTTGATGTATTTGCCATGGAAGCTTGTACGTATCTTATTGGGTTAGGTTATGCTTCAAAAAAGAAGTTAGGAACTTTGGAGAAGCACCAACAATATCATCCTAGTTCATATGGTAAAATATATATTAAAATAATAATATAAAATATATAAATAATATAATAATATAAATATAATTAAATTAATATAATATTATTTCAATATAAATAAAATAATATATTTATATATTTATTTATATAGAATATAAATTAAATATAATATAATAATAATATATTAATATAAATTAAATATATTATTAAAATAAATAATAAAATAATTGATTAAAATAATAATAAAATAATTGATTAAAATAATAATATATTTATTAAACTATAATATATAAATATTTAAATTAAATAATTATTAAAATAAATATATTTATAATTTAAAATAATAATACTAATAAACTATATATATTTTATATTAAATATGTCATAGCTATAGAATATATATCGCACATATACATGTGGCGAATTATATCGCAGCATTGAATAACTGCGTTATTCATGCACGCTTATTCGCACTGCAGCAACTGCATACATTATATATTCACCATATTGTATGATATCAACTAAGGACTGTATTGTTGATTTAATATGTGTACCATCTATGTAAGTTTATATATCAACATATGCTTGTAACACTATCATCATGCAATATGCACTTTACTATTATCTTGTTAGTTTATATATATGTGTGTGTTAGAGTTGATATCTGTTAAACTATTATAGCTGATATACATATATGTTAAATAGGTATAGTTGATATTTATTTTTTTTTTTGCATCATTTATATATATGCTTTTAATCACGTGACTTATGTATTATGTGTATTTTTTAGTACAAATTGATACAAAAAAATAACAGTATAAAATATAGCAACATTCATATATGTATTTGTATGCTGTTTGACGCTAATTATGCTATCAATACACTATCAAATAAACTAGCCAATGCATATAATTATATCAATCACTTATATCAAATGTAGGTTGCAAACAGCATATAAAGCTAACTATACTTGCATATATTATTATATTAAATAACATAGCATATATATTGATATTGTATCAAACTAAGGATAGATAGTTAATTAATAAGTTTAAGCATATATTGATATATTAACAAATTATGCATATAATACATTAAAAATAACAGAACCTATATAGTTCTATATATTCCAATTACTCTAACTAGTTAATCAATATAAATTCATAAATCATTTTATAAATAATATTAAAAATAATAATTTATTAATATTAATATATTCTAAAACTTATATATTTAATATAATATTTGGCATAAACATGTTTATTAGCTGTATAATCATATAAATTTTTAATAACAATAGCATATCAGCATATTAAGTTAACTTATGTGATTAACTAGCTAATTTGCAACTAATATATATATTAAAACTATGCTGATTATATTATATATAAAAGTACGTCAAAGGTAACACTATATTCCGTAAGTTAATATATATATATATATAGCATATATATTACTATTATCCTAGCTAGTTTATAAATATACCAATATATAGTTAAAATAATAATATAAATATTAAATAAATAAATAAATAAATAAATTAATAAATAATATAATAATATTAAATTAATTAAATAAATATATTTAAAATAATTAAATAAATATATTTAAAATAATATTAATAAATAAAATAATTAATATTTAATAAAATATATAAATAATATAATAATAACTAGCTAGGATAATATATATTAACTATAAGATTATTTAAAATAAAATTGGTCGATAGAGTATATTGATATGATGTATGAATTGCACTTCACAGCACTTCATTGCATTCACAGCTTTCATAACATGTGCATGTTATTCGGTGCTGTTTCATTGCATTCATGCTATACACACATATAATGAATATACGCATAGGTTGCAATATTATGCTAGTATTACATTTATTATTATTTTTACTATTATTATTAATTTAAATATGCTTGAACTATGTACTATTTAATCCAACATATGCATAATAACTATAACTAGCATGCATAATACATATATGAATTATATTGCAATATATTAATAATATATATGAATAGTATATTGGTATTACCAGTTGTTAGTATACATCAATATCAATACTTTCACATTTAATATCATTAACAACATAGCTTAATTATTATTATTAAATATACCAATATGTACTTATACTGCTTATATATGCTAACTACATATATTGCTATAGTTTATATATAATAAAGTATGTGTTAGAGTTGATATAATATATGTGTATGATATAGTATATTTATTATATATTTAGCATAGTTGATATATAATATTAAAATTTCTTGACCTGTATATATGTCATTTGGATACCAAAACATAGCAAAACTAGTACAAAACTGCTAACAAAATCAATGCAATAAATCACATATTTTTTTTTTACTAAACTAAACTAGAGCTAAAAAGGCAATCCAAATACAATGATGTTATTTATACTATGATTATATATAAATAATATAGTAGCATAGATATCATTAATTTAAATTTATATTAAAAATTAATATTAATTTATAAAAATTTATAATACAAAAAAAATTTTTTTTTTTATTTATTTATTTAGGAATGTTACACAGCATCACAAACAAAATGGTTTCACCTCTTTAATAGATATATTTCTTTCAAATATATATTTCCTTCCTTCGATTGTAAAAAAAAAAACGAAAGGTTATAACATTTTGAGGCCCATAAAACTTTAAAATGGAACTTTAATAAATCGAAAAGGGTCTAAAAACCTTTTCCATTTTTTGTGGCGCATTAATATAAAGATTTGGTTTATATATATATTTGTTTTTAAATACTATCTCTACTTTTCTTAAAGTCATTTTTCTTTTATGTTCAAGAAGGGCTTCCTCAGGGATTGTCTATCCTCTTCTTCTTTAGCATAATGGACCTTTATGAAAAGAACAATAACTTTAAAAGAGTGAGAAATTGTTCCATCAGAATTATGGTTTACTATCTTCAGTATCATCAAGAACTATGCAGAGTCATCTTCATGGTATTAAAGGGTGAACTTTTTCTCTTTTAAGCTTCTTCCAAAAAAAAAAGAAAAAACTCTTAAAGGGCTTCCTTTTTCTCCTCTAAGCTGCTTCCAAAAAAAAAAAACTCTTTAAAGGGCTTAAAGTTAAAAAAAAAAAATAAAATAAGCCTTCAAACAACGATTCTATCGAACCCAAGGTATCTATTCTGATTTTAATTCAGTTCGTGGACTGACTGGTGTATACCATAAAGGTTCCCTTGGTTTAATTCCCCTCTTTGCTTTTTTGACCATTTCTTCAGGTTTTTCTTAACAAGAGGTTCTTTTTTTTTTTTTTTTTTTTTTTTTTTTTTTCTAAACAGGAATATGGTGGTTAGGATTACAGATAAGTATATATTTTCCTCCCTTTCTTCTATAAGGAGAGTTGCCTTTCCCAGGTTGCATTTCGCCAAGTGGCGTATTTATAATTAAATGAATGTAAAAAAAAAAAATTCTTTTTATTTTATTTATAAAATTTATATATTTACTTTAAAAATACAAATACATCAATCTTACTAATATTTAATTTTATTTATTTATTTACATATTTATTTAATATATTTAATAATTTATTTAATAATTTATTTAATAATTTTCAATTTTGATGAAATGCCATTTGGCGAAATGAAACATTTTTATAATACGCCACATGCTTTCTAAAAATTTTGGCGAAATTATAACCTGGCGATAGGCAACAAATTTTGGTGAAAGGCCCTCACCCACTCCCCTCTTATCTATTATGATTATTATTATTATGATTATAATTATTATTTTTAAATCTCCAAAGTTTAATATAGATAGGACTAGATATACTAACGATCGTTAACGGTGAGCCTGAGAGGGTGGGCGTAAGTAACTATCCTTTAATTATAAATCTATGAGGTATGAGGGGGAATGACAAAGCATTTTGGTACATAACATGTTATCCAAGGTATATATATATATATATATATATATATAAACTTGATCGTAGATATATATTCCACTAATCTGTATTCTTTTTTTTTTTTTTTTTTTTTTTATTTTTTTTTTTTGATGTTTTTTTAATACATTTGTCCAAGGGTAGCTAGGACGTAGCTCATTGGGTTAGGTTATATATTTAAAAGGGGAAGTTAGGGAACTGGGGCATTTCAGGGTGGGCCAAGGCTGAACATTTCCGTTAAGGCTGACCAGCAGGGACCTTATTCTTTCGATGTAAAGTGCTGCGACTACCTCCATATTCCCACTGCTCCCTGAAGGGATTTGCTGAAAATTAAGGGAGGTTACAAAGTACAGTATACACCAGAAATACGGAAATACAAAAAAAAAAAAAAAAAAAAAAAAAAAAAAAAAAAGAACCTAAGTTTTAGGTCATTTGATATTGCTTTTTTTTTTTTTTTTTATAAATTAAAATTTATGAAATATAAGATTTTTATCTAAAAAAAAAAAAAAAATTTTTTTAACTTTTAAATTTTTGTAAAATTTGAAATTGTACTTTTATTTTATCTTTTCATAGGAATTTGTTATCTTTATAAGAAATTTTTGAAATTGTACTTTTTTTTTATCTTTTTAGAGGAATTCGTTATCTTTATAAAAAATTTTTGAATTTGTACTTTTATCTTTTCAAAGGAATTTGTTATCTTTATAAGAAATTTTTGAAATTGTACTTTTTTTTTTTTTTTTTTTTTTTTAGAGGAATTCGTTATCTTTATAAAAAATTTTTGAATTTGTACTTTTATCTTTTCAAAGAAATTTGTTTATAAAAAAATTTTTTTTTTTATAATTTTTATTAAAATATTTTTTTTTTTTTTTTAATTTTTTTTTAATAAAATTTTTTAATTTTTTAATTTTTTTTTCTTTTTTTTTCTTTTTTTTCTTTTTTTTTTTTTTTTTTTAAAAAAAAATTTGTAAAGTGTCGTCCCCCTCCTTTGGGGATTTTCCATCTCTTTATGAAATTAAACCAATAAAAATGGTTAAAAAAAAAAATTCATAAAATTATATATATATATATATTTTATTTTTTTTTATACTATTATATTATTGTAAAAATAAAGGTCTTTTTTTTTTTTTTTTTTTTTTATTAAAAAAGAAAATTTTTACAATGATAAAAATAATATTTTTACTTTTTTTTAACTTTTATTATTTATTTTTATAATAAATTATAATTAATTATCTTTAAAATGGCAAACAAAATAATACATAAAAAAATAAAAAAAAAAAAAAAAACTATTATAACTCAAATTGCATTTTTAACTAGTGTAATTTGAGTATTTTTATTTGAATTTTTTTTTTTTTTTTTTGGTTTAAATTTATAGTCTTTTTTTTTTTTTTTTTTTTTTTTTTTTTTTTAGAGGAATTCGTTATCTTCATTTAAAAAAAAAATTCTTTTTCTTTTATATAAATTATTTATAAGCTTAATTTTTTTTTTTTTTGGAAATTTACATTTAAATATATCTTGAGATAAATTAGTGTTGAACTATATTAAAATTATAACAAAATAATACCCAAAAAATACTATTTTTAACATAAATTTCTTTTATATAGTAATGAGTATTATTTAATTTGATTAAAATAAAATTTTTTTTTTAAATTTACATTAAGATTTATTTATCTTACTATAAATTAATATTGAATTATATTAAAATTGTAACAAAATAGTACCCCCCAAAAAAAAGACTATATATTGTTTTAACAAAGTATTTAATTTAAATAAAATAATTTTTTTTTGTTTTACTTCCTTTAAAGGATAAATTATATAATAAATAAGGTTAAAATGATTTCATGAAATTAATTTATTTTATCCAATGATTTAAATACGTAATTTATAATGTATACGTATTGTACTAAAAATTTTGTTTGTTTACTTTTATAATATTCCTTTATCATATATATTTCTATTATTAATAAATAAAATAAAATTTAAAATACTTCTAAAAAAAAAAAAATAAAATTTTAATAAAATTAAAACAAAATTATAATAGTAAATAGTAAATATTTAATAATATTATAAATTGTAAAAAGAAAAAAAAATTTTTTTTTTCTATATATTGAACGATAGTTTATTTTTCATTAAGTTGAATGCTTTTTCCAATTCATTTAAACTTTTTGGTTCTAATTTTTCTAATTTTTCAGATTTTTTTGATTTTTCTATATTATTTGAATCTTTTAATTTTTCTAATTTATTTGAATCTTTTAATTTTTCTAATTTATTTGAATCTTTTAATTTTTCTAATTTATTTGAATCTTTTAATTTTTCTAATTTATTTGATTCTTTTAATTTTTCTAATTTATTTGAATCTTTTAATTTTTCTTCATCTTTGATTAATTGTTCGTTATTTTCTAAATTAGAATTATTAGAATCTTTTATTTTTTCTTCATTTTTGGAATTTGAATTTGAATTTGATTTTGAATAAAATTCTTTTAATTTTTCTATTTCTTTCGACTTTTCTTTATGATAATCTAATTTTATCTCCGTTGTTTTCTCTTCGTTCTCTGAATCTATTGAATCCGAATTTGAATCTGAATTTGAATCTGAATTTGAATCTGAATTTGAATCTGAATTTGAATCTGAATTTGAATCTGAATTTGAATCTGAATTTATATCTGAATTTTCTGATTTTTCTTCAGGGGAAGGTTTAGAAGAAGAAGATGATGATGAATTAATGGATTCTAATTTTTTTAATCTTTCTCTCTCTTTTAATTTGATTTCTTCCTCCTTATATTTAGCATTTTCTTTCATAAGAAACTCATGAGCTGCTTCTGTTTCAGCTGCTAATTGTAAATACTTTTCTTCATCAATATATATTTTTGATTTCCTACTTGTTCTATGTTTTTTATGACTCTTAGAATCTTTACTATCATTTTTAGATTTACGTTTTTGCTTTTCATATAATAAATATCTACTACTACTACTATTATTATTATTATTCATTTCTTTATTATTACTATTATATCCGTTCTTAGAGGTTAAATTCATAACCTGGTAATAATTATTATGATTGAAATTATTTATGCCATTCATATTACTTATATTATTCATATTATTCATGTTAATCATATCATTCATGTTGTTCATATTATTCATGTTGTTCATATTATTCATGTTGTTCATATTGTTCATGTTGTTCATATTGTTCATGTTGTTCATATTATTCATATTATTCATATTATTCATATTATTCATATTATTCATATTATTCATATTATTCATATTATTCATATTATTCATATTATTCATGTTGTTCATATTATACATGTTGTTCATATTATTCATATTATTCATATTATTCATATTATTCATGTTGTTCATATTATTCATATTATTCATGTTGTTCATATTATTCATATTATTCATATTATTCATATTATTCATATTATTCATATTATACATTTTATTCATATTATTCATATTATTCATATTATTCATATTATTCATGTTCATGTTATTCATGTTATTCATATTATTCATATTATACATTTTATTCATGTTATTCATATTATTCATATTATACATTTTATTCATGTTATTCATATTATTCATATTATACATTTTATTCATGTTATTCATATTATTCATATTATACATTTTATTCATGTTATTCATATTATTCATATTATTCATATTATTCATATTATTCATATTATTCATATTATTCATGTTGTTCATATTATTCATATTATTCATTTTGGCTTTACTTGCATTGATAAGGCTATTCATATGACTGAGACTACCTTTATAGAAACGAGTATGACCATTACTAATCATCTGATTTTTATGATGTTTCGTATTCCAATCTGAATTACTGGTTCCGCCCATTGAATCTGATTTAGTAGTAACTGGGGCATTAGTATTATTGAATAGAGAAGATGATTGTAATGAAGAAATGAAATTGCCATTATAATTATTATTTTGATTTTGATTATTCATATTAAGGGTTGGAAGGGTTCCAAATTCTTGAGTAGGGGATAAAGTATGTTCACTACCAGGACATCCATCTTCTGGAATGGTAAAGGTTGGAATACGATCATCAGTATCTAAATTTTCAATATCGATCGAATCATTAAAGAAAAGATTTGCTTCATTGGAAGTTTTATTATCCAATATACCACCACTACTACTGCTCGTATTTATATGATGATCATAAGAATCTATTCCTTTCATGGAAGGGTTCGATGATGTTGATACTGAAATAAGAGGACTTTGAAGTCCTTCCATTAAGGTAGCTTCAAGTGACGGTGATGGGTATTTATTTGAAGTATAATCCATATTACCATTTTTAGATATGTTCAATAAGGCATACGTTGTAGTATTATTAGATTTTGTATTAGAATTTGAATTAGCTGAAATTGAATTAGAATTGGTGTTGGATTTTGCAGTGTAGCTAAGACTTAATGGAGATGATATATTATTTGCAATGATGGATTTATTTTGATAATCTAAGGGATAAGTAACTTCATTATTTTGACCCAAATTATTATCAATAATACTTTGTTGATTATGAATTAAACGACTTGAAGGAGATGTAGTTGTAGGATTATAACTTGTAATTAAAGGGGAAGCCATCATTCCTGTTCCTGATGGATTATGACTAGTTCCTGAAGGGTTTTGGCTTACAATTAAAGGGGAAGTCAACATGTTTATTCCTGAAGAGTTTTGGTTTGTAATTAAAGGTGAAGCCATTATTCCTGTTCCTGATGGATTTTGGTTTGTAATTAAAGGTGAAGCTATCATTCCTGTTCCTGATGGATTATGACTAGTAATTAAAGGTGAGGCTATCATTACTGTTCCTGAAGGATTTTGGTTTGTAATTAAAGGTGAAGCTATCATTCCTGTTCCTGATGGATTATGACTAGTAATTAAAGGTGAGGCTATCATTACTGTTCCTGAAGGATTTTGGTTTGTAATTAAAGGTGAAGCTATCATTCCTGTTCCTGATGGATTATGACTAGTAATTAAAGGTGAAGCTATCATTACTGTTCCTGATGGATTATAACCGGTAACTATAGGTGAGGCTATCATCCCCGTCGTTCCTGATGGATTTTGACCAGTAATTAAAGGTGAGGCCAACATTTCCGTTCCCGATAGATTATAACTATTAATTAAAGTGGATGTCATCATATTAGTTTTTGATGGTTTTTGTTTAGAAATTAGGGTGGTAAACATGTTTGGTTTAAATTTTTATGAGTAGAGAAAAATAGTGAATTTTTTTTTAAATTATTAGTTCTGATAAAACCAAAAGATACTTGATAATGTATTTTACTATTTAACAAAAATCAAAAGACACTTGACATAATATTTTACTATTAATAAAAATCAAAAGTACTTGATATAATATTTGTCTATTTAACAAAAATGAAACATTAACTATTATTATTGTTATTGTTTTTTTTTTTTTTTTTTTTTTTTTTGATATATATAATATAAAATTAATTAAAATTATTAGTAATAAAACTATATAAATGAAATAATTATTATTTATAGTAAATATTAATAATATATTTTATTAATAATTATATCTTTATTATTTTTTTTTTTTTATTATTATTAATATCTTGAGTTTTTTTATTTATTTATTTATTTCTAACTTTTATAATAATATTATAAACATAAGACCTATAAATATTTTGCCCTGTTGAATATTAAATTATTAAAAAGTATATACTTACATTTTCAATTAAAAATAATGAATAAGAATTTTTTATATTTTGATTTTTCTTTTTTGAAGTGCATTTAAATAGGAATATTCAAATAGTTATATTAAAATAGTAACATTCAAATAGTAATATTCAAAAAGCAATATTTATACAAAAAAAATGAAATGAAATGAAATGAAATGAAATAAAATAAAATAAAATAAAATAAATTGAAACAAAAAAAAAAAATAATAAAAAAAAAAATTTAAAATAATAAATTTTATAATCAATAATAAATAAGGTTTAAATAATTTAAGAAATTAATTTATTTTATCCAATGATTTAAATACATTATTTATGACATATACGAATTGTACTAATAAATTTGTTTGTTTACTTTTATAATATTCCTTTATCAAATCCTCTCCTTAGATAAATAAAATATAAAATAAACTATAAATAAACTATATGTATATGTATTTCATAACATTAATACATACATACATATTATTATTATTATTATTATACTGATTGTAATATTTATAGTTTTGTTAATTATTATTAATTCCTTATCATATAAATTTATAAGGGATCTTGAATAAGAACAATATATAATATATTATCTCAAAAAGTATGAATATATATATTTATATAATCTTTAATACATATTTCTATTTTTTTTTTTTTTTTTTTACTATTTTATTATTATTAATAATCTCATAAAGTATGAATATATATATTAATATAATCTTTAATACAATTTCTATATATATATATATTTTTTACTATTTTATTATTATTATTATTATTATTAATATTAATTATATTTTATTATTATTAACTATACTTTTAAATTATTAAACTGTACCGAACATAATGATTTTTTTTTATTTAATTTCTATTTCTATTTTATAATTATAATTACTAATATTATATCAAGTATATTATTATTAACAACCATCATTTCAGAATTATTTAAAACTATATGAGAAATGAAATTTTCTTTATGAAAATATAAGAGAATTACTATTTATTTATACTAAATTATCTAAATTGTTCATTTTGAAAATTACTATTTATTTATACTAAATTATTTAAATTATTTAAATTATTTAAATTATTTATTGTGATGAGAATAAAGTTAATAAACTTTATTTTCATCATAAAATAATTTATAATTGAATACTTTTTTTTTTTTCTTCTTCTTTATCTTTATCTTTATCTTGACTTTTATTTGATTTTTTTTTTAAAAAAGAATGCTTATTTAAAATTAAAAAAATAAATAACAATAAGAAAATAAAGATTATAAAATTCTATTTGAAAAAGGACATTGATAAAAATAAAAATAAAAATAAAATAAAAATTAAGTATTCAAAGAATAATAAATAAAATAATCACAATCATAATCATAATTATAAAAAAATAGGATAAAAATATTTTCAGTTTTTTTATTTTTTTTTAAAAAAAAAAATAAAAATAAAAAAAAATTATATATTATATTATATATATTATTTAATATATTATATTTAAATATATATAATATTATATTATATACTATAATATAATATTATATATATTTAACTGTATATATTTATTAAATATATTTATATATAATAATTTATTGAATTCTCAATACTCTCTTTTATATATTCTACATTAATTAATAAATATTTTTATATTATGTATAATATATAATATAATATAATATAATATATTTTATATTTATAGATTCATTTGCTGTCAATTTTAATTTAATTTATTTTAATTATTATTATGGAGAAGATAAAATTTTTTTATTAATATAAATAATTTAATAAAAAAAATTTTTTTTTATAAAATTTTCATTATTTAAATTTCATTATTTAAATTTTATTATTTAAATTTTATTATTTAAATTTTATTATTTAAATTTTATTTTTTATTATTTAAATTTTATTTTTTATTATTTAAATTTTATTATATTTTTTATTATATAAAATTTATTATTTTTTATTTAATTTTCTATTTTTAATGTATTTTTTTTTTTATTTTAAAATATTAAAAAATTAGGGTTTTTTTTTTTTTTTTTTATTAATAATTTACCTTTTTTTTTTTTTATATTTATTTTTATTTAATTCATATATAAAAAAAATAAAAAATAAATATAAATAGATTATTTGTTTTAATTATATAAAAATAAAAATAATATAAAAAAAATTATGACAATATTAAATGTACGAATTATATAAATAATAAATAATTATTAGTATTTTTTTTTTATTTAAATTGTTTATTTTCGAATCACTTTATATGATAAAAAAAAGAAAAAAAAGAAGGTCAAGTCGTAACCAAGTACAGATTGACTAGGGACAACTTCAAGCTATGGAAACCAGAAGATAAAAATGCTGATGAACTACATCTGGATTAGAAAATACATTTCCAAGGAAATATTTAAATATGTTAGAAAATATCAAATACCTACCAGAAGGAGAATGATTATGTAGAAATCAAAAATCTCAAGCTAGTAACTCTTTACCATAAAATATATTATTAAATTTGAAATAATTATAAATCCTAAATTACTAATTCTTAACAATTATAATTATTGTTATTATTTATTACTTATTAATAAATACTCTTTTTCATTAATTATTTATTACTTTTTAATAAATACTCTTTTTCATTAATTATTTATTACTTATTAATAAATACTCTTTTTCATTAATTATTTATTACTTATTAATAAATACTCTTTTTCATTAATTATTTATTACTTATTAATAAATACTCTTTTTCATTAATTATTTATTACTTATTAATAAATACTCTTTTTCATTAATTATTTATTACTTATTAATAAATACTCTTTTTCATTAATTATTTATTACTTATTAATAAATACTCTTTTTCATTAATTATTTATTACTTATTAATAAATACAAATACTCTTTATTATTATTTATTATTTATTATTTATTATTTATTATTTATTATTTATTATTTATTATTTATTATTTATTATTTATTATTTATTATTTATTATTTATTATTTATTATTTATTATTTATTATTTATTATTTATTATTTATTATTTATTATTTATTATTTATTATTTATTATTTATTATTTATTATTTATTATTTATTATTATTCAATTATTTATTATTTATTATTTATTTATTATTTATTATTTAATTATTTATTATTTGTTACTGAAACACTATTATAGAAAATTTTTTTTCTTTTTTTGTTATTAATTTAGAAAAATGTTTTAAAATTTATCTTTTTACATTTTTTATTAGTAAACTTTAATTTATATTTTATATATAAATAAATTAAAAAAAAAAAAAAAAAAAAAAAAAAAAAAAAAAAAAAAAAAAAAAGAGAGAGAGAGAGAAAGAGAAAAAAAAAACAATAGCAATAATTAAATTAATCATATATCTGTATCTATAATAGATATATATAATTATTTATTCATTTTATATTTAATAATATTTGTTATGTGACATTAAAAAAAAAAATAAAATAAAAAGTATGGATAGTGCCATAATTATATTTTATGATTTTATACAATTATAAATAAGAAAATCAAATACATTTATTTTAATTTTTTTTTTTTTTATGAACATTTTTACAATCTTCAAAAAAGGAATTTAAGTTGTTGTTTAAATCTAATGGATATGTTATTTATTTATTGTTTAAAACACCTTTTTTTTTAAAAAAAAAAATAAAAATAAAAAAGTAAAGAAATAAAGAAATAAAAAAAAAAAGAATATAAAAAAATAAAAAATTAAGGAAATAAAAAAAAAAAAAGAAATAAAGAAATAAAGAAATAAGAAAAAAAAAAAAAAGGAAAAAAAGGAAATAAAAAATAAAATAAAATAAAATAAATAGTGAAGTAATATAAGATAAAGTATTAATAGAAATAAAATAAAATAAAATAAAATAAATAGTGAAGTAATATAAGATAAAGTATTAATAGAAATAAAATAAAATAAAATAATAAAAATTTCGGGTTTTTTTTTTTAATTTTTAATAAATTAGATATATATCTATTTATAATTATTTTATATTAACAATATATGTAACATTTAACAGAAAAAAATGAATAAAATAGTTAATATTAATACTTTATTGTCATAATAATATTTTTATACAGCAATATATTAATTATAAATATAATTAGTATTTAGATATCATTAAATATATTAAATAATTAAATTTAAATTTATGATAAATAATAAAGAATGTATGATAAATAATATATAATATATAATATATAATATATAAATAATAATGAATAGTTAATAATAAACAATATATAAATAATAATAAATAGTTAATAATAAATAATATATAAATAATAATGAATAGTTAATAATAAATAATATATAATATATAAATAATAATGAATAGTTAATAATAAATAATATAATACATAAATAATTATTATGTATTATTTTTTATATAAAATACTATCTATAAATACTAATTAGCTTACTCTATTTATTAAATTTGTAACCATGTTTCGATATAAAATATTCAAACCTTAATTAATATAAAATATTTTTTATTATTCAAATATAAAATTAATTATAGTTTGATTTAATGTAACCAACAGAGTTATAAATACTTGTAACAAAACAGTTATAAATATTCGTTAATCATAATAATAAATTATAAATAAAATAATTTAATATTACTTTATTAAATTTTAGTAAATTAATCTCCAACAAAAACTACCGAACCAAGGGTTTATATCATCTATCATCTATAAATCTAAAAAAAAAAAAAAAAAAAAAAAAAAAAAAAATTAAAAAATTAAAATAAACATAAATATATTAAATAATATATATTACCTATATTTTGTAATATATAAAAGTGTAATTGATTTTATTTCTTGTTGTTAAACAAATAATAATTAATATACTTTAATCGCATCTTCAACTTTATTTAATAGAAAATTAATTAAAATATTAATCAATTAATTAATTATTAAGTTTTAATATATTTTGTTATTGTTCAAAATAACTACCAAGTTTATTTTTTTTTATTAAACTGATTTTCTTGGAAATCAAAATTTTTTATGATATAATTAATATTCTAGAAACTGATGTTTCCAAAGGCCTAAGGAAGTAATTCTTAGGAAGCTTTTGTTGGGGATTAATTTATTAAAATTTATTAAAATTTATTAAAATTTTATTAAATTATTTATTTATTATTTATTATTATGATTACAAATATTTATAACTGTTTTGTTATATTAAATCAAATTCTAATCATATGATAATTAATCTAGTGATAATTTATTGATCTATTAATTTATTTTTATGTAATGATTAATAAAATAATTTATTAATGATTAAAGTTTTGATTTATATTTTATATTACCTCTTAAATTCAGAGAAAATGTTTTTATTTTTATGTTATTTTAGTTATAATTAACTATTTAATTAGTTGTTCTTTAGTAGTTAATATAACCTATTTAATGAGTTTTTATGATAAGTATTATAAAGAAATTAAGCCACTTATCAAAAACATGAAATTTAAATTTGATTTATGACATTATTTTATGTTTGAATCATAAAATTTATTTTATATTAATTAAGGTTTGAACATTTGTAGTATATATCTATTTATTATCTATTATTTATTGCATTTTTTTTTTTAAATTAATTAAAAAATAAACTTTTACAAATATATATCAAATATTAACAATATAAATATATATATAAAAAAAAGCAACTCTTAAGTTTATACCTTTTTTTTTTGTCATAATTATAAAATTTATATTATAATTTAAATTTACTGATTTTAACCTTGAATAATATGGAATTAAAAATATAAAAATTATGATAAAATTAATCTTTTAATTCTTGTATGACTTCATCCACCATTGATATCCTCCTAAACTATTTTGAATCCATTATTATTAAAATAAAAAATAAAACTTTAATTAATAAAAAATTATTTTATTAATAATTAAAAAATTAATAAATAAAGTGTGATTATTAAAATATATTATTTAAACTTTAAAAAATTTAATTAAATATTAAATCATTATTTATATTATTTAAAAATTTAATTTAATATTAAATTATTATTTAACAATAATATTCCAAATTTATAATTTTATATATAAACTTTAATACATTTTTTTCTTAATAATAATTTTTTTTTAAAAATGTTAAATTAGTTTAAATAAATTTTTTTTTTAATAGAAATGAAAAAAAAAATCAAAATCTATTGATATAAAAATGAAAAATAAAAACTTTAATTATTAATAAATTATTGTATTTATCATTATATAAAAATAAATTATGATATAAAATACAAATATTCAAACCTTAATTAATATAAAATTAGTTTTTACTATTCAAACATAAATTAATGTCATAAATCAAATTTAAATCTAATGATTTTACAACAAATTCTATATGTGGCTTGATTTCTATATATTAATTATATATTTAATTAATAATAAATTTTACAGCATAAATCAATGTTTTAATTATATTCTTTTTATTTTACATTTATATTTATATAGTTTTTAAATATTTCCTTAAATAATAATTATTAATAGTTTATTCTAATCACAAGAACAATTAATTAAATAGTTAATTATAACTAAATAACATAAAAATAAAGCATTTCTCTGAATTAAGAGAGTGTCGTCGTTGTTAAGTAAAAGTTAAGATTAAAAGTTATATTATGTTAAGTTAGTTTGTAATTAAAAGTATAAGAAAGTTGTTAAATATTCTTTTTAAATATATGTAGTTTCTATATAAATTTTAAATAAATAAATAAATAATAAATTAATAAATTTAATAAATAAATCCCAACAAAAGTACATCGAACTTTTGAGTTGTATATCAATTACTACAACATTAAATTAATAAATTATCACTATGGATTAATTATCATATTGATACAAAAAATAAATAGAACTTTATTTTTTTTTTTTTTATTATAATAAAAAATAAATTATTTTAATATAGAGTTATATGCAAAGAAACCTTTTTAAAATCATTTTATTTTTTTTTTTAATAGTTAATATTTAAATACTTTAAAAGTTTTATCTTTCAATTAATAACTAATTATTCTAATATTCATTATCATTATTAAATTTTATTATTATTGTAAGTGTTATTTTTATTGATTGATTAAAATAATCTATGAAAAGAAAAATTATTCTAAAATTATTGGTTAAATTTTTTTTTATCCAATAAATAAAAAAATAATGAAATAAAAAATTACTATTGAAATATTTATTATTTTTAAATTTTTTATTTACTAAATATATTATTATTGTTATATTATATTATATTTTTTTTATTTGTTTATATATTATTATAAATTTAGTATATTGAGTTTTATTTTATTTTCTTATATATTATTATAAATTTATTATTTATATTTTTTTTTATTTTCTTATATTAATATAAATTTATTATTTATTTATTTTATTATTTATTTATCTATTTATTAAATATTTGTGAAATATATCTTTCCGAAATGAAAATTTTCAAGCTGTACTACTTCCTGGTTATTAAAATTTAAAAAAATAAATAAATATATAAATATAAAATAAATAAATATAAAAATAAATAAATAAATATTTGTATCTTATGAATAAATTAAAATTTCTTAAATAAACTGATTAAATAAATTAAAAATATATTATTTATTTATATTAAAAAAAAAAAAATTGAAATCAATGTACCGATTGATAAGCGGATAATAAAAATAACATTATATTAAAGAGAATTATATAATATCAAAAGTGTTATACAATACATAAATTAAGTTTTATTTTTTATTATTTTATTTTATTATAATTTTATTATATTTCTATTATATTTTTATTATATTTTTATTATATTTTTATAAGTTATAATTATTGTAAATCTTTTATTATTTATAATTTTTCCTTTATATAATATTTAACTAAATAATTAAATTTTTATTATTTTAAAATAGTTTTATAATTAAGAGTATTATATTAAGAATACTTTTTTCTTTATATTTATTCTCTTTGCAACAGCTTTTTTTACCATTTTTAATATATATATATTTTTTTTCCTATTAACTAAAAGTAGTTTAATATTGTTTTATTATAATAATAACTAAAAATCATTTAATATTATTAACTATATGAAATTATAAAAATTGAATATTTAAAACTAAATAAATTAAAATTATAAAAATAAATAAATTAATTAAATAAATTATATTAATAAATAACCTAAATAAATTATAAAACTTCTCCCTAAAAAGAGATAAAACGAACCTAAAGAGTTTTATCATATAGTGGTGATATTAAAGAGGAAGAAGTTTATAATTATTATATAATAATTATTTTTTTTAAAAAAAAAAATTACTTTTTTCATTATAAGCAAAATATATATATATATATATATATATATATTTTTTTTTTTGTAATTTTATAAATCACAGAGATATAAATTTACATATATTTTTATTTTTTAAAAAAAAAAAATTAAAAAATAAACAATTAAAATTATAAATGAATGTGTATCATTTCGCAATGTGGCTTAAAATATTTATAATTAATTGCCACATTATATAATTTTTTTTAACCAATAAATAAATAATTAAATAAATGATTAAATAAATAGTAAATTATAAATAGTAAATAGTAAATAGTAAATAATAAATAGTAAATAATAAATAATAAATAATAAATAATAAATAATAAATAATAAATAATAAAAAGAGTATTTATTAATAAATAATAAATAACAATAACAAATAACAAATATAATAAATAATAAATAATAAATAACAATAACAAATAACAAATATAATAAATAATAAATAAATAATAAATAATAATTAAATAAATAAATAAATAATAAATAATAAGTAATAAATAAATAAATAATAAATAATAAGTAATAAATAAATAAATAAATAAATAAATAAATATTTATTTATTAAAAAAAATTTACAAAATATTAGAATATATCTTTATAATTAAATATATTTTTATAATTTAATATTATAAATAATTATTTTATTACTATTTTACAACATATTAAAAAACATCTTTAATTATTAACTATAATAAAAACAAGTTTAAAAAAAATTATTTTTTGAATTTTTATTTATTTATTCATTCATTTATTTATATCAATACGCCACTTAGCGAAATGCAGCCTGGCGAAATACAACAACTCTCCCTATATTTTTATATTTATTAATTCAATAATGGTGTGGTTTAATAGAAATATACTTAATTCTTATGAATTAACTTCATTAACAAGAGTATCTTAGCATAAGCAAACCGTGTTGATTTTCAATAGGTGGCATAGTAAGGGTAATCGGGGGATCCTGAAACACGTGATGGAACATTAGATCGTGTTGAATAGGGTGACCGGACGGAAACGGTTATTGTCCTAAATTCTAACATTGCTTATTATTGTTCCTTCGGGTTTGGAAATTAGTACTAATAATAACAATAATTAATCATCATTGAATTAATATCAATGAAAATAAAATAAAAAAAAATGATGTAATCAAAGAATTCAATTAGAAAAAATGCTGAATTATCGATTAAGTTTGGAGGACGAATTTAAATAAATAAGGTATCAACATGTGGCGCTGTATTAGACCTGAAACTAAAGATAGAAATATTACTCTATAGATGAGGGGATCCTGCATTTCGAAATGTGGCTTATAATAATTTTAAAATAAAGCCATACATTTTTAAGATATTCTATACAATCATAAATAAATATATATAAATGATTATTTCAAAAGAAATAATAATATATTCTATTAAAGAAGAATTGAAAAAAAATATTTTTATAATTAAATATTAATAATTTATATATAAAAAAGGAATATTTATTATTTATTTAATTATTAAAAACAAGCCACATAGTAAATTACGCCACATTATGAAATGAATGCTTTACGAAACGAATTAGATTCATTATTATTATTATTATTGGAATGCTTTTATATTGCTATCATTATTAAATTTAGGGTTTTTTTTTTTTAATTAAAATTAGAATTTTTATGAGTTTTTTTTTTTTTTTTTTTTTTTTTTTTTTAAAAAAAAAAAAAAGAACTAGTATTATTATTCCGAGATTTAATTCTTAACTCAAAGAAATAGTATTATTATTTTGACTTTTAATTCTTTACTTAATTTCTAATTTTTTTTTTTTTTTACATAGAATTCGATAGCTTTCCATTGCCATAATAATTATAATAATCTAAACCCGTCTGGTTTTAGACAAAATAATTTTTTTTTTTTATATAAATTCTGTCATGAAAGGTCATTCAATTTGTACAATTTAAATAATTAAAATTTAAAGATTCTGTGGCACGTGGAAATACTGATAATGTGATATTCTTTATGTTGTAGCTGGTTTAATAAGTAGTGTATTTGAGTTATTAATAATTTTTATTAATATTTATTTTATAATTACAATATTATTTCTACTAAAGAAAAACAAAAACAAGAATAAGAGTTAATATTAATTATACTGTAAAGTATTAATAATATATAATTATTATAAATATATATATAAATATAATATATATATATAAATAAATAATAATATTTTAATATGAATAATATATAAATAATATAAACTATTATATTAATTATATATACTTTAATAATTATAAACTTTAATAATTTAAAATAAGAAGTATAATTTAATATTTAAGAAATATATATAAGGAATATAAATAATATATACAAAATATAATAATATAATATAAATAATAATATAAAATATATAATAATATAAATTATAAATAATAAGATATAAATTTAATATCTGAATATACAAATATTCAAATATACAAATATGTTGCTACACATATTTGTTTTATATCACTGATTCACATAATTCCAATAATCATATGAAATTTTTTTTTTTTTTATAATTTCTCGATACCCAATACCCAATAACATTTTTAAAAAAGTCAGACACAAAATAAAGCAGGTCAAAATCAAACTTCGTTAAAGGCAGATCTTGAAGGAACTACAGTTTGTTATGGTGCTTACAGAATTTAAATATTATATTTCCCATGGAAAACTAAAATATTGAATTAGTATTATCTAAGGACTCGTAAAAAAACTAATTAAATAAGATTTATTCAGTTAATCCTATATAGAGGCCCCCCAATAATATGTGCCACATTCGATGATACATATACCTAACAATTAAGTATGCTCCGAATAAAAAAAAAAAAAAAAAAAAATAATATAGTATATATGAACCACGAAAATAAAAAAAAAAAAAAAAGGAGAGTATGAGGTAATTTCGAAAAAAAAAAATTTCATTTCGAAAATTTTTTTTTAAAAGTTAATAAATAAATAAATTAATAATAAAACAAATAAATAATATATATAATTTAAATAAATAAATAAATAAATAAAAAATAAATTCTAAAATAATTTTTTTTTTTTTTTAAAAAAAAAAGAAATAAATATATATAATATTAAATATAGATATAATAATAAATATATATTATAATTAAAGCTTTAAAAAAAAAGAATATTTTATCACACGTTTTATAATTTTTCAAAATATGAATAAAATTAATAAAAATTTTAAATATATAAAAAATAAAAAATAAAAAAAAAAAAAAAAAAATTAAAAGATGTAAATGAAAAGGATAATAACTTAAGATATAATTATTAAAAATTAAAAAAAAAAAAAAAGGATAATATTTAAATAATTTAATTGATCATTTTTACACCTTATAAATTCTTGCACAATATTTTAAAAAATCTTAAGCTTTAATAAAAAATATTTTAATATTTAATAAATATTAATAAATATTTTTTATAAAAGAGATATTTATAGATAATGTAGTAAAAATAAAATAAAAAAAAAAAAGTTATTTTATTTTATAGTTAAATATTAAATTATTTCTTTTTTTTTTTTTTTTTAATATTTAATATTTTAATATTTAAAACTTTTATTTTTTATTTACTAAATAGTTAATATTTATTATTATTATTATTATTATTATTATTAAATTTTATTATAATTATTATTTTTATTTTTTTATTGATTCAATAATCTATGAAAAAAAAATTTATAAAATTATAAACTTTTTTTTTTTATTAAATAAATAAAAATATAATAAAATAAAAAATTATCTATTTAATAAATTTTTTTTTTTTTTTTTTTTTTAGACTATCCTTGGTAAGTCTTGATCATATTATCCCAGCCACAACAGACAACTAATATCAGACAAACTTTATAGCGGGTGTATCAGGATACAACAAAGTGCTCCCATGCCATACCATTTCGGCGTCGACGCTCTCAGTCACGGATTACAGAACTACAAGATTTGGAGATGATGGATACGGCAAGCCACAACCATATACACTATAACATTATTATTTATTTACTACATTACCTTTCTCCAAATTAGGAAATCTATCCTAACACGTGATGAACACGCAGATACATTAACTAATGAGGATTTACAATACGCAGGAATCACCCCGCTTCAGGCAATGTATACGTACAACTGAGAAGCACGATCATAGTATAGACGATGACTTGTTCGATTTAGGGTTAGGCTGTCAAATGGATTATAATGGGTGGTAAGGTAGAATTGTACTCCGGACTATTGACCTCAGGGTATACGTATTTAATAAATTAATATTAATATTTTCTTATTTAATAATATATTATAATATATTTATTATTTATTTATTTTATTATTTATTTATTTTATTATTTATTTATTTATTTATTATTTATTGACTAAAATTTTTCGAAATACGTTTCCCCCGAAAAAAAATAATAATAATAATAATCTAGCGAATGCATGATCAAGGACAATAAAAAAAAAATAAAATAAAATAAAATAAAATAAATGAAAATAAAGTTTGTAATAAAAATAATAGTAAAGAAAAATAATAATTTAAATAAAACGCCACAAATATATGACATAAAAAGAATTTTTTTTTTTTTTTAAAAATTCTTTAAAAAAAAATTCAAGTATTACAAAAATAAAAAATTTAAATTTTTAAAAAATTTTCAAATTTCAAAAAAAAAAAAAAATAAAATAAAAATAAAAATAAAAATAAAAATAAAAAAAAATAAAAATAAAAATAAAATAATAAAATAAAAATAAAAATAAAATAATAAAATAAAAAAAATAAAATAATAAAATAATAAAATAAAATAGGAGAAAAATGCTGGTATATAGATAAGTTGAAATATTCTAAAAAATTTTTTTTTTGAGTTTTCTAACGTTACTCTCATTTATCAGAATATATTCCTAATAAATATTGAGCATTAAAAATCTTTATAAATTATAAATAAATTTAAAATAAATTAAGAAGAATTTTTTAATTCAATTCACTTCAATTTAAAAAAAATATATATATAATAAAATACAAACTTAGAATATTAGCTAATGCTAATCTAGAATAATATAGATTACAGTAATATGAAGAAAATAATTTTATTTATGAAAAACATAAAATTAATGTTATATTAAAATTAAAAATTCTATTGAAGTAACAAAAAAAAATATAATAATATCAATAATATACTAAATAATATAGGTAGAGAAGATATTGTGTATAAGCATTAAATAATAATAGTAATAATAGTTATGAAGAAATTGTGTATATAAATTAAATAATAATAATGGTAATAATAGTTAATGAAGAAATTGTGTAAGTATATTAAATAATAATAGTAATAATAGTTATGAAGAAATTGTATATATAAATTAAACAATAATAATGGTAATAATAGTTAATGAAGAAATTGTGTAAGTATATTAAATAATAATAATAGTAATAATAGTTAATGAAGAAATTGTGTAAGTATATTGAATAATAATAGTAATAATGGTTAATGAAGAATTTGTGTTTATACATTAAATAATAATAGTAATAATAGTTAATGAAGAAATTGTGTAAGTATATTAAATAATAATAATAGTAATAATAGTTAATGAAGAAATTGTGTAAGTATATTGAATAATAATAGTAATAATGGTTAATGAAGAATTTGTGTTTATACATTAAATAATAATAGTAATAATAGTTAATGAAGAAATTGTGTTTATACATTAAATAATAATAGTAATAATAGTTAATGAAGAAATTGTGTATATAAAATTTACAATATCACAAGAAATAATTGTAGATACTAGATGGAATCAAATTTATTTGGTAAAGTAAATCTACCTTCACAATAATGTATTGGTTTCCACTATTAGTTTTTAGCAGTGCTCCTATGATATCTAAACCTAGATGTGTATAAAAGAAAAAAAAAAGGAGCCTCTACTTGTGTAACAAATGTTTCCTTTTTTTTTTCAGTTGAATCGAGAGCTTCATTTCTTTTAATTGAGTTGATAATTTTCTTTTTTTTTTTTTTTGAAACTAAGAAATAAATCTCCTTATATATCCACCGTCATTCCTTTTTTTTTTTTTTCAATAAAGAAAGATCTCCTAAGTTCTCTCTCATACGTCTTCTCAAAACCTTCATGTCCAATTACATGGGATTTCCATATAAAATTAATTTTCTTTTTTTCTTTTTTTCGATTGTAGTTAATTATTTTACATAAGTTCTCCTTTTCCTTAAAGGTATTAATATCTATCTATAGTTACTATGTGATCATCAAATACATTATTTTATGAATTCAGCAATATTTGAATTTTCTTTATTAATATTTTCTTTATTTATTAACTCCAATTTCTTCATTTCTATTATTACTATTATTATTTAATATACTTATACAATTTATTCATTACTGTTATTACTATTACTATTTAATGTATATACACAATTTCTCCATTAGAATTATTATTATTTAATATATTTACACAATTTCTTCATTAACTATTATTGCTACTATTATTTAATGTATATACACAATTTCTTCATTACTATTATTACTATTACTATTTAATATATATACACAATTTCTCCATTAGAATTATTATTATTTAATGCATATATACAATTTCTCCATTAGAATTATTATTATTTAATGCATATATACAATTTCTCCATTAGAATTATTATTATTTAATGCATATATACAATTTCTCCATTAGAATTATTATTATTTAATGTATATATACACAATTTCTCTATTAGAATTATTATAATTATTTAATATATTTATACAATTCCTTCATTAACTATTATTATTATTATTATTATTTAATGTATATACTTTTTTTTTTTTTTTAATCTCAAAATTTTTGCTTGATTTGTTAAACCAAGTATAATTATAATGGATAATGATATACAGTTTAACTCCGATTTTCCAAAAAAAAAAAAAAAAAAAATATATATATATATATATATATATATTTTTTTTTTCTTTTAGATCTGTATGACGTATGCATTAAATATATTGTAATATTGTAATGTATCATCCTGAGTCTAATGGTTTTTTTTTTTTTTTTTTTTTTTTTTTTTTTTTTTAAACTGAAATGAGAAATAGAGAAAATTAAGAAAATTACTTCGATTACTTGGAAAGTAAAGAAAAAAAAAAAAAAAAAAAAAAAAGAATGGGAACCTTGTCCTATACTTTTTGCTTCTTGGGCCTTAAGAACATCTAAAAATTCTATAAATACCTAAATATTTAAATTTTGAGTTATTATTTGGAAGAAAAGACCAACAACCTTTTTTTTGAATTTACTACCTCTCTTCCAACTTCTTACGTACAAGGAAGTGAAGAAGAATTAAATATATTTTTATTCATTAAAAATGGGTTTATAGAGACATGTAATAATATCAAAAAAAAAAAAAAAAAAAGAAAAAAAAGAAAAAAAGAATAAAATATTGGGAAAATCTAAGAGAAGAAATCATTAGTATGAATAAACATGAATAAAATAAAATGAAATTTAAAATAGGCGATTTAGTTAAAAGTAAGAATTTTTTTCCAAGATATAAATATTTAGAATCCTTATTTCGTTGGACCTTACGAAGTCCAAAGTAAACAATTCAATACAAACAGTATTAGTAGATCCCAAACACAAAAAAAAAAAATTACCATTAGAAAGACCATGTTCATCTTAAAAAAAAATAATAATAAGATTGAACTCTACAACTATGGTTTTGTTGTATCTCTAAAGAAGAAATTATGATGTTAAAATGAATATGAAAAAACTTTTAATTATTAATAAATTGTTTTGTTAAACATTACCTAAAACTAAATTAATAAACCATTAATTAATCATTTAATTAATTCATCACTGATTTTAGAGTTTTGATTTAATGTAACATGGTATAAAATATGATTATCCGGGACTTTTATGAGCAATAATTTATAGGCAGGTAGTAAACCTATATGTATATTTAATAATAATTAATAAATATTAAATTTATTTATTTTTTGATAATAATTACTTTATTATATTTTATTTCAATAGGTATTACTATAATTATAAAAATTTATAATACTTTAATTCATATAAATTTTACACAGTTTTATATATTAGAAAATTTTATTAATATATTACCTATTTCTTATAAATAAATTATATTATTTACATCAGAAATAGAGGAGTCTCTTGTAAATTTTAGGAATTTGTATTATTATTTTAATTGCAATACGAATTATTAAATTTTTATTATTAAATTTTTACTATACTACCATTATTTAAACATCAATTGCTTATCAGTGATTAGACATAAAAGTCCTCGCATATCAGTATTTAAGTTACATGTCATGGCATACGTTTTTCCATAAACACAGAATAATTTAAAAATTAATTAAATAAATATTAAAAAGATAATTAACGTAGATTTATTTTATTATATTTTTAATTATTTTAATAATTATTATTTTATATTAATATTTTATATTTTATAAATTATAGTAAATTTTTAATAATATTATTATTTTATGAATATTTTATTTTAATATTTTATATTTTATTTTATATTTTTATATTAAATACTTTAAATACTTAATAGTTATTCTAAAAATTAATTAATTAATTAAATAGTTTATTATGAATTACAAATATAAAAGCAAGAATAATTCTTTATAATTATTCTTTGTAATGTTTTATGCCAATTTTATTTTATAATTTCTTTTATATAATGGGGAAGTTCATTTCGAAAAATTTCATTTCTCAAAGGTACATTTTGAAAAATTTTAATATATTGATAAATTAATAATAAAATAAATAAATAATATAAATAATATAATATAATATAAATTTGTTATAATATATAATATAAATAATATAATATAAATTATTTATATAATTGCATAACATAAAATTTAAGCCATAAATTTTATATTTACATTAATTTTATGTTTTTATAGAATTTATGATATTTACATAATTCTATTTGAAACAAAACAAATATGAGTAGGTTTTTAAATAATGGTTGTTTAGTTAATAATAAAATAAAAAATGAAAATTTTGAAAATTTTTTATAATAAAATTTTAATAATAATAATATTTTTATATATATAAAATAGAAAAATATTAATTTTAAGATTGTGAAATTTCATGTTGAAATTTTATTCATTAAAAAGGTAAAATAAATTTTTAATATGGATGTTTCTTTCCAGTATTATACCGTCCATATCAATTCTGTAATTGAACTGTATTCCAAGATATGTCCTTAATTATATATGAACCAAGGAAATACGGTTCAAGTTTAAGTTCATTGGTGATTTCTAAATTTTTATTAAATTACCATTTTTTCAAAATTGTCTTTATTTTCCATACTTTATTGAGTCTGTCTTCTGTTTTTACCAATAATTTATGGTTCCAAGCATTTTTTTTCTTTGTAGCTTGTTTTACCCATTTATCATGCTTCAACAAATCTTTCCATCAAAATTTCTTCTTTCGATCGGTCATTATCATCTTCTAATATTGAATATCTTAGATTAATATCAATCGATCCGTAGCAATTCTTTTCTTATATACAAGTAATTCAAGTAATTCAAAGCTAGAGTAATCAGAAATTATAGATTTGCTTATCCTAAGTGCCTATAAATGATAGAGGTAGCAAAATATCCCAATTTTTTATTGTCAATAGAGAAATTTCTTAATTCTTTTCCAATTTCTTTATTTCTATTCTCAATCAAACCATTAGATTCAGGATGATTTTTATACATCATTAAGATCCTGATATATTTTTTTTATAATCTTACTCATATTGTACACTATTATCAATTACGATAATTTGGAGGGGTATACTATATCTACTGAAAATTTCAACTAAGAAATTAGTTACATCTTGAGAAGTGGTTGTACAAAGTGGTTTTATTTCTACCCACTTTGTGAAGTAATCCACAAAGAGTAGGACATAATGGTTCTATTCTCAGCCAGGAGAATAGAACCATCAACTGGGGAATTATTAACAACGGTCGGATCAAAGGAACTATTAGAATTGTTAACAGAAGTGAACAGAATATCTGTCAAGTTTTTGTTTAAAAAAAGTAGATTATAACAATTAAAAAAAAAAAAAAAAAAAAAAAAAAAAAAAAAAAACATTAAATAAAAAATTCACTTTTATAAAAAATATCTTTTTATTATAAACACTTTATTAAATTATTATGTTATTAACTATATAATAGTCAATAACTAATACATTGATTTAAATAATGAAATTTACATGTATTTATATTTTTTCATGATTACATTATAATATATTATTCCTATCTAATTTACATATATTACTATAATTTTTCTCATAATTTTTTTTTTAAATTTCTATTAACAAAATAAATAGTTGTTCAATATTCTCATCATAAAGTTGTAAAAGAATACTACCAATACCATAAACACAAGCATCAGAACGAATAATAAAGGGAATATCAAAATTTAGGGTAAAGCAATACTATCATCAAAATTTTTTTAATAATTTATAAATTTTATAATAATCTCTTTTTATTATTAAGTTTTATTTGATTAATAATTGAATAAATTATATTATTTTTTTCCTTAGTAGTAATATTAGAATTGGATTCATTAGTATTTAATAAATAAAATAGCCTTAAAAATATCAATTTTGGGTTCAGGAGAAACACATAATAAAGATTGAGAACGAAAGGTATTTATATCTTCTATATTAATAGGTACTAATTTATCGTCCATATTCATAAATGAAAGAACTTTATGAATGATTTCAATAAGAATCCCGTTATCAGATTGTGTTTTAGGAGAAATAACCTCATCATAAAAAGGATCGTTTTTATTGGAAATTTTAAAATCAGTAATAAATTTAACAGAACCCTGTTTAACATCTAAGTCAACGATATCATTAACACAATTTTATCATCAAGATGGCCATTAGTATATTCACATACAACTACAACATCATGATCATGTACAATACTATTATTATTATTTAAATTATTAGCTATTTTACTATTATAATTAATATCATTCTAATTATTATTGTTACTAATATTAGTACTACTATTATCATCCTCATAATTATTAATATAACCTTCGCTATTATCTTCATTATTATAATTATTATCTATAATAGAATAAATAACAATAATACTATTTTCATTATTTTATCGTGGCCAATAATAATATAATCATTATTATAAATAAATGTAATAATAAATAAGAATAAAATTATAATATAAATTTTAATATGAATTATATATAAATAATATAAACTAATTATTAATTATATAATTATATATTATTTAAAAATAAGTATAATGTAATATATAAGAAAAATACAAAAGAAATATAATATAATATGTCAGAAGTAAGAAACTATTTAAGATAGTATATTAATTGTTTATGTTATAAATTAAATATTTAACCAATAGTTTTATATAAATAAATATTAATATAATGAGTTAAAGTGTATAAATAATTGTATTATTATAATTGACAATTCACTTTCTTGAACATTTTTCTCTTTAATAAAAAATATAATAAAACATATAATAAAAATATACTAATATATCTCTTTAATATTTCGTGTTTCTTTTTGGATTTAAAAGATTAAGAGTCTCAACTCACCAGTTGAGTAAAATACAAAGCTGAGTATTAAAATTTAATCATTATACAAATATTAATTAAATTTATAAGGAGATTAAAAAAAAAACATTATTACTAATATAATTTTTCGATTTTCATTAACATTTATTAAATACCAAATATAAAAAAAAATAACACATTATAATTACTAAAAATTAAACACACATATAAAAAAATTAAATTATAATACAAATAAAACAAAATAAAAGAAAAAGTTCGTTTTAAAACATTAATAAAATATTGAGTACCAATTTAAAAAAATAAATTCATAAAATTGAAACAAAATAATATAAAATAGAAATAAAAAAAAAAAAAAAAGCACTTAAAAGATATTTTGAAAATAAAAAAATAATTAAATGTTTTTAGTAATAGTCAACATAGGTTAAGATGAAAATGACGTATAATAGTCATCTAA
Organism: Neocallimastix lanati (nom. inval.); assembly: GCA_016946835.1. Lineage (NCBI taxonomy): Eukaryota > Fungi > Neocallimastigomycota > Neocallimastigomycetes > Neocallimastigales > Neocallimastigaceae > Neocallimastix > Neocallimastix lanati (nom. inval.). The sequence goes on along the minus strand of JACVTC010000009.1, from coordinate 262,488 downwards.
TCAAATTATTAAAGTTGAAAATAACTGTAATGAAATTTGATAAATTAAGAGAATGAATGTTAAGTTGAAAAATCAACGCAATAGTCAACTAACATTAATTTAATAATAGTCAACTAAGAAATAAGTTGAAAATAATTGAATTAAAATTTGATAAAATTGAAAAATGAATATTAAGTTGAAAACATAATACAAAAGTAAACTAAATTAATTTGATAATGGTCAACTGAAATAAAAAGTTGAAAATATAATATATAAATAATAATATTCATTTTATAGTCAACTTTAATAAAATGTTGAAAATAATGATCAAACAGGTGATAATATTTAATTTAATTTAATATATATCATTAAATCAATATAACAATAAAACCAATCTTTTAAGTACGTAATATATTATATTAAACTACTTCAACACTTCAATGAAATTAGATTCTACTTATAGAAACCAATCAAAAGTCAATATTAATTATCATTCAATTATACAGTAATTTAACACTAACAAATAAAATAAATTCAAGAAATTTTTTTTTTTAAATTAAAAATATATTAACATTAATAACAAAACATAATAATAATGTTCATCAGCTCATCAGATGACAAAACAAAAATATTTATTCGTTACAAACAAAAACAGAAATAATTATATTTAATAAATATAACAATTTATAATATATTAAATTAAATTTATAATGTTTATATATATAAAGAATCTTTAATTTTTTAGAAAAATAATTAATAAAGTGAAAAACAAATAAATTTAATTAACTACTTGAAACAAAATCTCTTATTTTATTAAATTAAAATATTATTAAGCAAAATGACTGGAAGAAGAGGAAGATAACAATTGATCAACGTTGAAGAATCGAACAACGCAAGAAGATTAGTTAACTTCAGCTATACGGAGAACTTCAACAGAGTGACCGAATTAACTACTGAAAACTACAGAGGATGGAAACGTAATATGATCAATCTCTTAAGTATTAATGATTTATTAACATACATAACTAAAGAAAAAGTTAGAAAATTAAGAAAAAGGGATATCAAGGAGAATATCGAAAAATATACCGAAGATCAGTTTGATGATTCCTTGGTGTATGACTTGAACGTGAAAGAGAATAACATAAACAATGATATAATTGCCCAATGGATCATTATGAACAGTTTGAGTGAAATTACTCAAAAGTTGATTGAAGGAAAAGCAAACACCGCCTACAAAATATGGAATTTTCTTAAATCCTCTTTTACTAAGAACCAACAAACAAGAAAAATGGAACTCAAGAAAAAACTAGATGAACTGAAATACGATGAAGAAAAGGATATTAATATATTCATGTCAGAATTACAAAATATAATTGATGATCTAGAAAAAATAGATGGTGACATGAATTGCTGTACTAAAGTCGGTATACTAAATAGGACCTTACCGGAAAACTTAAGATATATTAATGTTTTCCAATATATAAATAATTGGGAAGAATGTACATCCTATGTTAAGCGTGTAGTTCCAGAAATAATAATTTCAAATAATATTGAAACAAATAATATTAAAATTGATAACGCCAAAAAGATATTTTCAATTGAAAATGAAAATACTAATTATAAAAACAAAAAACCAAAAATGAAGAAAAATGCCCAAAGAACAACAACCAGAAGAAATGGAAGATGTAACTATTGTCATAAAAAAGGACACTATTTTTATGAATGCAAAAAAAGATTATCAGATAGAAAACTCAAGTTTAGAAAAAGAAAAAATATTAAAAACAATAATCAAAGAAGACAATTTCATGAAAAGAGAAATTACGCTAACTTTATGCAAAAGGATAATTATAATTCAGTATATTCAGATTCTTTCACTAAAGACAACAATGATAATGAAACTATAAGCATTAACTACATACACAAAGGAAAATATCAAACTCCAGTAAACAATAAAGAATTAATATGCTGGATTTTAGACTCTGGCGCTTCAATAAATATTACTAACAGAAAAGATAAATTGATAAATATAAAAACATGCAATGAAAAAATTTATCTTGCAAATAATGAAATATTAACTACAAAATACATTGGTACATTTAAAGGTTACATTAATGATCAAGAAATAATCATCAATGATGTATATTACTCACCACTTATTGATAAAAATCTTTTATCGGTAGGAAAGTTAAACCAACAAAATTACAAAATAATTTTCAATAGTCATCATAACAAACCATGTGTAACCATCTATGACAATCATCAAAATAAAATCATAAATATATTATCTCATTCGAATAACACATTTAAACTCTTTTTGTCTACACATCCATTACAACTAAAGGATATAGAAAAAATCAATACTAACAATGAAATTAATTATACAAATATGAAAACTCAAGAAAAACTAAATTTATGGCATAGACGTTTAGCACATTTTGACATTAAAATGATCAAACACAAATTATTAAACACTAATGTACCACTAAAATGTCCATTATGTATTCAATCAAAAATTAAAAACAAAATGGAAAAGCGGAACGTTTCAACGGAACCTTAATCAATGCGGCTAAAACACTTCTCAATGACGCCAAACTAAGTCACCAATTTTGGGAAGACGCAGTTGATACCGCAAATTATGTTAGAAACCGCCTTCCTCACAAAGGAATCTTTAATAAAATACCATATGAAATTTTAAATAAAACTAAAATAGACTACTCTAATATTAGGGTTTTTGGATGCAAAGTTTTTTTCTTTATTCCTAAAAATTTCAGATCAAAATTTGATAACAATGCTTCACCAGGTATCTTCCTTGGCTATTTAAATAATCCCACATGTTACAAAATTCTTGATATTACAAATAACAAAATTGTTCTTTCAAGAAATGTAGAATTTTTCGAATCAAACCCAGGCAACTCCTACTGCACTCACTGCAATCAAAATATATCAAATTTTATTCCAAATCATGAAATTAGGAGGAATAATAATTACTTTGATAACAATAGCTACAGTCCAAACATCATTTCAAATAATTATCATAATAACACTGATCTACCAAACACAACACATATACATAAATCAAATACAAAAAATAACTATAAAAATCCAAAAATAAATAATAATAAAAATAAAATTAACAATAATAACAAAAATAATAATAACGATAATAATATTAATAACAACAACAATAACAATAATAATTATAATAACAACAATAACAACAATAACAACAACAATAATAATTATAATAATAATAACAATAATAATAACAATAACAACAATAATATCAATAATAATAATAATATCAACAACAATAATATTAACGACAGCAATACTAACGATAAAAACATCACTCCCATTTCAACATCTCATGATCATATCAATATTAACAATGTAATTAAAAATGTAAAAACCAAAAGAAATAACACAAAAAAAAAGCATTGATAATAAAAGGAAAATAGATAACATTAATATAGATAAGAAAGATAATAAAAAGAAAAAATACAATGAAAAATTAAGAGAACTATTTAATTATGATGATATAAAAAACTTACTCGATAAAACTGAATGGTTGGAGTCAATTAAAGAAGAATTACAAATTTTGGAATCATTACATGTATTTGAATCAGTCGAGAAAATCCCTGAAGGTGCTAATATTACTGCTTCTAGGTGGATATTCAAATTTAAAAGAAATTCAGCAGGTGAAATTATCAAAAGAAAATCAAGATTAGTAGCTAAGGGATATACTCAACAAGAAGGAATTGATTTCCATGAAACTTTCTCTCCTACATTAAAATCAGATTCAATTAGAATTTTCACTGCATTAGCTGTTCAAAACAATTTCCAAATACATCATATAGATATTAACGCAGCATACCTCAACGCACCATTAAAAGAAGAAATTTACATGAAACCACCAAAGGGACATGAGGACTACAATAAAAAATATTGGAAATTAAGAAAAGCTATTTATGGACTGAAACAAAGCGGCAAACAATGGAATGACGAACTAGACAAATATATCAAGAAAATAGGATACAGAAGAATCATCAGTGAGCCTTGTCTTTACTTAAAGGAAAACAAATATAATAATATATCAAGCATATTGGCCGTATATGTAGATGATATATTATTAGCTGGGAAAAGAGAAGAAATTAAAAATACGAAAAACTTAATCAAAGAAAAATTTAAAATAAAAGACATAGGTAAAGTTAATTTCATAATTGGAATAAAATTTATTAAACATAAAAATGGTTACTTTTTAAATCAATTTAGGTATATAGAAGAAATCTTAGAAAAATTCGGAATGAAGAATTCCGTGCCATCAAGGAATACAAAACCAATACTAGATGAAGAACTAAGAAAGAACAAGATCGACAAAACCAAGTATAGAAGTGCTATAGGGAACCTACTATACTTAGCTATATCTACAAGACCAGATATCATATACTCTGTTGGAAAAGCTGCAAGAAGATCAAAGAACCCTAATCTTGAAGACTGGGAAAATGTATTGAAAATACTCAGATACCTTAAAGGAACAATAAAATATGGTTTAAATTTTACGAAAGAGCAAGGAATAAAAGCTTTCGTTGACGCCGATTATGCAGGTGATTTGGAAACAAGAAGATCCACTACAGGTTTTCTAATAACTATAGGAAATACTCCGACTAGTTGGTGTTCAAAACTCCAGCATTGTGTTTCTACTTCTACAGCTGAGTCCGAATACTACAGTCTTAGCGAATGTAGCAAACACTGTATCTGGTATCTAAATTTACCAAATGAATTTGGTTTAAATATGAAAAGTATTGAGATTAATATAGACAATAAAGCTGCGATTTTCAACGCAAAAAATCAATCAATTAATCCAAAAACTAAACATATGGATATAAGAGTTCACTATATTAGAGAATTGATTAGAAATAATAAAATTAAATTAAAGTATATAAAGTCACAATATAACCTAGCTGATGGATTCACTAAATACTTGAGTAATGGTCAAATGGATAACTTTAGAAATTCCATACTAACAAACATTAATGACATAAATGATATAGAAGTATAAATAGTATATATTGAAAAGTATAAAACTTATTAATATTATACTTAGGAGGAATGTCAGAAGTAAGAAACTATTTAAGATAGTATATTAATTGTTTATGTTATAAATTAAATATTTAACCAATAGTTTTATATAAATAAATATTAATATAATGAGTTAAAGTGTATAAATAATTGTATTATTATAATTGACAATTCACTTTCTTGAACATTTTTCTCTTTAATAAAAAATATAATAAAACATATAATAAAAATATACTAATATATCTCTTTAATATTTCGTGTTTCTTTTTGGATTTAAAATAATATATACAAAATATAAATAATGATATAAAATATATAATACTATAAATTATTATAATAAGATAAATATCCAAATATATGTTGCAACACATATTTGCTTTATATCAATACTTATTTAGGGTGTATTGCATTTCGGAATGTAACTTATAAATAAAAATTTAATTACTAATTTAAGGCCCACATTATTTTCTTTTTAAAATAATTGTAAATAAATAAAAATAGAAATAAATATAAATGGGTTAATTTTTTTTCCTTATAAACGGATGCAGTGTATTTGTACTGCTGCATTTCGAAACGTGGTTATATATAAAATGAGTCGTACTTCAAAAAACTGATGATGTAAGGATGACTTATATTTTTGATCAATAAATATTAATATTTAAATTTTTAATAAATAATAAAATCAAAAGGGGTTCTAATCTTAACAAATCTCTTATCTAGGAAAAGACTAGAAGAAAAACCTAGATAAGTTTTTTGATCGATATTCTATCCATATCGATCATCGTGTTAATTAAGTAAAACCGATTACTTTTAAGAAGTAATTGGAAAAACCTTAATTAACCGATTACTTAATCTAATATAATGATCGAAAATAAAAGAATAAAATAATGAAAATTATTTCGATCATAAAATTTAAAATTTAATCTATTTAGTTCTATTTTATAGAACTTTACATAAAAAATATAAAACAATACATTAATAATAAAATACATGATTAATACAATACAGAATACATGATAGAATACAGAATACATGATAAAATACAGAATAGTGTTTTAGTTTATGATTTAATAAGTGAGAGAAAACTAAAACTAATAAATTTAATAATTAAGTGAATAATTAAATAAATTTAATATTATTTTAAATGTATAAAAATTATTTGATTAAATAAATTTTTAATATTAAACTAAATAAAATTTTAATATATAATTAAATAAATTATTAATTATAATTAATTGTATAAATGAAATATGAGTTAAATAAAAGTTATATTAATTATAACCTAACTAAGAAAATATAATTATTTTGTTAAAAATAATTATAGATTCTTACATTGTAACAGATACATGGTAACTTCAAGCCTATCCAATGATAGTTCTTTGGTTACGTAACGTATCTCTAAACAGCTAGCAATTTCGGCTAATCAAATAAAATCTTTTATTACTTTCGTACATTAAATTTTATTATTTTATAAATAATTATATAGTTAAATATTTATTTAAATATATTTTATTTAGTGATTAGTAAACTAAGTTAAATTAAATTATTTACCAATCATAATATTATTGACATGTATAAATAATAATTGAACTTGTAACTGTAACGCACTAGCGTTACTATTAACGTAAATTGTTATTATAAATATTAATATTGATAAATAAAAATATAATTATTAAATAAAAAATATTACTCAGTGTAAGCCCAGTAACTGATAACAAATAGAGTTATAAAGTACTGCGCTATACTCTAGTGTAATAAGAAATAATAATTATAGAATTAATTAATTTAGTGTTTATTATTAACAACTCGAATAGAGAGGTGTTAAGTTATCTTAGCCTTTAGATTTAATTACTATTCGTTATCTTAGTTAATAATAAACTTACCTTTTACATAGTTATTGATACGGGCTGGGGTTGAAACACTAAGATATTCAAAACAAAAAAAAATAAATATTAACACATAACTATAAAAATAAGTTTGGAAACAAGGAAAAAAAAAATTAAATTTTAAAATATTCTTTATTTAAATTTAAAATTAAAATTATTTGTTCCAAGTATTAAAAAGAAAGAAATTTATTCTTCTTTTTATACTTTTATTTTAATACATTTTATTTATTATTAATATATTCTCTAAAAAAAAAACTATTATAACTATTTTATTTTAATTTTTAACTATTATTTTAAATTATTATTTAAAAAAAAAAAAAAAACATTTATTAAATTAAAATATAAAAAAATTAATTTAGAGCTTGTATCACGAAGGGCATTCCGGGCGGTAGCTTCTTCTTGATATTGTTATTCAGAGAGAGAATTATACAGAATTGATATTTTCTGTATTTTAGATCATTTTTATTATTGGAATTCTTCTGTACTTTAGTTCATTTTTATTTTAATAAAGATTTAATTTATTTTTAATTTTTGTTTTATTTTTAGTTTATTTCAAAGGTTTTAGAAAATATTATACAGAAACTTATAATTCTGTATTTTACATCAAATATTTATTGAAATAGGTTTTTATTATTCTTAATATAAAAATAAGAATTAGTAATGATTTAAATATTATATAATTTTTAATAGGAATATTTAGTAATAATTTTTATTATATTTAATATTAATAAAATATTTAATAATTATTTTTATTAGATTTGATATTAATAAAAGATTTTAATAAGAATATTTAATAATAATTTTTATTATATTTAATATTAATAAAAGAATTTTATAAGAATATTTAATAATAATTTTTATTATAAAAGATTTTAATAAGAATATTTAATAAAAATTTTTATTATATTTGATATTAATAAAAGATTTTAATAAGAATATTTAATAATAATTTTTATTAGATTTGATATTAATAAAAGAATTTTATAAGAATATTTAATAATAATTTTTATTATAAAAGATTTTAATAAGAATATTTAATAATAATTTTTATTATATTTAATATTAATAAAAGATTTTTATTAGAATATTTAATAATTTTTATTATATTTGATATTAATAAAAGATTTTAATAAGAATATTTAATAATAATTTTTATTATATTTAATATTAATAAAAGAATTTTATAAGAATATTTAATAATAATTTTTATTATAAAAGATTTTAATAAGAATATTTAATAATTTTTATTATATTTGATATTAATAAAAGATTTTAATAAGAATATTTAATAATAATTTTTATTATATTTAATATTAATAAAAGAATTTTATAAGAATATTTAATAATAATTTTTATTATATTTAATATTAATAAAAGATTTTTATAAGAATATTTAATAATAATTTTTATTATATTTAATATTAATAAAAGATTTTAATAAGAATATTTAATAATAATTTTTATTAGATTTGATATTAATAAAAGAATTTTATAAGAATATTTAATAATAATTTTTATTATAAAAGATTTTAATAAGAATATTTAATAATAATTTTTATTATATTTAATATTAATAAAAGATTTTTATTAGAATATTTAATAATTTTTATTATATTTGATATTAATAAAAGATTTTAATAAGAATATTTAATAATAATTTTTATTATATTTAATATTAATAAAAGATTTTTATAAGAATATTTAATAATTTTTATTATATTTAATATTAATAAAAGATTTTAATAAGAATATTTAATAATAATTTTTATTATATTTGATATTAATAAAAGATTTTAATAAGAATATTTAATAATAATTTTTATTATATTTAATATTAATAAAAGATTTTTATAAGAATATTTAATAATTTTTATTATATTTAATATTAATAAAAGAAATTTATAAGAATATTTAATAATAATTTTTATTATATTTGATATTAATAAAAGAAATTTATAAGAATATTTAATAATAATTTTTATTATATATGATATTAATAAAAGATTTTAATATGAATATTTAATAATAATTTTTATTATATTTGATATTAATAAAAGATTTTAATAAGAATATTTAATAATAATTTTTATTATAATTAATATTAATAAAAGATTTTTATAAGAATATTTAATAATTTTTATTATATTTAACATTAATAAAAGATTTTAATAAGAATATTTAATAATTTTTATTATATTTGATATTAATAAAAGAATTTTATAAGAATATTTAATAATAATTTTTATTATATTTAATATTAATAAAAGAAATTTATAAGAATATTTAATAATAATTTTTATTATATTTGATATTAATAAAAGAAATTTATAAGAATATTTAATAATAATTTTTATTATATTTGATATTAATAAAAGATTTTAATAAGAATATTTAATAATAATTTTTATTATATTTGATATTAATAAAAGATTTTAATAAGAATATTTAATAATAATTTTTATTATATTTGATATTAATAAAAGATTTTAATAAGAATATTTAATAATAATTTTATTTTATTATTATTAAGAGTATTTAATAGGAAATACAAGGTATTTAGTGACACCCCGTATCATTATGTGTAATAATTTAATTAAAAAATTAAAATTAAATTATTAATCATTAATATTAGCTCTAACTGCTAATATTAAAGGTTTAGAAAAGAATCATGCTTACCTATGGTTCTTTCTAATTATCGAGTTTATTATAACGAATTATAATAGACGAAACACTAAAATTGATAAGGAAAAGTTTTAATTATAAAATTTGTTTTATTAAAATAATTTGTTTTATTTTTTATTAAAAATTTTAAATGTTAAAACTTATTGTTATTATTATTATATTATAATTGTTATAATAATAACTCTTGATTTCTCAAAGAGAACTCAAGAGCCTTATTTATACTTTTTTGTCAAAATAAGGTTAAAATCAAAAGGGGTTCTAATCTTAACAAATCTCTTATCTAGGAAAAGACTAGAAGAAAAACCTAGATAAGTTTTTTGATCGATATTCTATCCATATCGATCATCGCGTTAATTAAGTAAAACCGATTACTTTTAAGAAGTAATTGGAAAAACCTTAATTAACCGATTACTTAATCTAATATAATGATCGAAAATAAAAGAATAAAATAATGAAAATTATTACGATTATAACAAAATATTATAATAAATATAATAACACTCAAAAAAAAACAAAAATTATTTTATTTTTTATTTATTTTTTTTTTAATTATTTTATTAATTATATTTATTATAATACTATAAGCCGCAAGGGTTGATATAGTATTAATATTAAAAAAATTTTATTAAAAAATTAAGTTTTATTAACTAAACAAAATTAAAATAAAAAACACAAAGAAAAGAATATTTGTTAATAAGAATTTTACTCATATTTATATTTTTTTCAAAAGTTAAAGTTATTAAAAAATAAAAATAAAAGTTTCTAAAAAGTTCTTAAAAATCGAAAAATTTAGAAAAAATAGAAAACAATAGAATTAAGAATTTAATAGAATAAATTTTAATTAATTAAACACAAGAATTATCAAGAAATTCTAGTAAATTCTTGAACTATAAAGAATCTTCTAGATATTTTTTAGAATAAAACTATAAAATAATAATAAATGTGAATCGAACCCTAAATAGTTTGATTCATGGTATTAGTTACTAACAACTATACCAGAAATAATATTTTTTAAATTTAATGATAAAGAATGCCCAAATAATGTTCTTTTGGTTATTCATCTTAAATGATTTATTTAACCCTTAAATAAATTATTTGATTCTTTATTCTTTTGGAACTTTCTATATTCTAATAAATTCATCTATATTCCTAATTAGTACAAATTAAATTATACTATTTAAAAAAGTGTATTTAATATTAATTCCTTATCTATATTACTTTTATTATTCTTATCTATATTTTATTATTATTAAAATCCTTATCAATATTATATAGTTTATTTTATCAATTTTCTTAATAGTTTATCAAAATCTTATCAATAATTCTTTTATTAATATTAAACTTATCAATATTAATTATTTCTTTGGAAAATTCCAGATTAAAAATTGTATTAATGATTACTAATAAAAAAAAAAAAAAAAAAAAAAAAAAATTAAACATAAAAGAAAATAGTTATATTATTATTATATGTTTTATTATAAATATTATAAATTTGATGAAATGATTATAAATTTTATATAAACAATTTAAATAATATTATTTTTCTAAACTTAGTAAAATTAAACTTTAGGATTAAATAAATATTACTAAACCACAGAATTAATTTCTGTAAAATAAAAAAATTGTCTTTTAAAATATATAATTAAGTAGATTAGTAATAAATAATTAGTAATAGATTAATATATAAGCATTATTTATTATAAGTAAATAATAATTATATTAACAATAAAAAAAAAAAAAAAATAATATAAAAATTATTAATAATAATTAATTTTTATTATACAAAGAAATGGCTTTACCATTTCTATTATTTAAGAAAAAAATATAAATAACAGTAAAAAAAAAAATTGTATTTTTTTTATATTGTAATTCTAACATTATAATTTTTAAATAAAAAAAATTTAATAAAAGAATTATAAAAATCAAATTTTAAAAAAGTTATTGTTTTTTATTTTTTTTTGTTTATATTAATCTTTTATTTTTATTTTTATTATTGTTTTAATTTTATTTATAATTTTTGAATAATTTTTATAAAAACCCCGAACCAAACCATTAATGTTAAGGAATGAACAAATAATGTTAATTTTATTATTTTTCATAAAAATAACCTAACCACTAAAATTAAATTATTTATTTCCTTACTTGGGGAACTTTCTTATGTTCTATTACTGCCAAATTACTACTAATATTAAATTTATTATTATTAATATAAATTCTTTATTAATATCAATACTTTATTATTAAAATTAATACTATATTATTAATATCAATATTATTATCAATATCTAGTTTTATTAATATGATTTATTCTATCAATATTTTATTATTAAAGAAAATTTTATTTTACAAATATTACTAATACAGATTATTTATTATTAATAAAAATTAATATAATTAATAATGATTTAAAATATTTTACTTAAATCCATGATCCTTGTCATTAAAATTAGTAATACTTCCTTCCAAAATACACCTTATTTATAATAAGATTAATAATAGATAATAATCTAAAATACTTTTATTTAAAAATAGTATAAAATTAAATAATACTCTATTACTAATAGTTCTGTAAAAGTAATAAAATTATTTTTAAAATATATTTTCACTACAATTAATAATAAATAGTTTATAATTTAATAATATGTAATAATTGTTTATTATAATAGAATAGATTATGAATTTATAATTTAAATACAATTCAAACATGTAACTCTAAGATATTCTAAAGAAATGGCTTGACCATTTCTAACGATAAAAAAAAAATATAAATAGATGAGAAAATTGTATTTTAGAAAAATAATCTGAAAAAAAAATATAATCTTATTAAAGAAATTAATTAATTTTTAGTTTTTAATTGAATAATTTTTATTAAATAAATAAATAAAATATTTTAAAAAAAAAATATATTTTAATTTTTTAATTTTTTTTTTATTTTAGTGTTTATTTCTATATTTATTATTATTCTGTCCCGAACCTCAACATAAAAAGTGGTGGAGATATCGGGGAAGTTAATAATCGAAAATATAGAGTAAACAATAATAGGATAGTAATATTTCTAATAAAACAATTTTTTTTTTTTGTTAATTTTTTTTTTTAATATTAAAGTGATAGGTAAGCAATTACCGGTGAAGCTTTAATAAAATAAAATTTATTGGAAACATATAAAAAGGGATTTAGTACGGTTTAGAAGCATACCTAGTACTAAAATTCCAACAGTAGGTAGTTTCCGGATTAATTTATCTCAAGAATTGAAAGGTCATTCTTGAGCTCTGGTCGTTCTGTTTATTTGAAAGCAGAAGCGTCTGGTTTGATTACTACATGACACCGTAATAGGCAAGCTGTGGTAATTCAAGCACTACATACCTACTTTTTAGTACTGGATATGGAAAATTCCAGGAAATGCTCTTTTTATATGTATATTATTCCAATAAAATTTTTTTTTTTGTTCTAATAAATCATATTTTATTTTTTTTTAGTTGTTTACAAATAATATTTTTATTTTTAAATTTTAATTGAGTTATATCAAAGTCGTCTTAAGATCAACTCAGAAAAAGTTTCCTACCACATTGCTAATTGATAATAACAAAAGCACACAACAACACCATTAATTCGAAGATTCCATTACATTAAAATTTTTTTTTTTGAAAGTAAAGAACAATACAATTATCAAGATATATTTAGGGGCAAGACAAAGCACTAGTTTATATCTATATTATTTATTATTCCGATATATTTAGGGGTTATCACTACACTAGTTTATATCTATATATTATTCTTTTTCAAATATATTTGGGGGTCAGTGTAACACTAGTTTATATCTTCAATAGTACGTTTGGTTGTCATTGGACTTTAGTTTATACTAGAATTATTAAATTCAAGAAAAATCTGATATTACTTCAGTCAATATTATTTATTAGTTATTTTCAAACATTCATTTTGCTCAATTCTATTCTGTTACTTTCAATATTAGTTAAAATGAGTTCAGGATCTTCTCCATCAACTTCAAATCCTGCAGTTCCAATTCCAACTGTTATAAACAAAATTCACGCCATTAGCTTTAGAGAACTCAAGAAAGAATTAAAAGACATAGAAAAACTAAGCAAAGAACATCTCGATATTAGATCTTGGGCTTCAGATTTAAAATTTTGGATCAGATATCAACATGTAGATGATCCAGAAACTATTTTTACTGCATGTATCTTAACTTCAACTGGTGAACCAAGAGAAGTAATTCAAAATATGGAATATGGCGAAAACTATAGTGATGACGATGACGATGATGATGATGACGATGATGACAATGATAACGATGATGAAGAAGATAATCATTATCCAAGTCTTGATGAAATTATTAATGAGTTAGAAATATTTTATGGAAAAAAAGAAGACCAAAACGTCTTGCTTAAGGAACTTCGCTCCTTAAAAATTAAAAAGTATGAAAAAGTTAAAGATTTTAACATTCGCTATCGATCACTCTATTTAAAACTCGATAAAAAGAGGAAAAGAAGAATTAGTGTATTGGATTATGCTGATTCTTTGAAAAATAATAAAGAAGCTTGGAAAAAGGTTTCACTCAAGGATGACATTTCTTTAAAGAAAGCATTTGCAATAGCTGAAAAAGTAGATAGATTGATGCCTACCTTTAACCAAGAAATAAACGAAAATTTTAGAACAAATTTCAACAATTCTTATAAATCATCAAATTTTAATAACAACTAATCTAAAGGAAAAGTATTTAATGATTCAAAAATAAAGGAAAAAGATCCAACTGTTGATAACTTAACTAAAAGAATAAAAGGTTTAACTGTTAGTACCTGCTTCTTTTGTAGTGAAGAAGGTCATTTTCAAACCGAATGTCCAAAACTTAATGCTATTATCAAAAAGAATCGTCAGGAATACTTCGAAAATAAACGTTTAAATCACTAAAAGGGAGAAGAAGCACTCCCATTGTCAATAAAATAGCTTCCGTTAAATATCAACAATCTTCAGCTAATGACTACTTCCATGAAGAAATAGAAGATCAAAAAAAAAGTTATGAATTATCTGAGGATGAAATCGAAGAAGAAGACATCAATGATTTAGAAGATATTGACTTAATTCAAGATGAAAACGACTACTTGGTTGCTGCTTTTAAAAGAAAGCGTGATAACATTAGTAAAGATCATAAAGGTAATCAAGAAAAGAAAATTCACAAAAGTCTTAGAGATAATCCTCGACCAATTGTTACTCCAGCTTTGCGAAAGAAGAAAGAAAATGAATTGAAAGTTAATCCAACTCCAAAACAAACATCAAGTCAGATACATCCTTCGATAATGTCACAGCCCTTAATCAATCTCGAAAAACAAAAAGAAAAAGAAATTCGTGATAAAGAACGTGCTAGTACTTCTCAATCACCTATGGAAATTACTGATATAGATTTATCTAATCGCAGAAAAGAAAAAGAAAAAGGAAAAGAGGTTAGTGATACAGAACTTGCATCTACTTCCACCTCGCCCATTGAAATTGTTGATATTGATGAAACTGATCATATTATTTCTAATAATGATGAAAATAGTATTCCAAATAATACATTAAATAAACTCATTAATGAGAAACTAAAAGTAAATAAACTTCCTGGAAACAAAATTCCTAGAGTTCCAAGAAAGATCCAAATGATAGCTGATCATCTACCTTACAATGTTATTAAAGACTTAAATACTACTAAATGTAATATTACCTTTGGAGAATTATTTGAAGTATCACCAAAAATCAGATCTCAAGTTGAAAAGGTTTAAAGTTAGAAAAAGATTCTATTAAGATAGCCGGTGCCGTTGACAACATTTGTGCTACTACTACTATAGTTAATAATCTTGATCACACTTATAAAAGTAAAAACAAAGAACCCAAAGAAGATGATATAGCCATGGTCGACGTTACTGTTGAAGGAGTCAAAGGAAAAGCATTGATTGATTCTTGTAGTAATTTAAATATTATTACTAATCAATTCCTTAGAAAGTTACCTTCTGTATATGAGCCTATTGGAATCAGTCGTGGAAGAATCCGACTAGCAACTATTAATGATGATTATTCGGAAGACTATTTAATCAATATTCCTATACAAATTAATAATTTTCATATGGTTGCTACATGTAGAGTTATAGATAAAGAAGATCCTTTCTTTGATATTCTTATTAACTTGAAAACTCAAATAGATCATAAATTGTTTATTCATCCTATTCTTTATAGTCTTTGCCAATTCAATGATAATGGATCGGTTGAAGAAATTGCTCCTATAAACAATCAATATGAAAATGAAGAAAAATTAGTTTGTTTTGTAAAAGCTATTTCTAATGAATCTATTAAGAAAGAACTTAAGAAAATGGAAGGTCTTCCTCCTCGAGAATATATTCATAACGAAAATTTTATCAATACTCTTAATAAAAAGTATCGAGATCAAATAATTAAACTTTTAGAAGATAATATAGTTATAATTGCGACCTCTTCTGAAGAATTAACACCTTCGAACTTATCTCCACATAAAATTCACCTTAAACCTGGTGCTAGGCCAATTAAACAAAAATTTTATAGAATCTCAAAACTAAAAACAGATATTCTTAAAGAAGAACTTACTAAATTAATAAATAAAAGACTTATTGAGCCATCATATTCAGAATGGTCTTCGTTTGTTGTTCTTGTTCCTAAACCAAATGATAAATGGAGAATGTGTGATGACTATAGAAAAGTCAATGATGCTACTATAAAAGATTCATATTCTCTTCCAAATATTGATGAAATATTCGATAGTTTAGATGGTGCTATAATATTTACTACAATGGACCTTTACTTCGGATATCATCAAATACTTATGGATGAAGAAAGCGTTGAAGTTACCAGTTTTACCACAAAATTCGGAAATTATCAATTCAAAGTCATGCCTTTCGGACTTACTAACGCTCCAGCAACTTTCCAACGTGAGATGAACAAAATTCTTTTTCCTTTCATTGGTGATTTTGTTTTCAATTTCATTGAAGATATCCTTATATACTCAAAATCTTTAGAAGAACACCTCGAACATATTGCTAAAGTACTCGCTGTTTTCAAAGAACACAAACTTAAAATCAATATTGAAAAATGTTCGTTTATGCAAACAGAAGTTGAAGTCCTCGGTCACAAAGTATCTGCACAAGGTCTGAGCCCTCTTGATAGCAAGATTGAATCAATTAAAAATTGGAAACCTCCTTCAAACCTCCATGAATTACGGTCTTTCCTAGGGGCGATAGGATATTATCGAGACTTCATCGATAAATATGCTCGAATAACAGCTCCTCTTTGCAAATTGTTAAGAAAAGATGTTGAATTCCGATGGAATAAAGAGCAAAATGATAGCTTTAATATACTTAAAGAAAAATTAATGAATTCACCAATTTTAAAATTTCCATGTTTCGAGAAAGAATTTATTATTCGAACGGATGCATCGTATGATGGCATTGGTGGTGTCCTATTACAAAAAGATGATGAAACGAAAAAAGAGCATCCTGTACACTATATAAGTAGAACATTAACTAAACATGAAAGAAATTACGGAATTACAGATCTAGAAGGAACTGCTCTATTTTATTGCTTAACAAAATTTAAACCTTATATTATGGGAAATCCCATTAAAACAATAATCTATACTGACCATAAACCCTTAGTAGGATTATTCAACAAGAAAGAACCAACAAGTGCTCGACAAACCAGATGGTGTTTAGCTGTAAATCTTTTAGGTGTAGAAATTCGATATGAACCTGGCAAAAAGAATGTCGTAGCTGATGCTCTTTCTCGAATGAAAAGTATAAATGATAAGAAAATATTGGCAACAAAACTCTCTTCAAAAGTTGATGAATCTTTATTATCTAAAGTTGTAAAAGAATTTATGGAAGAAAAATTTACAACAATTGATGGAATTGAATACTTTATAGATGGAAATACTTATAGGAAATTAATCACTGATTCTAATGAAAAGGTCAAACTCATTCTTGAAGCTCATGGCATAGGACATGAAGGATATAATAAAACTTACCAACGATTACGAAAAAGTTACTATTGGAACAACATGGTAAATGATATTAAAAGAATTATTTCAAAATGCGAACAATGTCAATTAAATAGACCCAAAGCATACCCAGAACCAACAGAAGATATTCCTACAGAAGTTGAAGGACCTTTCACACATTTAGGTTTAGATATAATTGGACCTCTAGAGAAAACATCAAACAATAATAAATATATTTTGGTAATCGTGGACTATTTTACTAAATGGGTAGAGGCCGAGCCAACTGAAAATGTAACTTCAAAAGATGTAATAAAATTTTTAATTAATGTATTCTCTCGTCATGGTGTGCCTCAAACAATTACAACTGATAATGGTGTTCAATTCAATTCGGATATGACAAAAATGTTCCTAGATCTTTATGATGTGTATGTGAGGTTCAGTACAACTTATCATCCAGAAACGAACGGTCTTACAGAAAACCGAAATAAAGAAATTGGAAAACTACTTAGACTTTTAGGAAATAAACAAAAAGAATGGGACGAAGTCTTACCTTCCGCTTTATGGGCTCTTCGTACAACCAAAAATTCGGTTACTAATCACTCTAGCTTTGAACTTGTTTATGGACGAGAAGACCAACAACCCTTTGACATAGCTGCTAGACCAACTAAAAGTGTAAACAAATCTTCGGATGAAATCCTATTGGAAAAATTTGTCAATCACTATTTATGGACTGTGGAAGCTGCGGCCAATATCAAAAATGCAAATAAATACTGGGCTACTCGTAGAGAACAAAAGAATAGTATGAATCAGGCTAAAAGAATAAAACCTGGTGATTTAGTCTTAGTAAGGAATTTTACTCGAACCAAGTTAGAACCATATTTTGTTGGACCACTCCAAGTAATTAAGAAACAATTCAACACAGTAACATTGGCCGATCCTAAGTCGGGTATACAAATGAACGCAATGTTCACTTAAAGAACATAATCAAGTTTAACTCAGCTTCTGTATAGCTTGAGTCTTAGCGAGGGCATCTTGTTAAGGAATGAACAAATAATGTTAATTTTATTATTTTTCATAAAAATAACCTAACCACTAAAATTAAATTATTTATTTCCTTACTTGGGGAACTTTCTTATGTTCTATTACTGCCAAATTACTACTAATATTAAATTTATTATTATTAATATAAATTCTTTATTAATATCAATACTTTATTATTAAAATTAATACTATATTATTAATATCAATATTATTATCAATATCTAGTTTTATTAATATGATTTATTCTATCAATATTTTATTATTAAAGAAAATTTTATTTTACAAATATTACTAATACAGATTATTTATTATTAATAAAAATTAATATAATTAATAATGATTTAAAATATTTTACTTAAATCCATGATCCTTGTCATTAAAATTAGTAATACTTCCTTCCAAAATACACCTTATTTATAATAAGATTAATAATAGATAATAATCTAAAATACTTTTATTTAAAAATAGTATAAAATTAAATAATACTCTATTACTAATAGTTCTGTAAAAGTAATAAAATTATTTTTAAAATATATTTTCACTACAATTAATAATAAATAGTTTATAATTTAATAATATGTAATAATTGTTTATTATAATAGAATAGATTATGAATTTATAATTTAAATACAATTCAAACATGTAACTCTAAGATATTCTAAAGAAATGGCTTGACCATTTCTAACGATAAAAAAAAAATATAAATAGATGAGAAAATTGTATTTTAGAAAAATAATCTGAAAAAAAAATATAATCTTATTAAAGAAATTAATTAATTTTTAGTTTTTAATTGAATAATTTTTATTAAATAAATAAATAAAATATTTTAAAAAAAAAATATATTTTAATTTTTTAATTTTTTTTTTATTTTAGTGTTTATTTCTATATTTATTATTATTCTGTCCCGAACCTCAACATTAATGATAACTATTTAGTAGTTATCGTTTGAATAATAATATTTCTTAATATTATTATTATTTGAACTTATTATTATTATTTATTTATAAAAATAAAAATATTTTATTTTTAATATTTTTATTAAGAATAAATTTTTAATAATCGTTACTTTTTTATTTAGTACATTTTTCTTTCTTTTATATTTAATAATTAAAATAAAGTAATATTTGTTTGCAAAAATAAACTATTTAATATATTTAAGCATAATTCTTATATTTTAATTAAAAGTATTGAATTCATATATATAAAAATAATTTAATTAATTATAAAAAAAATAATAATTAAAACAATTATTGAATATATAATAATAACTTGAAGAAATATTAAATATATTTCTTTTATAATAAATAATATAAAAGTTATTAATATAATTAAAATAAAAATAAAACTAATTTAGGAAATTAATTATTTATAATTATAATAATTTACTAAAAATATTTAATATTGATTTTTAGTTTAATTTATTTAATTATATTATTCTAATTAATTTAAGTAATTTAAGTAATTTAAGTAATTTAATTAATTTAATTAATTCATAATAATTTACTATTATTAATATTTATAGTTTAATTTATTATTATTTATCATTAATGATACGGGGTGTCACTAAATACCTTGTATTTCCTATTAAATACTCTTAATAATAATAAAATAAAATTATTATTAAATATTCTTATAAATTTCCTTTATTAATATTAAATATAATAAAAATTATTATTAAATATTCTTATAAATTTCCTTTATTAATATTAAATATAATAAAAATTATTATTAAATATTCTTATAAAATTCTTTTATTAATATTAAATATAATAAAAATTATTATTAAATATTCTTATAAATTTCTTTTATTAATATTAAATATAATAAAAATTATTATTAAATATTCTTATAAATTTCCTTTATTAATATTAAATATAATAAAAATTATTAAATATTCTTATAAAAATCTTTTATTAATATTAAATATAATAAAAATTATTATTAAATATTCTTATTAAAATCTTTTATTAATATCAAATATAATAAAAATTATTATTAAATATTCTTATTAAAATCCTTTATTAATATCAAATATAATAAAAATTATTAAATATTCTTATTAAAATCTTTTATTAATATTAAATATAATAAAAATTATTAAATATTCTAATAAAAATCTTTTATTAATATTAAATATAATAAAAATTATTATTAAATATTCTAATAAAAATCTTTTATTAATATTAAATATAATAAAAATTATTATTAAATATTCTTATTAAAATCTTTTATAATAAAAATTATTATTAAATATTCTTATAAAATTCTTTTATTAATATCAAATATAATAAAAATTATTATTAAATATTCTAATAAAAATCTTTTATTAATATCAAATATAATAAAAATTATTATTAAATATTCTTATTAAAATCTTTTATAATAAAAATTATTATTAAATATTCTTATAAAATTCTTTTATTAATATCAAATATAATAAAAATTATTATTAAATATTCTTATTAAAATCTTTTATTAATATCAAATATAATAAAAATTATTATTAAATATTCTTATTAAAATCTTTTATTAATATCAAATATAATAAAAATTATTATTAAATATTCTAATAAAAATCTTTTATTAATATTAAATATAATAAAAATTATTATTAAATATTCTTATTAAAAATTATATAATATTTAAATCATTATTAATTCTTATTTTTATATTAAGAATAATAAAAACCTATTTCAATAAATATTTGATGTAAAATACAGAATTATAAGTTTCTGTATAATATTTTCTAAACCTTTGAAATAAACTAAAAATAAATCAAAAATCAAAAATAAATTAAATCTTTATTAAAAATAAAAATGAACTAAAATACAGAATTTCAATAATAAAAAATGATCTAAAATACAGAAAATATCAATTCTGTATAATTCTCTCTCTGAAAAACAATATCAAGAAGAAGCTACCGCCCGGAATGCCCTTCGTGATACAATCTCTAAATTAATTTTTTATATTTTAATTTAATAAATGATATTTTTTTTTTTAAAAAAAATAATTTAAAATAATAGTTAAAAATTAAAATAAAATAGTTATAATAGTTTTTTTTATAAAGAATATATTAATAATAAATAAAATGTATTAAAATAAAAGTATAAAAAGAAGAATAAATTTCTTTCTTTTTAATACTTGGAACAAATAATTTTAATTTTAAATTTAAATAAAGAATATTTTAAAATTTAATTTTTTTTCTTGTTTCCAAATTTATTTTTATAGTTATGTGTTAATATTTATTTTTTTTGTTTTGAATATCTTAGTGTTTCAACCCCAGCCCGTATCATTAATTATTTGTTTTAAAACTTTATTGAAAAATAATACTAAATATTAAAATAATAAAATAATTGTAATTATTAATTCTGTTATATCGATCATAAAATTTAAAATTTAATCTATTTAGTTCTATTTTATAGAACTTTACATAAAAAATATAAAACAATACATTAATAATAAAATACATGATTAATACAATACAGAATACATGATAGAATACAGAATACATGATAAAATACAGAATAGTGTTTTAGTTTATGATTTAATAAGTGAGAGAAAACTAAAACTAATAAATTTAATAATTAAGTGAATAATTAAATAAATTTAATATTATTTTAAATGTATAAAAATTATTTGATTAAATAAATTTTTAATATTAAACTAAATAAAATTTTAATATATAATTAAATAAATTATTAATTATAATTAATTGTATAAATGAAATATGAGTTAAATAAAAGTTATATTAATTATAACCTAACTAAGAAAATATAATTATTTTGTTAAAAATAATTATAGATTCTTACATTATGAGTTTCGTTACATGGTCCTCCTCTAGGATTCGGATACCAGACTAATCTCAAAACTAGGCTAAACTATACTAAGAAAATTTTATTTAATTATTTTAATATATAAATTATTTTAATAGTTATTTGGTGTAAAATTTCAATACATGATAAACATAAAAATACATTATTAATAATAAGGTTACATGAATTTAAATAATATTTATATTAATAAGTAAAAATAATAAAGATTATTGATATTGATATTAATAGAAATAAATTTGATATTAATAAATATAAATTTTTGTATAATTAATATTATAGATTCATTTTCTAAATATAAGTTTATTTGTTTGATTTATTAAATTTTTTGAGTATTTCTGGACAGTTGAGGTTTTCTTCCGGTTCCCAAGATGCTTCAGATAAAGGATATTCTTTCCACTTAATAGGATATTGAATCTTTCCATAATGTTTTCTTTTATCAAGTATTTCTTCTACTTCATATTCTTCTTCGTCATTAACTATAACTGGAGGTGGAGGTTCCTTTTTTCTTTTAAAATTGTCTTTGTAGTATGGCTCAAGTTCTGATACATGGATAATTGGGTGTATTCTTATATTTTTTGGAAAATCAATTTTGTATGTTACTGGAGAAACTTTTTCAATTATTTTATAAGGTCCTAGCTTTCTTGGTTTTAATTTTTTATTTTTATTTCTTAATATGAGTGAACTGTTTATCCAAATTTTGTCGTTTACTTTGAATTCAGGTGCTTTAATTCTGTGTTGGTTGGCGAATTTTTCTTGTTTATTTCTTGCTTGTTTTAAATTTTCTTTTAATTGTTTGAAAAGTTTCGCTAAGTTTGTTGTAAATTCTTCAGCACGCGGAACATCAATAGAACTTGGCACAGCTGGTGAGAAGCGAGGGTTGTAACCATAATTTGCGTAGAAAGGTGATTTATTTAATGATTCTTGAATAGAATTGTTGTAGCAGAATTCAGCAAGGAATAGATAATTATGCCAATTTGAACCTTTAAAATTAGAGTAACATCTGAGAAATTGTTCTACAACGGAGTTCACCCTCTCCGTTAAACCGTTAGTTTGATGGTGAAAGGGCGAAGAAAGTTTCATTGAGATATTGAGAGTTTTGCATATAGAAGTCCAGAATTTAGAAGTGAATTGAGTACCTCTATCGGAAAGAATTTCATTTGGTAATCCATGAAGTCTGAAAATATGAGTCATGAAAGCCTTAGCAGTATCTTCCGAAGAAGGAACGTTAGGAAATGGGATGAAGTGACCCATTTTTGTGAATCTATCGAGAACAACAAAAATACAAGTATATCCATTAGATGAAGGGAGATCAGTGATGAAATCCATGGAAAGCGAAGTCCAAGGTCGGTCAGGAATTTCTAGTGGGTTCAGAAATCCATAAGGTTTGTGTCTAGAATCCTTTGAACGACATCAGATTTCACAAGATTTAATATAGTCTTTAATATCTTTTTGCATAGATGACCACCAAAAGTCACGATTGATTAAGGAGAAAGTTTTCATGAAACCAAAATGACCAGCAGATGGGGAGTCATGACAGATATTTAATACAGAAGAACGACAGTTAAGGGGAACATAAATTTTTCCATCAAAGAGTAAGAAGTTGTTGCTTAAAGAAAATTCATTAGATTCTGGAAAGTCTTATTTAGAGTTGAGTTTTTTGCAGATTTCATTATAATATTTGTCTTTCTTGTATTCATGGAGTATTTGATCATTTAAAGAAGCAATGGAAGTGGCAGCGCAAAAATTATCAGGTTTTAAGACGTTGAAAGGAATATCAGAGGACAGTTCTTCTTCATTTGATGCATAATCAGGTCTTCGAGAAAGTGCATTCACATATATTTCGCTAAAAATATCCTTAAATGGAAGTAATTTCTTTGGTAACGATTTATTTATTTTATTACTTTCTTTATTTTCTTCTTCTTTATCATTCTTTTTAATAGTATTTAAAGGAGCATAAGTAGTGAAGGCGCTGGGAAGTACAAGGCAATTAGAAATACAATAGTTGGATTTGAAAGAGAGTTCTTTTGAGGCAAAGTCTATAGTGGGATTATGAGTTTCTAGCCAGTCAATGCCTAAAATAGCACAATACGAAGGAAGGTCAACAACATAGAAACTTGTTTTACAAATGTGGTTTTTATATTTTAAGGATATTGGTGCTGTTTTACCTATGATTGACTGAATACCGCCGATTCCAAATACGTTAGGGAGATTACATTCACTAGAGTAAGGAATATTGTTTTCTTTTGCGAAGTATACATCCATTAAATTAAGTTGAGAGCCGCAGTCCAGAAGAATTTTAGTTTTTGTAGAGATATTGGAAACATTAAGAGAAAATTCAAAAATTGGTAGCTTTACATCGGGTTGATCAGAAATTCTTATTCTTGGAATGGTTTTAGGTTCAAGATTAGTGATATGAGAACTGCTTGAAGAGGCTTTATTTCTGTTTACTAGTGGGCAATGGTCAAGGGAATGGTTAGCTGATCCACAATAGGCACAAAGATGTTCTTTTCTTCTTCTTTCCTTTTCTTCATTAGACAAAGGACCTCGGGTATTGAATTTGAAAGGCTTTTTTCCTTTATTTTGTCTTCTATTATTATTGTTTCTGTTATTATTTCTGTTATCATTATTATTATTATTATTTGATCTGTTTTGTGGATTAGAAAATTGTCTATGCGCAGCAATACGACTATCTAGTCTAGAGGCAATAGTTTGTAATGCGAAAAGAGATCTTGGTCCTGGAAACATTTCATATATTTTGGTAGCAATTTGATCGTTAAGTCCATTGAGGAAAGCATCCATTTTAGCTTCTTCATTCCACGAAGATTCGTCAGAATATCTATTGAATTCGAGAATATAGTTTGTTATTTCACCGATGCGTCTGTTTAATTGTCTTCAATTTCTGGTTAGCAATGAAAGTCGAATCGTAGCTCCCAAAAGTAGCCTTAAATCTTGAGGTGAATTGTTGATAGTTATTTAAACATGGATCGTTATTTTCAATTAAAGTAGCAGCCCAGTTCATTGCAGAGCCGTAGAGTCTAGAAATGATATACGCAACCTTTATTGGATCATTATCAAATCGTTCGGGATCAAGCATGAATATTAGATTCATTTTTGCTAAAAATCCTTTAAAGTAACGACGATCTCCAGCGAATCCATCTTTATTGGTAGCACTGGCATTTAAAAAGGTATCTTCTTCCATTTTCTTGCTTTTTCAAAATAGATTTATTTGATAATTTAATTATTGAAGAACTTTTATTTAAGGTAAATACAATTTAAATTTCGCTTTTAATGCCTTACAACAAAAAAAAAAAAAAAAAAAAAAAAACCGTCAAAAGCTACTAACTAGAGGTATATACTAGACCTCAAAATAAAATTAAAAACTATATATTTTAATATCGCTTTACCTTCACGACCAACCTATAGCCTTCAGTGACTATAGTTCCTTATTCGCCAGAGCTTATTCGAATAGAGCAACCACCGAACTGTTGAAGTTGGTTGGTAGGATGTGGTTCTCTTTTAATCCACACTCTCTTTACACTCTAGGGTTTTGAAGCCCGTTTATATTCAAATAATTAACGACTATAGTTTCTAACCTACTGAAACTAGTTAATATACGCCGAAACTCTGTTTATGAGCTCTAACCGCTCCTAGTATATTTATCGTATTACCTTAAAAGATGGACACGAAAACTTATTAAAAATTAAAAATTCTTTTTTTTTTTTTTTTTTTTTTTTTTTTTTTTTTTTGTGTTGCTGTTCCTTCAGTGAATTTTAACTGAAAGAGCTGAGATGTAGGACTTGAGTCTGAGCCTACCAGCGAGGGCCAACACAAAATTAATGAATTTAAATAAAAAGAATAAAAGAGAATAAGGATTGTCTATACAGATTCTCCTTATTAGTAAATTTTATTAAAAAATTTTTTTTTTTTTTTTTTTTTTTTTTTTTTTTTTTGAAAAAAATTATTTAGCTAATTATTAATATATGTATTTAGTTTTAAGTATTAATTTATCTAAAATATATTATATTCTTTCACTTAGATTATAGTTAAATTTTATCTAAAATTATGTATATGTCCACTTAATTTTCTTTAAGAATTTATCTAATAAATAGTATATTTGTTCAATTAATTTTACTATAGAATTTATCTAATAAATAGTATATTTGTTCAATTAATTATACTATAAATTTATCTAATAAATAGTACATTTGTTCAAATAATTTTATTATAGTATTTATCTAAGATACTATATATTCATTCACTTAAATATAATATAGAATATAGGGTTAGGGTTATATATTCATTTAATAATAAAATTTTTTTTTTTTTTTTATTAAAATCCAAAAGGTATAGGTAGAGTTTCAAAGAGGAATCCAAAGGTAGATAGAATTTAATTTGAAAGTATGTTTATAATAAAGAGTAAGCGAAGAATCTAAGGAAAAATTGGGCAAGAATTTGAGTAAAGAAGGAATACAAAAGAAAGGTAGATAACCTATAAAAAGAGATAATCCAAAAGATAATAGATTTAAGTAAAGAGTTTTTTTTTTAAGATAGTATTCCACAGAAAAAGTATTGTTTTGATGATAATATAATTATTTGCGGTAGCCCAAGAATTGATTAAAGTTTTGAAGAGGTAGATTCTAAAAGAGTAGATTCTTAAAAGAGTAGATTCCAAAAGAGTAGATTCCAAAAGAGTAGATTCCAAAAGAGTAGATTCCAAAAGAGTAGATTTGTCTCGAGAAGGTTTCGTGTTTTTTGTCAAAAGGGTGCTTTTATTGTAACAAATCTTAATGTTACTTAAGATTGTTTTAAGGTTTTTTCACACAAAAGGTTCTCGACACTAAAGTAATTCAAAATATGTTTTATTAAAATAAGTTTTTTATTAGTAAAAATGTAAATTATTATTTTATTAATTAATCATTGTAATATTTTAAATTACTTTAAAATTAATTAATAAAAGCACAAGTAAAAATATTTTATTATGAAATTTTACACCTATTTATAGTTTTTCAGGAAAATTAATTATTTTAAGTTATCAGTTGTTATTAGTAATTATTAGAAATAAAAGAAAATTAAAGAAAATTAAAGAAAACAAGTTTTCTTTCTAGAAAATGAATCTTAGATAAAAAATGATAAAAATTATTAATAAAATAGATTTAAAGTAAATCCTTAGGTGCATATATAAATTAATTATTAACATTAATAATCTGGAAGAACTAAATCGCATATTTCAAAACCTTAACCTTGATGATATCATGGAGTATCAACACCAAATTCAACAACCACACCAACAACCGATTCTCCATGCTACACAATTGAAAATTATAAACGATTCACCATTATTTTCTGGATCTACCAAGGATCTTGATGGCTTTTTAACTCGAGTGGAATTGGCATTTGAGGTGAATCCTCATAGATTCCCCGATGATCGGAGAAGAGTAATGTTTGTAATTTCCTATTTAAAGGGAAAAGTTTTAAATTGGGCTTCATGCTATAGAAGATATAATAATCCTTTTTTGGGGAATTATGGAAATTTCATTGCTGAACTATGTAGAAATTTCAGAGACCCTGATGTAAAAGCTGTTGTTGCTAACGGAAAATTATGTAATATACGCCAGTTTAAATATGGACATGAAGTAGAGTATATCTTCTAGTTCCAAAAAATAAGTCAATATTCTGACTTTAATGAAACGGCCAAGATATATATGTTTATAAAAGGGCTCCATTACAGGATGAAAGAAAAACTTGCTATTGTTTGTTAATCTGTAAAGATTTAATAAAATATTTAATAATTTATTATGTAATAATTAAGTAATAAAATTACATAAATTTATGATTTACATATTTGAAAATTAATTAAAAATTTATGTAAACTTTTCAAAAAGGAAAAATTATTATGTAAATAATTTTGGATAATAAATTTAATATAAATAATTTATTTAAGTTAGTTAATTTAGTTTATTTAATTTAGTTATTTTATTTAACTTAGTTAATTTAGTTTAAAATAATTTAAAATTAAATTCGGAGTAGTTTTAAATAGTTAAAATTAGTTTAAATAGTTTATAAAAATAGTTTTGAATTGTAAATATATAAACATTAATATTAATAATATTTAAATAATAAATAAATAATAAATGAGTTCTTATTGAATTTAATTATTATTGTAAATAAGTTGAAAGTTTATTGAATTAACTATTATTTAGTTTTAGTTAATTATTATTTAATAAAATTATTAATAAATATTTTGCTTATATATAAATAGTAATATATTTAAATTAAATAGGTGATGATTACAAGACTGCATTTCGTACTGGATATGTTCATTTTGAATATTTAGTTATGCCTTTTGGCTTAAAAGAATCTCCAGCCACCTTCCATCATTTTATAAATAATGTTCTTAGGGATTACTTAGATGACTTTGTTATTTCTTACATAGATGATATATTAATTTATTAGAATAGTGTAGAGGAACATCATGAACACGTTAAAAATGTGCTTAAAAAATTATTAGAAAATAACTTGTACATTAAATTAGAGAAATGCGAATTCGATGTTACTGAAACTACTTTCCTTGGTTACGTATTATCATTAGACGTTTTGAAAGTTGATCCAGCTATCCTGGATTGGCCTGTTCCTTCTAATATAAGGAAATACAATCATTTATTGGATTGTGCAAATATTATAGAATTTTTATTAAGAATTTCGCAAAAATTGCGTTACCTTTACATAAACTTACTAGGAAAAATGTTCCATTTGTCTGGGGCTCTGATCAACAAAAGTCTTTTGATAAATTAAAAGAACTTTTCACTACTGCACCAATTTTAGGGAATTCGGATAATAATAAACCTTTTATTGTGGAAACTGATGATTCGAATTTCGCTGTTGGTGCTATACTTTCCTAAGAATTTGATGGCCAAATTCACCCTATTGCTTTTATTTCTACCAGTTTAACCAAATCTCAATTGAATTACCCTATTTATTATAAGGAACTTCTTGCGATTAAAGTTGCTTTGGGGGAATGGCGTCACTACTTAGAAGGTGCTCGTCATCCCTTTACTATTTCTACTGATCATAAAAACCTTACTTTTCCTTGGAAACCTGAGCTATTTTCTCAACGACAAATTCGTTGGTATGAATTTCTTTCTCGTTTTGATTTTAACCTTGTGTATCGTTCTGGTAAGAAATCTGGTAAATCAGATATTCTGTCAAGAAGAAGTGATCATTTATTTGATTATTCTCGCGGAGTTTCTTATTGTGTCATTAATTGTAACTCATCTGATGAGTCCTTGATTAATTCTATTTTGAAATCTTTAAATAATGATGATCTTTTTATAAAAATTAAATCTTTTATTTTTAATATTAGTAACGTTAATCCACCTATTAAATATATTGATAAGTGTAAAATTGATAAGGAAGATTTCTTTCCTTTTGATAATTTAATTTATGTACCTAAAAATCTTCGCACTAGAGTACTTGAACTATACCATGACTCGGTCTCTTTGGGGTTAGTAAAACATTTGATTTGATTAATCGTAACTTCTGGTAGCTAAAGTTACGTTATGATGTAAAATATTTGTTAAATCTTGTGAAATTTGTTGTAAAGCTAAGGTTCTAAGACACAAACCATATGATCTTCCTTCACCTTTGTCTATTCCAAATAGACCTTGGTCGGATATCTCAAAGGATTTTATTGTTGAATTACCGAAATCCAAAGATATGACCACTGCCATGATTGTTGTTGATAGATTGACTAAAATGACACATTTTATTCCTTTACGTTGTCTTCCTACTGCTTCAATTACTGCTGATTCTTTTATTAATAATATTTTTAAGTTGGATGGGTTTCCTGATTCCATTATTTCTAAAAGAGATACGCAATTTACTTCTGATTTTTGGAATCGTATTTACTAGTTATTTAACATTAATTTGTCCTTTTCAACTTCTAACTATCCGCAGACTGATGGTCAAACGGAGAGGGTGAACGGAATATTGGAGCAATATCTCCGTTGTTTCATAAATGAAAAACAAAATAATTGGGTTGATTTGTTGCCTTTTGCCGAGTTTGCTTATAATAATACTCTGCAACAATCAATCAATCAATCACCGTTTTTTGCAAACTATGGATTTAATCCAAAATTTAGTTTAGAAATTCCTTCTTCAGACAGGCCTCGAGCTGATATTAGAGTAAAAGATATAAATGAAAATATTAAATTTTTAAAGGAAAACTTAGATCCTGCTAAAGAAACTTATAAAAAGTATGCTGATTTTAAAAGATTACCCTCGCCAGATTTTAAAGTCGGTAAAAAAGTTTGGTTACTCATAGGAAATACAACTAAGAATGTGAAAATGCTTGGTCCATTTGTAATTGTGAAGAAAGTTAGTTCATTAGCCTACGAACTCAAATTACCAAGTAATATGTGTTGTCACCCTGTTTTCCATGTATCTTTACTGGAACTGTACTATAAAAATGAATTTGCTAATAGAAAAAATAGAAAAAGGAAGAATATTAAGTTAACTACTGATATCAAAGATAGAGTTCCAGAAAATACTATTGACGTGAGAACATATAGAGGAAAAAATCGTTTTCTCGTATCTTGGAAAGGCCTTGATTCTGTTGAGGATACTTGGATCGATGAAGACCAAATTTATGATAGATAACTAATTCAAGAGTACTATCGTAACTATAAAAGGAATAGACGAAATAATGTGGTTGATGACGGTGATGAAGATTTTAATGGAGAATATATTAGGCATAAATATCAGCCATTATAATTAGTATCCCTTCTCGAAAATTGAACTCTATAATTAGCAGGAGCTCAACTTAAAGGGAGAGAATATAAATATTTAATAAATTTTTAATAATTAATTATATAATAATTAATTAATGTAATAAAATTACATAAATTTATGATTTACATATATGAAAATTAATTATAAATTTATGTAGACTTTTCAAAAGGAAAAATTATTAAGTAAATAATTTTGGATAATAAATTTAATTTAAATAATTTATATAAATTAGTTAATTTAGTCTAGTTTATTTAATTTAGTTATTTTATTTAATTTAGTTAATTTAATTTAGTTAATTTAATTTAGTTAATTTAAAAATACTTTAAAATTAATTTTGGAATAGTGTAATGAATCCGTCAATTAAAACAGATTATAACAATAAAAAACACTTTACAATTTAAACAAATAAGTAAATTCTTTTATTATTAAATTCTTTTTATAAATTATAAATTTCTTTTATGTTATTAACTGTAAAATAGTTAATAACTAATTCATCGATTTAATTGAGAAAAATTACATGTATTTATATTTTTTCTTATTACATTATTAATATATGATGTTATTTAATAATATATATAAAACTATTTATTTATAAACAAAAGATTTTTTAATTAATAATTTTTATTATTTATTAATTTACTAAAACTAAAATTAATTTTTTAAACTCTTTATTTTATTTATTATTTTAATACTTATAATAATTTTAATTATATATTTAATATTGAAAAACTATTTTTATAAATATTAACTATTTAAGATTATTCCTAAATTAATATTTAACTATTTAAAACTAAACTAAGTTAACTAAACTAATTAAAAAATATTTTCAATTTAAAAAATAATTAATAAATTTTATTTCAATAAATTTTATATTAAAAAATAATTCATATACATTAAATAAATTAATTGTACGAAAATTAACTATTTAATGTATTAAAGATTTATTATATCTTTACAAATAGTTTTAAATAGTTAAAATTAGTTTAAATAGTTAAATAGTTTTGAATTGTAAATATATAAGTATTAGTATTAAAAATAATTATATAATAAATAGATAATAAATGAGCTCTTATTGAATTTAATATTATTTTAAATAAGTTGAAAGATTATTCAATTAACTATTGTTTAGTTTTATTATTTAATAAAATTATTAATAAATATTTTGTTTATAAATAAATAGTGATATATTATAATATAATCATGAAAAAATATAAATACATGTAAATTTCATTATTTTAATCGATGTATTAGTTATTGACTATCAAAAAGTTAATAACAATAAGAGATGTAATTTTTTTTTATCGATTCTTGATAATTAATATTAATATTTGAAATTTATACTAATAAATCTTAAGTTTATTATTGTTGACTTCAATATTAATATTTTATAAATTTATAACTATTTGTATTATCTTTTTTTTTTTTTTTTTTAAGAATAAGAATGATTTTCATTACTACGGAGTTATCATTTTCAATATATTTACTTTTTTTTAAATAAATAAATAGATAAATAATTATGTGAATATAATATTTAGATATAATTATACATTATATTTAAAGGATATATTAAATGAATGTATTGAATTTAAAGAAACATTCAGCTGAAACTATAATTATTCATCTTAAAATGATAATATTATTTCAGAAAGTTTAAAAAGTAATTTTGGTAAACTATTTTCAAATTATACAGTAAATAATACAAGTATAGTGCCTAAAACAAAACCAGAAAAAAAATATAAAGAATTTTTCCATAATGTTATTACTATTCAATCACTTGAGAAGGTAAAGGTAAAATTGAAATTGTACCACGTAGTAAATACAGAGATTTTGGTGGTATTTATTTACCGATAAATGATATAGGAAATTGTTAAGATTATTCAAAAGATGAGGATAAATACTCTCCAATAATACTTAATGATAATTATAATAATAATACTTATATTCAGGATGCTTAAAATTTAGATGGTCCTGATAAGTTGAATCTTGTAAAAAAATGTATTGACAATTAATATTAATCCCAAATATATATATAGTGTTAATAATACTGAATATCAAGAAATTATACATAGAACTAAATTTAATTATTTATCAAATAGAGATCTACTTAATGTTAATTTTATGAATATGTCTAGAGCAAGAAATTTGGGAAGTATTATTTGCTCACGATTTGACAGTAATAAATGTTTAGATGGTAATTATGAATTTTTACCTTTAAAATTAGAATCAAAAAAAAAATATAATTTAACTTGTTAAATTGAATTTGCTAAACCTGGATACAAATATTATTCTAGTCAAAATGATAAGTTGAATATGTCGATCCATTAGGTAATTGGGGCATAAAATATGGTAAATTATGTGGCATTGGTGGTGAAAGATGATCGTTTAAAATATTTGGATATCCTTGTAGTTCTTCTGTAAATCCGGAAGTTGTTTTTACTGATGATAATGGTTCTAAGGGTTATGAAGATAACCATCGGTGTGGTTTTGATGAAATAATCTCTGATACTAGTGTTAAAATTAAAAATATTAAATCAATAAATCTAAAGAATGTCTTATCACTAATTTACATTCAGATACGAATGTCCTTTTATTGGGTAATTGTATTGTATTGTATTGATAAAAATATTTTTTGTCTCAATTATGGATCCTCTGATAATAATCTTGATAAATATTCATTCATTAATACAAATAAAAATTCTGCTATTACTTCTCGCGTTTCTAATTCTCAGTCAGTTTCAACTTTTAGACCAAGAGTTTTGAATAAACATAATGCCAATCTGTCTATCTTTGAACTCACCTTAAATTATGAAAATAGCACTACTAATAGCAAAATAAAATTTCTATAATTAAAATACAATTAAGAGTTAAAATTTGTAAAAAAATGCGTTGCCGATTGTAACAATTTTGTAATTTATTTTATCTCACCAGGTCATTGTAGAAGTGTTCATTAATAAACAAACTACTAAATGTGAGATTTTATTATTTATCATTACACTAAATTATTTTATTATTCAATATTTTCATAATTATGGTTTTATATTATTTTTTATTTAATATTAATTTTAAGATACGTTTCTTTGTTAATATCAATTCAAAGAGTCAAAATAAGATAATACATGATTTTTATATTCAAAAAGTTTATAATTAAAATACAAGATTGGTTTAGAATTAAATGAATACATAATAATATAAATATATATTATTATTAAATATAAATGAATGAAAGAATTAATAACTAAATAAATATTTTATTCCAAAAGGTAAAAGATTAGATTCGAACCAGTGACATTTAATATGTAAGGCAAGGTAGGCTCCTTTGTGTAACGATAACCAAGGTATAACAATTCTGATATCGTTACAACCCCCTCCTCTATTATCGGATACCAGATGATCTAAGCTAACACTCTGAGTTGATGTTAGCTTAGATTAGTATATAAAATGAAACTATCTAAGATATATGTTTTTTTTTTTTTTTTTTTTTTTTTTTTTTTTTGTATAAAATAAAAATATTAAACTATAAGTGATAATAATAATATTGAGTAAAAAATATAATGTATAATTATTTATTTTTATTGAATTTTTTAATAAAATAATATGTTTTATTAATAAAATTATTAAAATTTTCTTATTAAATTATTATCGTTATTAAATTATAATTGTTATAATGATAACTCTTGATTTCTTAAAGAGAACTCAAGAGCCTTATTTATACATTTTTCAAAAATAAGGTTTTATTAAAAAGGAGTTTCTAATCTTAACAAATTTCTTATCTAGGAAAATATTAAATGGAAAAAATTTTTTTAATATAAAACTAAATATATAATTAAATAAATTGCTAATTATATTATATGTTTAAATGTAATATAAATTAAATGAAGTTATATTAATTATAATTTGACAAGGAACTATAATTATTTTGTTAAAAATAATTATAAATTCTTACACTGATATTGTTACATGAATAAAATCTACCTTCGAAAGGTTGAGTCTCCTAATCTTTTCGAAGCCCAACTACTTAATTCTCAATATATATAAAAAAAACTAAATCTATTAAGTTTTATTTACAACCTTATTTAATATAAAATAAATAATTATTTAATAACACTTTAAAATTTAATTTAAAACAAAATTTTTTTCTTTTTTTTACTAATAATAAAACAAAAAATATTTTTCACTAAATTTTCACTCACAGATTAAAAGAGAATTTTTCTTACTTTTATATATAAAATAAATGTATTTTTGTTATTAATATTTATAAGGAAAATATTTGTATACATATACATAAGTCTATAAAAAAAAAATTCATCTATTTTTAATTTTTTTTTTTTTTAAAATAAAAAAAAAATTTTTTTATTATAAATTAAAATTTTAATTAATATTTCAATTAAAATTTAATTAAATAATTTTTGAATTCTATAATAATTAATATTATTTATTTTTCCATAATAAATAAAAAATATATATATATTATACATAAATTTTAAAATTTATTATAAATAATTATTAAAATTCTTATCTAAATATCTAACAATAGTCAAAATTTATATATTTTTTATTATTATTTTTCTTGAAAAGAAATATAAAAATAATTTATTAAGAAATATTTTTATTAATTCATATGCTAAAATTGATTTACCATTATTTTTGATAATGAAATTTAGCATATTTTTATTTTAGGCTACTCATTTTATTATACTTAATAATTAATGAAATAAATTCGTTTTAAAAAGTTTATTTTTCTATACTTTATTAAAGAAAAATATATTTTTTATAGAATGTATATGTATATATCATTTTTATTTTCAATTCATATCAAATATTATAATTATGTATAATTTTTATTTTCAATTCATATTTTATATTATATTATATTATAATTAGGGGTATATTTTATTCCATATTATTTTAAATGCTATTTTATATATGAATTATTAAACTTTTCAATATATAATTATAGTAAATGTATTATAACATATTTGTTAGATGTATAATTTTACATCTAATATTTTTATCCTCAATTAAAAGAAAATTAATAAGATTAAATATTGAATTTTGATAATATATTATGTAACTAAATGAATAAATAACTAGATAAATGAATGAATATATATTATATAAATAAATTATATAAATAAAATGATTTAATAACATTATATCATATCATAGTTAATAATAATAATAATAATAATAATTTTTATCAAATATAATTTTATTTATTAATAATATTACAGTTTATATAATGTTCTATTATTAAATAAGATTTTACTGTCCACAACTAATACATTATAAATAAAAATTTATAGTATTTTATCATTGTTTCATTTATATAATAATTTACTTTTTTTTTTTTTTTAATAGTGAATTACTCAAAATGGTTTAAATTAATTATTATTAGTATTTAATTATTAAAAATTTAATTATTAAAATTTTGACTTGCATTTATCTTTTAAATATGAAATAATGAGATAAAATTTTAATTATTAATAAATTAATATTAATTATTATTATTTTAATTATTATTTTAATTATTATTAATTATTATTTATTATTATTATAATAATATTTTTTTTGTTTTATTTTATTATATTCTTTAATTTCTTAAAGTCAATATAGTGGGATATAATTTTATTATATTTTATTTACATTTAAATCAACCTGCTGATTCATTATGGCAAATTAGTGATTATATTAACAATATTTTTAAATATTATTAACTATAATTACTAAAATATAAATATCTATTAATAAGAAGTTTTGACAGAATTTTGTTATAAATATTAAATTATATTTATTTATATTTATTAATATAAGTAATATTCAAATTATAATTATTTTTAAAAGTAATAATTTAATAAATATTAATAACTATATGAATATATATAACATTTCAATAATACTTCAAGTAATAAAATTCTATGATTGAAAGAATATAGTAAAAAGAAACAATAAAAATCACTGAAGATATAATTTTATAAAAATATTTTATCATTAAAATATATATATATTTTTTTCTCCCAATAAAAGTTAGAATATTATTATATATTATTTTAACATTCAAAATAAAAAAAAAATAAAAAATAAAAAAAAAATAAAAAAAAAAAAAAATAAATAAATAAACAGGAAAACTTTGACAATATATTTATTAATATATATTTCAAATTTTATTGAAATAACAGTATAAAGTTTCATTATTATAATTTCAATTGATAATCTGGGTTATTCTTAATATTAAACTTATCTAATAACTGAAGTTGAGAATTAATAGTCTTTCTGCTTTTTTTTTTTTTTTTATATATATATATATATATTATTTTAATACTGGTATTAAAGAATTAATATTATTATATTATTTTTTAAAAGTATATTTTGTAATTTGGTGAAAAAAAAAAAAAAAAAAAAGCAAAAAATTTAATATATTATAATATAGAATAATTTTTTCAATTATATCTTGTATTAAAAAGAAATAAGCATATAGAAATATAATTAATAATTATTAATATTTTTCATATATAAAGTATTATTAATAAGAAATTATAGAGTTTCCTTTTATAACTATTATTATTATTATTATTATTATGAAAGTATATCAAAAAAAAAAAAAAAAAAAAAAAAAAAAAAACAAGATATTAATGTATTAATTTTTATATAATTTATATATTATATTCTTTTATATATATATATTTAATATTTTTGATATCTCAATTATTTCAATAATACTGATATAATTAAATAATATCTGTGTCCAACAAAAAAACTATTGATATAAAATAATAATTTGTAATATTAAATATTTATACAAAAAATATATAAAATACATAATAAAAAGTAGTTTTATACATATTCAAAAAATAATATTAAAAATAAAGAACAAATTTAACATTTAATAAAAATTAATGAAACATAAAATTCGAGTAAATTTCTTATAGTAAATAACGAAATATAATATGGCTTTAAACGAAACTGAATCGCCAAATTCAAGTGTAAATACTTTAAAAGGTTCAAATATAAGTGGGGGAAAAGAATCAAAATGTTGTGTAGAATGTAAAAAACCTATTAAAGGAAAATACGTTAGAGCTTTAGAAGGAATGTTCCATTTGGATTGTTTCCGTTGTATGGTAAGTTTTTATATTATTTTTAAATATATTTTTTTTTTTAATATTTATTAAAAGAATAAAATGTATATTAATAAAAATTAATGTTCAATATAATATTATAATAACTTAAATTATTAAAATGTAATTTTATATTTTATTATTATCATTATTATTATAATTACTATCATTATTAATTGTTATTATGTATTTCAAACAATATTATGGTAAAAAAAAAAAAAAAAATAGGATTGCAAAGAAATATGTTTATCAAAATTTTTCCCCTATAAAATTGAAGATGGAACATATCGTCCTTTATGTGAAAATGATTATTATAAACGATTAGATTTAATTTGTGCAAAATGTGGAAATGCTTTATTAGATTCTCATATTAATGCTATCGGTAAAAAGTATCATGTAGAACATTTCTGCTGTGCCAAATGTAATGTTGTTTTTAAATCACAGGACTTATATTACGAGCATAATGGCGATATTTATTGTCAGAAGGATTATTCTTTACTTTATGCATCAAAATGTGGAAGTTGTAGAACTTCTGTATTAAAGCAATATATTGAATATAATAATAGTAAAACAAAAACTGTAGAAAAACTTCATTTGGATTGCTATATGATTTATAAAGTAATTATAATATATATAGAACATATATTATTTGATAAGTTAATCAAATCATATAAAGCAAAATTTTTTCATGTTTTTTAATATTTTTTCAAAATTTAAATATATAAGAACTAAGAGTAAAAAACAAACCAAAAAAAAAAAAAAAAAAAAAAAAAAAAAAAAGAAAAAAGTTTGAATTTATATACTAATATAATATAATATAATATAATATAATATTAATAATAATATATCATATAAAATTAATATAATAAATAAAAAAAAAAAAAAGTCATGGAATATTAGACTAGTACCAGACTTTGTTCCTCAAAAGGAATATTCAAATGTGGAAGGTTAATATTAAAAATTATATACAATATGTAAATCTAAATAATATATTATACATATATATATTTAAAAAAAATTAAATTTATTAATATGATACTAATTATATAAATTTATATCTATATATATATTTCGTTAATATATAAATATATTATATATAAAATATGTTATCAATGTTTGAAAATTCATAATATAAACAATCGTTTAATTTCTTCAATATTTTATTTTTATTTTTTTTTATTTTTTTTTTTTTTTTTTTTGATTCAATATTAATAGAGGAATTTGAAGATATGAATAAAATGGAGGAAAGAGTTTCAAAAATATGGTCAATACTTTCAGTTTATATGGAATCTGCTGCAGAATGTATGTCAAAATTATTAAATTATGTTCAAAGTAATTCATTTGATCAAGAAATGGAACAAGCAAAAACATTTATATTTCATATTGATGTTCTTTTCGGTGCACTAAATGATATCGAAAGTAGAATGGTAAAATTTAATGAAAGTTCAGGATTACAACATCTAAATGAACCAAGAGAATTAGTTAGAAAAATACTATATTTCTTTTCCACCCTCACTCATTCTACTCCAATTCATCATGATTATATGAAAGACTTTTTACCTTTAATCACTCTGTTATCACAAACATTAAAAATTTTAATAAGATCAGCATTAAGTTGTGCAATAAATTTAGTAAGTCTTTTTTTTTTTTTTTTTTTTTTTTTTTTTTTTTTTTTTTATTACCATAATTGTTATTTTTAATAATATATTATGTATTTCATTTATTATCAGTTTATATATTTATATATTATTATTATTATTATTATTATTATTATTATTATTATTATTATTATTATTATTATTATTATTATTAAAATCAATTATTTTATTATTTTTTTTTAATTTTTTTATTTTCAATTTTAAAATAAATTATATTAAAATATTTCGAATTTATTATATATATATTTATAAAATATTAAATTATTTCATAATCATAATAATATATATATATATTTCAAAATAATGTAATTATTGTTTAAAAAAAGGAATATAAATATGATCAAAATGATGTTGTAAATAATTTCCTTAATCGAATGAATGATGTTGAAGAAATGCAAAGGGATATTTATATTTATTCAAAATATGATGAAATGTTTGAAAAAGAAACTATTAATTTAAACACAGAATATTGTAGTCAATGTAAACAATTTATAGAAAATGATTGTATAAAACATAATAACTTTAGATGGCATAAAAATTGTTTTGTATGCACCAATTGTTCTAAACCGTTGATAAATAATCAAAATATCATTGAAGGTTTTTTAACGAAAGCAAATAATAGCGTTGTGTTATGTTGTCCAGATTGCAAAAATTCCCAAAACATTTCAGAAAACAATTTATCATCTGATTTCGTATTTGTTCCATGTTTTGAACAATATAATACTTTATTAAGGACAGGTTTAAAAAGACTATATATATTACGTCCTCCGAGTAAGCTTCTTTTTTTTTTTTTTTTTAAAAAACAAAAAAAAATAATAATAATACAGATTATTACATAGATATAAATAAATTATAAATATATATTAAAATATCAATATTTAATCATTATTTTATCATATAGATATTTATTTATTATTTTTCTTTACTAATGTTATTT
Organism: Neocallimastix lanati (nom. inval.); assembly: GCA_016946835.1. NCBI lineage: Eukaryota > Fungi > Neocallimastigomycota > Neocallimastigomycetes > Neocallimastigales > Neocallimastigaceae > Neocallimastix > Neocallimastix lanati (nom. inval.). Next base: position 221,480 of record JACVTC010000009.1, on the reverse strand, counting down.
TTTTTTTTTTTAATAATTTTTTAAATATGAATTAATATTAAAAAATAAAGATAGCACAATGGCAAATAATATAAATAAATTAAAAGTAACTTTATCTAAAAGTAATAATTTCTTATCAAAAACAAAATTAAATGGTGATGTGGGTACATTAAATAAGATGGAATCAAGTAAACTAAAAGATAATACAATATATAGAGATGATTCCGATCTTTCAAAAGAAGGAGATAAAGATGAAAGTCCAGTCAATGCAGAGGATATGACACGTAAAAATAATTTATTTTGCCTATTTATTTATTGAATTTATTGAATTTAATATTTGAATAATTATATATTTAAATTTAAATAAAAATAGACATAGAAATAAAAAATTGAAATAGAAAAATAATATAAATATTATTATTATTAATATTAATTATATTAATTATATTAATTATAAAATACCTATTATTCATAAATATGTATATATATATATATATTAATTATTATAGAGGATTCAAATAAAACACCTGTAAGTTCTATAGAACCAGATTCTAAACCACTTATTACACCAAGAGAAATTAGTAGATATGAATTTGATAATACTAGTGATATTGGATTCGATAAATATCCAGAAACAACAAATTATAATAATTCGTATGCAAACCCATATGATATTTATAATCCTTATAATCTTAAAACTGATGAGAATTCCAATGATAAATCCGATAAAATTGAAAATGATAATTCCAATAGCAACTTTGGTTATGATAATGATCTTGATGAAAAGAAACCAAAACGAAAAATAAATTTACCAGATAGCATTATTACTATACAAAGAAATGCCACTGAAAATTATCAACAACCAATATGTATATCCTCACTACCACTGGATGAGGATCAGATATTGTTTTCTGATCTTTCTACAATTGAAATGATTCAAGTAGGTCCAAACATTGTTGAATGTTTAAATGAATTATTAAGACAAGAGAATCTTGCTAATCAAGTGGATACAAGTAACTTATTAGATAAAAAGGAAACCATGTGGGGTAAATTATTAGGTTCACTAAAGCAAAATCAAAAGAAGCAAAAAGTTAAAGGTAAAAAAAAAAAAAAAAAAAAAAAAAAAAAGGAATATATATATAAAAGTTTAATAATAATAATAATAATAATAATAATAATAATAATATATTATTATTATTATTATTATTACTGTTATTATCAAAGTATTAATAAAAATAATATTTTGATAAATATTTTCTATATAGATAAAACATTTGGTGTTCCTTTAGAATCTCTTACAGAAAAACATGGTACTGAATCAAAGTTTGGTGCTGGTAATGGAAATATTAGAGTACCATTATTAATTGAAAAATTAATTTCATCAATGAGAGGAATGGGTAAATATATATATAAACAATAAAATATTATTAATGTTTTATATATTCTTTATAATCCTTCTTAAAAAAAAAATAAAAAAAAATATATATATATATGTATTATTATTATTATTATTATTATTATTATTATTAACATTTATAAAACTCTTATTTTAAAAATTATATTCTATTTTATATTATTTTATTTATTTACTATTTTTTTTTTTTATTTTTTATTTTCTTTATAATAGATTTAAATGTTGAAGGTATTTATCGTAAAAACGGAAACATTAAACAACTAAAAATACTTTCTGATGCTATTGATAAGACTCCTGGTGAAATTAATTTAAAAGGAAATTCCCCAATTCAATTGGCTGCTTTAATGAAGAAATTTTTAAGAGATTTACCAAATCCAGTGTTAACTTTTAAGCTTTATCCATTATTTATTATATCACAAAGTAAGTTTAAAATTATAAAATATATTCAAAAATAATTTTGATAAATAAATAAGTATATTTTAATTTATTAGTAATTATTTAATTTTTTAAAAAAAAATAAAGCTATTTTTAAATGCGTTTATTATCTTTTTTTTTTTTTTTTTTTTTTTTTTTTTTTTTTTTTTTTTTTTCTATATATTATTTTTTCATTATTATCTTTTTTTTTTCCTATTTTTTATTTTTTCATATCTATTTATATAAATATAATTATTATTATTAATTTTCAAAATTTTAACAGAGGCCTCTACAGAAAGTAATTCAATGAAAATATTAAATTATGCTTGCTGTTTATTACCAAAAGCCTATAGAGATTTATTAGAAGTATTATTATTATTCATGAAGCATATTTCTACCTTAACTGATGATAATAATAATACTGGTACAAAGATGAATTCAGATAACTTAGCTACTGTTATGGCTCCAAATATATTATATTCAAAATATAATGATCAAGAAAAGAACGAATCTATGTTTGCAATAAAAGCCGTAAAAATGTTAATAGAGCACCCTGAACTTTCTTACATTGTAAGTGATCAAGAAAAAAAATTTTTTTTTAAATAATATTTAAATAGTTTATTATATTTCATATAAATAAAATAAAACAGAATATAATAATAAAAATAATAATAATAATAATAATAATAATAATAATAATAATAAAATTATTCAATTTAAAAAAAATTTATTATTTAATTTTTTTTTTAAATAAATAGGTACCAGAAAACGTATCTAAAATGTTACATCTAAATGAAGAAAGAGAAGACTCTGGTGAATTTATTATCAGTACTATTAATCATGGAAAGACCATTACTTCAAATAGTATTAATAATACTTCATTATTAAGCTGTAAAGAAAGTTCCTCTGAAAATATACATGAACTAGAAACTGTTCAATATGATGTAGCAATATAATTAACAACGATGTCAAAAAAGAAAAAATAAATAAATATAAATATAGTATAGAATAATAAATTTAAAATTTTAATAGAATAATAAAATAACTCAAAAAAAAAAATTATTATTATAAATTTTTTTTTATATATATAGAATAGATATAATAGAATAGTATAGAATTTAATAATAAAAAACAATATATTTAGAGAATAAAATAAGTAAAAAGAAAAAAAAAATAATAAATAAATAAATAAACATTTTATAACAATAATAAATTTTAATTATATTATATACAAATTAAAAATTAAAATAATAATTATGATAGAAAAATATATATATATATATATTAAATATATAATTAAAAGAAAAAATATTTAAAAAAAAAAAAATATATATATATATATATATATGAATAGATTAAAAACAGAAATAAAGCATAAATAAAAATAATAAAATGAACTTATATATTTAATTTATATATATATAATAGAAAAATATTACTAAATATTTTTCTAAAATTAGTTCATTTTTTATTTTTATTTATTTAAAAAATTATACTTTAAAGTATTAATTATCAATAAATATAATAAAAATAATTATATTTTAAAAAGTATTAATTATCAATATTTATATATATATTATATCCATTATATTAATATAATCTTTTAAATAGAAAAATAAGAAATAAAATTAAAAAAAAATTACACAGATATATATTTTTTCTTTCATATTATAAAAGATTTTTTAAAAACTTTCATAAGACTGTGCATTTTTTTATACTTAAAAAAAAAAATATATATATATATATATAATATTTAATATAAAATAAAAAATATATATACATATATATATATTTTTTTTACTTAATAGTATAAACTTTAAAAAATTAACCAATAGTTTATTTGAAAACCTTTTTAATTATGTTAATGTTATAATATTTTTATTATAGGAATATGGATATAAAAATTTTTAAATTTTATGTTAAAGTCTATTCATACCTAAAAATGTCTTATAAAACTAAAAAAGAAATATACAAGTTTGATATACTAAATTTATATCTATGTATATTAAAATATATAAAAAAAAAAAAAAGTGAATTTACACTAATTTATTAATAATTTAGTAACATTACTTTAATAATATTACTTTTATATTATTTTTATTATTAATTTTTATATATTTTCATTATTTTCTAAGAAATATGTATAAAATTATCAATAAATATATTTTTTTACATTTTTTCACTGTAATTAGTTATTAAAATATATATATGTATATATATAAATAATAATAGTAATTATTTCTGGAAAAATATAATCGAATATTATGTAAATTGCAGAAATAGTTATTACTAATTATTATTTAACATAATTATCGAAACAATTTTAATTAAACTATTATTTTTATAATAATTGATAATTAAAGGTTAATATAGTAAAATATATATTATATAATTCATACGGATAAAAAAAAAAAAAAGGGATTTTTATGTTATTTATTCATAATCCATAATACACTATTAATAAAAAAAAAATATATTAACTATAAAATATAAAAAAACTTTAAAATTGTAATAATAATAAATTGAATTCAAAGTTTATTTAAAAAAAAAAAGTATTAAATTATTTATTATTCATAAATAATTCTTTATCGAAAAAAAAAAAAAAAAATATATATATATATATATATATATATATTTTTATTTAAATTTTTTTTAAAAAAAATTTAAATTTTAAATAATAATAAAATAAAATAATAAAAGATCGAAGTAAATTAATTTTATGCTTGTTAGCTTTTTTATTTTTACTTTTAATTTTTTAAAATATATATAGATATATATATATCTTTTTGTTATTAATAAATATAAATATATTTATTAATATTGAAATAAATATATACATAATCAATATATAAAATTTTATTAAAAAAATAATAATAATAATAATAATAATAATAATAATAATTATTATTATTATTATTATTAAAAATGATTTAGACAAAATTGCTATTAAAAATATTATATTAATAATTTAAATTTTACTTTAATTCTGCACATAACTATTTTTATTTATTTTTTTTTTTTAAAAAAAAAAAAAAAAAAACATTTCTAAGGAAAAAAAAAAAATATTTATATATTTAAAAAAATAATAATAAATTTTTTTAAAATAAGATAAAATCATAAATATAAATATATATATTATAATTATATATAATATTGAACTACAAATAATATTAATACTTTTTTTTTAAAAAAAAAATTATATATAATAGTATTGAACTACAAATAATATTAGTACTTTTTTTTAAAAAAAAAAAAAAAAATTATATATATATATATATACGAAATAAAAAAATATTAAACTGTTTAATAAAATATATATATATATACAATTAAAGAATTTAATATAAAATAAAAGAAAAGAAAAAAATAAAATAAAATGTATCATTAGCATTAAAGAAAATATTTCCAAAGAAACATTTAACAAACAAAATTAAAAGTTGTAAATATAGAATACTGAGAATAGGAAAAATATATATATATATATCAATAATTTATTAAATAATTTATTTATATATTTAATTTTAATTTTTATTTTATATAAAATATTAATTATCGAAAAAAAAAGAAAGATATATAATAAATATATATATATATATATAATAACATAATATTTTAGACAAACAAACTAACTAATAAAAAAAAAATAAAGTAAAAATAATAAAAATGCATCTTATTTTACATCCTATACTACAAAACTTCATACAACTTCCACTTTTACCAAAATACAAACAAAATCCAGAGTTATACTATAAAGCATTAATTAATATTTCTATTCAACTTACCACTTTCAATACAACACAATTAGCCAGATGTGATCGAGAAAAATGGAAAGAATTATCTAAGGAATATTTAGGATTAGATAATTATCAATCCAATATATATTATGATACCTGGAGTACCATTGCTAAATTAGTCGTACAAAATAAAAATTTAGCAGCTGCAGAGGAAGAAATTAAAAAATCAAATAAATCCTTAACAGGGGGTTCAAGTAACACTATTAATAGCATTAATGAAAATAAATCCAAATTAAAAAAGAAAAAATCATCCAATTCCTCCCTTTCCATTGATTCCTCTATCAATATAAATAAAAATATGGTTGAATTTGATAGAAATAATTTTATTTGGGGATGGCATTTCTTTTTAACATTTTTATTTTATCAATTAATTGAAGTTAAAGAAGGTTTAAAAATTATATATATAATCATTTTTTTTTATTATTATTTATTATTTTTAAATTTTTTGTTTATGATGTTATTAGTAAATTAATATTATAAGGGAATAATAAATAGATAAAAGAAAAAATGACAATTAATATGCTTTTTTTATTATTTTTTTTAAAAAAAAAAAAAAAAAAAGAAAACATAATTATATTTTTAAATATAAATATTGAAAAAAATATATATATATATATTGGGAAAGTATAAGATTTATAAAAATAGCAATAATATTAAATAGAAATAGCAAATATAATTTTTTTTTTTTAAAAAAAAAAAAGAAAAGTAAATCAAATATATATAGAAACCTAGAAAATTGTTATAATATTGTTATAAATATTATATTATTTTACTTTATTAATTTATGTTATATTTTATAAAATATTTATAATTATATACTATATTATATGTAAAATGTTTAAATATTAATATTTATTTATTTATTTATTTTTTTTATAATTAAATCTATATCGTATTAATATATATATATATATTAATTCTAATTTTTTTTTTTTTTTTTTTTTATATTTCACTTTGTATTTCACTTTATAAATCCATAGAAAATCATAATGAAGACGTAGATTTATACATTGAAATCAATGATAATTTGGAGAATCCACATTTTGATTATAATGATAATTTAAAATTTTGGGCAAAAAATTTAACAAAATATTTATTTTTAATGAATATTTCTCATGACAAGAACAATCATGATATTAGGGAAAGGATTTTCGATGAAAATGGCGAATTCGTTGAATCTTATGAATCAAAAATAGCTATATATGCACTTTCTGCGAACAATTGTAAAGCTATTGATTTAGTGTTTTTAAGAATTAAAGAAAGTAAAAATAGCGTCGTTCTTAATAAACCAATGTATGATCAAAATGAGAGGGATCCTGTGGATTATTCCAAATATGGTAAATTAGAACAATTTTTGCCATGTTACAATACTTCTATGGCATCATTAGCAATGATTCAAAATATGACGAAAGTTAAAGAGAAACCTATTGAATATCTAAAAATTAAAGAGATTCAAAAATGGATCATTGATAAATTAGTGGATACCACACAACAATTTAATAATCTTTATGATAAATTGGATCCCTTTAAACCAACTCCATTAATTTCAATTAAACTCTTACCAATTATAGAATTAATGTGTTCTGAAGGTGGAGTTATTCGTGGTACTTTTCCACCTGCATTTTATATGAAAGAATCAGCTAAACATAGTGTGAATCGTCATGGTAAAAAAAAAAAAAAAAAAAAAAAAAAAAAAAAAAAAAATTAAAAATTTACTTATACATTTTTAATATATCTTTATATAATCCATTTTTTATTAATCTATATATATATATTATTGTATTAATAATTATTACATATATTATCTTATTTTTAATTATTTAAATATTATATTTTTTATTACTTTAATACATGTCTTCTTTAATATATGAAAATATATAAATATTAATCAATCTTTTTTTTTTTTTTAATTAAAAAAATTTATATTATCATTCTTTGGATATAATAACAAAATATTTGACTTTATCTATCAATCCATGCTATCTATCTTTTTTTTTTTTTTTTTGTCATGCCAATATATATTATGATCAAAAAAAAAACCTATATTAATAATATTAATATTAATAAAACAAATACTAATAAATGAAAATAAATGAATAAATAAATTAAAAAAAATAAATAAATAAATATATTATATATATATTTATATATTAGTCATTTTAAGAAATCAAACCAAAAAAATTATTTATATACCCCCTGAATATATTGAAAATATGCATCTTCATCTACAGAATCTGAATCACTGTGAAATTTACATATTGACCACGGTGAAATCTATCACTGTAACGAACAGTCATCATTGCAAATGTATTTTTGGATGCATTTCTTCGAGACTGACGCTTAATACCGTACAAGATATTAAATTTTCAGCATGTACGGAACAAGCCACTTTTGAAAAATGTCAAGATATCACGGCCTATCTTTATATTAAAAAACCATCTCTGGTCATTGGTAAAGATATTCATTCTCTTTTTGTAGCTCCAATTAATTCTTGGTACAAGGACATTAATAAACATATTAAGCAAGCTCAAATTCAATTGAGCAATGGACAAAAGAATCAATGGAATAGTCTTCGATTGGTATGGTTTGATAAAGATAAAATTGATCAAGCCGTTAATGAACAATGTGAAACGGTTCAATCCCCGAAATTAAATGCAACAATATCTATGCCAGGCAATAGTAAATCTAGAGAAGATGATGATGATAAGGATGATGAAGACGATGAAGAAGATAATAAAGAACCGGAAATAAACATTTATCATAAAATGGAAAAAGTCTTAAAAATAAGAAAGTCAGACGAACGTCTTCAAGAAAAAATTCAAAAAATGTTTATATTGCCATCAGAATTCTATGAACTTTTTGTCATACCCATTTTCAATAAGAAGAAGAAATCAAGTTCACGTTTGAATCTTAAAACCTACAGTATTAATAATTTAAATAATTTAGAGTATGATGAAAACTATCAGCATAGTTCATCGATTATGACAATGGAAACCTCTTCTAAATCCAATCATACTAATAATAATAGTAGTGATCAAGAGGATGAGGTTAATCGTAATACTGATGCTAATACTGATACTGAGGCTGAAAGTAATTCTAATGCTTATGCTGAGAATGACGGAGAGGACAAAACTGATGCTGATTTCTATCCTGACATTAATAAAAAGACAGATAACATCGGAACCATGCCATTAATTAATAAAAAATTAGAAAAGGAACAATCTTGGTCATCAAAGCGAAGTAGAAGTTCAATAAAAATACCCAAGTTAAATAGTGAAAAATCTAAAGGAAGCATTACCTCAAAGATAAAGGAAAGTAGCAGTAGTGAATTACCGTCCATTGAACGAAAAAGTAAACGTCATGATGATTCCAAGAAATCAATTTATAATAAGAATATTCTTAATAAACTTCCAACGGAATACTACAAGAGTGTAATGCATAATCATGAAGGACACTGTATCGTTCATCGAATTCTTTCAGATAAGAGTCTGATGTTGCATGATAAACTTGATAGTAATAAAGAAAGCAATAATAATGATGATGATGATAATGATAATGATGAATATAATAATAGATATAAGGAAGATAATTATGAAGAATCAACAGAAAAAATCAGTAATATCAAAGATACAGAAGAAGACATTAATGCACTTGTTCGAAATGATTTCTATAAATGGTTAAGAGATACCAATAATATAGAGCAAGTACAAAGATTACTAAATTATCGTAAGGATACTTCTTCCTAAAGTAATAAAAAAAATAATATATAAATATAAATAATTAAAAAAAAAAAAAAAGAAAAAAAACAATGACAAATAATAATAATAATGATAATAAACATTAAAAGTGTTTATATATATATATTATTATTATTATTTTTATCACTGGCATATCCAATAATAATTTTAATTTTAGATTGTAATAATAAAAATATTTTTGTTGTTTTTGCTTTTATTTTTATTTTTTTCTATTTTTTTTTTTTTTATTTTGTTTTTATTTTTAGTTAAAAAAAAAAATAACAATTATTATTAATATCATAAAATATAAATCAAAAATAAATTTTAATTTTTCTTATTTTTTCTTTTATTTTTTTATTTATTTATATTTATTATTATTATTATTTTTTTTTAATTTTTATATATCTTTATTAATAAGCAATTTCCATATCAAATTTAAAAATTTTTTGAATGAAAAACAAAAAAAAAAAAAAAAAGTTTTTTAAATTTAAAATATATAAATGGCTTTTTTTTCTTTTTTTTTTTTTTCACACTATTCAATGTATTATATAATAACATATATATTTAGATATGAATAATATATATGTTTTTTTTTTTTTTTTTTATTTTCACTCTCACTCATAGTATAATAATAATACAACAATAGTTAGAATTTTGTTATATTTTTTTTTTTTTTTTTTATTTTTTAAAAATTTTCACTTTTGACTCATAGTACAATAAAAAATAATTAATATCATATATGTAATAAATATATTTAATATATATATTTATTTTTTTATATAAAATATTTTTTAACAATTTTTTTTTTATTTTTATTATTAATATTTATATGAATATTATAAATTATATATACGTATATATACACATTATAAGTATTATTTTTCTAATTAATATAAAACATAATAAAAATAAAAATAAAATATAAATAAAAAACAAAAGCAAAAGTAATTGAATAATAAATAATAAATAATAAATAATAAATAATAAATAATAAATAATAAATAATAAATAATAAATAATAAATATATAAATAATTGACATTTACATATTATTTAATATGTAAATTCGTATTAGTTTAGATCTTTAGTTAACTTATATTATTAAGTTATTATATAAGTTCGTATTAAACCTATAAAAGAGAAGATATAAAAGGTTTAATCCTATTCACAATGATGAGTAATGACACTTTGGTTTTACCTCTTACCAATAAAAGTACACAACTTAAAGGTTACTGCTAAGCCGTTCCAAAATGCATATACTTATACAATTACGTATTACTACAAACAAACAAAGATTGCTAGATGCTTCAATACAAGAAAGCATAATATATTTAACCAATGAGTTATATAATTTGATGAAGTTTTTAATCTCATATGACTCTATTTGAAACCATTTAAGATAAACTAATTACTTATTATAACAAAAAAAAAAAAATCTTATTGATGTGTTACCATAAGATGATATGGAGTTTATATACCATTCACAATCACCAGTTATTGCTAATCTAAAAAAAATCATCAGTCGTTTCTAAACTGCAAAAAAAAGTATTACACTTAACAACATACATGTGTATCTACAACTATTTTAACAAATACGTATAAGAACTATATGTTAATAACAACATAACATAGAAGAATTATAACTCATTAAAACCACTAAATATGATTGTAAGATACCTTCGAGTGAAGAGCATTATATAATCTAAAGTTATTTTATGATAAATAATATACATACACTATATATTACATAAATATTATATAAAGGTATTATAACAAAAAAAAAAAAAATAATCCAAAATTCAATTGATATAAAATAAAATATTTGGATTTTATAGGGGGAAGCGAGATAAGTATTTCTGATACTTCTTATAATCAAATGTTTGAAATGATTATGACATGACAAAATACTCAAAATGATAATATACGAATCATTATATTTAATTAATCTGATCTATATGTTTTTGATAAATCAATATTGAATATATAACTGAACAGTCACTTATTTAATAAAAAAAATCATACACAATTCCCGAAATAAGAAATATCCTTCACTTAAATAAAATATAAATATTTTACAAACTTAGAAGAATAAATATCACTACAAATATCAAATATATATTTTTATTCGAATAATACTTAAGGAATTTACTACTTAATTGCAAAGTGTATATTCGAAGGAGGGTATTATTTAATGCAATATACAACCATATACATTAATCATATATTCTCATATTATAATAGACCAATATTATATAAAATGTGGTGATGCCGACTTATTAAAACAAGCGGTAATGATATTAGACCCCTTATATCACCACATTATATAAAATGTTGTAAATTATTAAATTATTGGTTAATATTCTAATTAATTTTGCTGGCTTCTTAAGCTTAAAACATAATATCATAATTTAAAAATACTGGTCTGAGAGGAAATAATGATATCAATTCCGAAAAAAATTAACTAAATTATTTAGATAATTTTGTTTTAAAAGAAATTATTTATTGTTTTTTTTTTTTTTTTTTTTTTTTTTTTTTTTGAAACTCATTTATATATAATTGAAATTAAAGAAATTAGGAATTTAGGAAATTTTGGTTTAAAGAAATAATACATATTCACCGACAAACCAAATTATTTTATTCAAACAACTAGGTTTGAGGGGGAATGTTAGGGAATATGTGAAAAATATGAAAAAAGTTTTAATATTTTGTAAAATAGTAATAATTATTAATAATATTTAATTATAATGATATATTTAATTATAAAGATATATTTTAATATTTTGTAAAATAAAAATAAAATAATTATTTATGATATTTAATTATAAAAATTAATAAAAATTAATTTAATTTATTTATTTATTTATTTATTTATTTATTTATTTATTTATCTATTTATTTATTTATCTATTTATTTATTTATCTATTTATTTATTTATTTATTTATTTATTTATTTAATAATTCTCTATTTGGCGAAATGCCACATTTTTTAATACGCCACATACTTTTAAAAAAATTGGCGAAATGCCCCACTCCCATATATTAGTTTAGAGCTTTAGTTAATCATAATATATTAATTTAATAAAGTTAACCTATAAATTCCAAATTTCTAATATTTATTATTAATATCTATTTATTTATTTATTTATATATTTATATATTTATATATTTATATATTTATATATTTATATATTTATATATTTATATATTTATATATTTATATATTTATATATTTATTTATTTATTTATTTACTTTAATATTTATTTATTTATTTATTTATTTATTTATTTACTTTAATATATTATTTTATTTTTTACATATTTTTATTTTACTTAAATATTATTTAAATATTATGTGATAATAATAATGATATTAATAAAAAAAAAAAAACTAATTATATTATAGAAATAAAATGATTATTTTTTTTTATTTTTCATTTTATTTTTTTTCTTTGTTTTTTCTTTTTTTTTTTTTTTTTTTACTGTATTATTTTTATTTTTATTCTTTTTTTTTTTTTTTTTTTTATTTTTGTTTTATTTTTGTTTTCTTTATTATTTTTTATTATATTTTTATTTTTAATTTTTAAATTGTTTTTTTTTATTTTTTTATTTTTTTTTACTATATTTGGTTATTTCTTCTTAATTAAAATAAAAAAAAAATGTTTTCATCCACTGTTTGTGTAACTTTTTTTTTTTTTTGTTAGTTTGATTTAATTTATATATAATAATAATAATAATAAGAGTAAGAAATAATAACTAATATAAAAATTATATTTATTATATTTCCTATTTAAAAAATATATATATATTTTTTTTTATTTATTTTTGAATATAAAAATATTTACTATTATTATTATTAGTATAATTTATTATTATTATTTATTATTAGTTTTAGTAGTATTAATGATTATTTTTATTCATTTATTCTTTTTTACTTAATTTATTCATTATTCATTATTTATTCCTTTATTTAATTTATATTTAAATACCCTTTTTATATATGATTTTTTCTGTTTTCTTTTTTTTTTTTTTTTTTGTCTATTTTTTTTTTTTTTTTGTCTTTTAGTTTTTTTTTTTTTTTTTTTTTTTCCTTTTTTCCTTTTTTTACAAAAAAAATAAAATAAAGTAAAAATAAAAAAAAATAAAACCTACTTATAAAAAAAAAAAAAAAAAACTATATATATATAAAAGATAAAAAAAATATAATAATGAAAAATGAAAATGAAAAATGAAAATGAAAAATGAAAATGAAAAATGAAAATGAAAAATAATAATAATAATAAAATAAAATATATATATAATAAAAATAAAAATAAAAAAAATAAATAAAAAAAAAAAAAAAAGAGAGAGAGAATAATTAATTTCAATGAATAGGAAAGAAAAAAAAAAAAAAAAAAAAAAAAAAAAAAAGTTTTTAAGTTTATTTTATAAATGTATATAAATTTTATATATTTATATATATTTATACTTATACTCATATACTATAATATATTTTTACTTTTTTTTTTTTAAATAGTAAAAAATATATAAATATAGTATCTGATTTTTAGTAAAAATAATTTTCTTAAATTTTTTTTTTTCTTTTTTTTTTGATTTGAAGTTTTTCTTTCTTTTTTTTTTTTTTTTTTTTTTTTTTTTTTTTATTACTATTATTATTATTATTATTATAAATGTGTTTTATATGAACATTATGAAGATAATAATTTATTAAATAAATTATTATCATTATATCTAAATGAATTAAGAAAAGAAAAAAAATAATAATAATAAAATATTACAAAAAAATAAAAAATAAAAAGTAATAAAAAAAAAAAAAAATATAAAAATTATAATAAAAAAAAAAAACTTATTAATTTTTTATTATTATTATTATAATTGCCACTATTATTATTATTATTATTATTATTATTTCATTTCATTTTTTTTTTTTTTTTTTTTATTTTTATTTTGGTTTTTTGTTTTTTATTTGTTAATGCTTTTGCTTTTTTTTTTTTTTTTTTTTTGCTTTTTGAAGAATAAAAACTTTTTTTCCTTTTCTTGTCATCTTATAATATATATAACAGTTTTCGGTGATTAATATTTTAAAAAAATTTTTTTTTTATTTTTTATTTTATTTTTTTTTTTTTTTTTGAAATTATATTATAATATAAATTCTTATTATTAATATTATTTATTTATTTCTAAATATATTTTTTATATTTTAACAAAAGCCTTTATATTTATATATATATATATTATCATTATTATATTCATATTACTGCCTATAAAAATGTTTTTTTTTTTTTTTTTTTTTTTTTTTTTTTTTAAAAGGATAGAGAACTTTATTAATTTTTTTTATTATTATTTTTTTAACGCATATATGTATTGCCTAAACCTGAATTATACAATCCATAATTATTTAAATTTATTTTATTTTGTTGATTCAATATCATTTGTTGTTGTTGTTGTAATTTTAATAATTCATTTTGTTGCTGTTGTAAATTTAATGCTGCTGCTGTATTATTCACTCCCATAGATGAATTAATTAATGATGAAGACTGTAAGCCAGTGGCACCAAGACCAGCACCTAATCCCGTAGCCCCATGACCGGTACTAAGACCTGTTGAAGCACCTAATCCAGTGGTACCTAGACCAGCACCAAGACCAGTTGTAGCACCTAATCCAGTGGTACCAAGACCGGTACTAAGACCAGTAGTAGCACCTAATCCAGTGGTACCAAGACCAGCACCAAGACCGGTAGTAGCACCTAATCCAGTAGTACCAAGTCCAGTAGTAGCACCTAAACCAGTGGTGCCAAGACCAACACCAAGACCAGTAGTAGCACCTAATCCAGTAGAACCTAATCTAGTAGCACCAAGACCGGAGGAGAGACCAGTTGATGCACCTAATCCTGTAGCACCTAATCCTGTAGTACCTAATCCTGTAGCACCTAATCCTGTAGCACCTAATCCTGTAGTACCTAATCCAGTGGTACCAAGACCGGCACCAAGACCTGTAGTAGTACCTAATCTAGTAGCACCTAAACCAGTGGTACCTAATCCAGTAGCACCAAGACCAGTAGAGAGACCAGTTGATGCACCTAATCCTGTAGCACCAAGACCAGTAGTAGCACCTAAACCAGTGGAAGAAACAAGGCTAGTACTGAGACTGGTGTTAAGTCCAGAAGTAGCACCCAATCCTGAAGATAAAGATGTTGGACTACTTATGCCAGAATATAAATTAGGAGAAGATAATGAAGAACTGCTGAGACCAGTATTACCAAGTCCAGTACCAGTTAAATTGGTAGAAGATAAAGGACTGTTAAGACCACTACCAAGCGTACTTAAACTTGGTGAGGATAATGAAGAATTAATTCCAGAACTTAATCCAAGACCAGATGTGGCACCGAGACCAGATGTGGCTCCAAGACCAGATGTGGCTCCAAGACCAGAAGTGGTACCGAGACTACTACCTAATAAAGGAGAACTTAATGCTGAGGAGGTACCACCTATACCATTTAATCCACCTGATAAGCTGGCAGTAGTATTAGTAGAAATATTAGTATTAATGATGGATCCCATACTTGGATTAGAAAGATTTTGAAGCTTGGTGGTTTGACGTACAACCGTAGTTTGAATTTGTTGTTTTTGAATTGGATTATTAGAAATAATTGTTTGAGTGACAGTGTTCTTACTACTGAGAGGACCGAAGGCACTAGCATCTAATGGATTAGTTGCTGCCGTTAAAGCAGTAGAAGTTAAGGCAGTTGAAACATTTTGAGAAGTAGTATTCATTCCCTTTAATGGATTCAAGTTTTCGAATAAATCATTGGAAGAAGTAGTTGTATTAGCAGTAGCATTGCCATTTAAGAAACTACTACTTCCAGTGTATTGTTGTTTAACAAGAGCTAAACTATTACTGCCGTTCATTGAATTACCAGTGTATTGGTTTTGAATAGTCATACTTTTCATTGAACCACCGGTTCTATGGAGAGAAACACTACTCATAGAACCACCTGTTCTTTGGTTACTAACATTGTTCATTGATCCACCAGTCATTTGATTAGAAATATAGTTCATGTTATTCATATTATTCATGTTGTTCATATTGTTCATATTATTCATGTTGTTCATATTATTCATGTTGTTCATGTTGTTCATATTATTCATGTTGTTCATGTTGTTCATATTATTCATGTTGTTCATATTGTTCATATTATTCATATTGTTCATATTATTCATATTGTTCATATTATTCATATTGTTCATATTATTCATATTGTTCATATTGTTGTTCATATTGTTGTTCATATTGTTGTTCATATTGTTGTTCATATTGTTGTTCATGTTGTTGTTCATGTTGTTCATGTTGTTCATGTTGTTCATATTGTTCATAGAGTTACCAGTGAATTGGTTATTAATCATACTATTATTACCATTGTTAGAACTACCTGTGAATTGGTTTTGAATGGTGTTCATATTTTTCATAGAACCACCAGTCATATTATTCTTTATTTGATTAATAGAACCACCAGTCATATTATTCTTTACTTGATCAATAGAATTACCAGTGCTTTGATTATTGACAGGACCTGTTAAAAGATTCTTATTAGATTGATTTGGTGACATAACAGCTGAGGTTGGTAAACTTGGAGTACCGGTAGGTACAAAGTTTAATCCATTACCACTTGTTGGAATTAACGGAGCTGGAAGAGAATTAGCATTAATCTTTGGTTGGGTTGGTTGGGAGGTTTTATTGAAAATATTCATGTTAGAAGTATTACTACTACTGTTGTTGTCACCAACAGCCCATGCATCATTATCAAAACCACTACCAACTTGTGGTCTTTTCACTAAAGCAGAATTATTTTTTAATTCATTGGTATCCCAATTCAATTTCTTTGTCTTATCAGATGGACGAGGTCTACCAGAAGGAGTAGCCCAATTTTCACCTGGGAATAATTCTTCAGATTTAGTTGAACCAATTCTAATTCTTTGAGAAACAACATTTTCATGTTTAATAGTAGTCTTCTTACCAACAGTTGGAGATGTTGAAGATAAAGCCTGTTGAATCTTTTCAATTTCATCAAATGTAATTTGTTTATCTTGTGTTTGCTCTATAGCAATTAATAGATAAAAGATACAATTATTAAATTTTATTAGTTAGTTAGTTCATAAATTTATTAGTTTTAATTATTTAATATGAATATATATATATTTAATATATATATATATTAAATTTGATTTAAAAATTATTTATATATATTTTTTATTATTATTAAAAAATATATAAATATATGTATATTATTCATTGAATTATTATAAAAAAAAATAAATAAATAAATAATATTATAATATTATTATAATATTATAAGTAAAGAAAAATATATATATATATATAATATATATATTATATATTTATTATTAATTATGGCAATGATTATATTTACTCTTTCTAGTAGTTGGTCTTGAGAAGATTGGAACTTTTTCGTTCTTTGCTTCATTCATCTTTTTTTCTTGTTCTAATTTTTCTTTTTCATTTTCCTTCTGAATGGTCATATCAATAATTTCATTATCAATTCTTGGTAAGGAAGTAGAGGATTGAATATTACTACTATTATATTTATTATTTTCTTCTTCTTGTAATTTTTTAGCTAATTCGGCATCTTTTTGAATTTGTTGATTCTAATAATTTGATTAATTTATTTGTATTATTTAAATATAAATTTTTCATTAATTTTTAATTATAATTTTAATTTTAATAATATTAATAATAATAATATTATTATTATTAAATCAAGTTTTCATCATCATTATTATTATTATTATTATTAAATCAAGTTTTTATTATTATTATTATTATTATTATTATAAAAATCTAATAAAAAAAAATTAATAGAAAAAATATATATATATAAACTTACAGAATCCTTCTTTTCATTCATTTCCTTAATATGATTTAAAATTAAAGGAATATCAGTTGGATTAATATTAAAAGTAGCCAATGAATTTTCATCCAAGGACTTAATAATTGTCTTACTTAACATATTCTTAACAAAAGTCTTGGCATACTTTTCTGCTTTCTTTTCTTCAATCTTAGAATCAACGAAGAAGTTTTTCCAATTAAAACCACGATAAGTAAATTTATTTCTTTGGGAAGCTCTAACTGGACTCTTTGGAACTTCTGGAACCTTTCTTGAGGAACCTGGTGGTGGTGGAATAACCATTTTATGATCTTTACCCACAAGAGCTTTAATATATTCAACATTCTTTGCATCTAATTTATCTAAAGGTACGGCAATCTTTACACCATTAGCCTTATGTAAATGAACCTTATCACCAACTAAACCTAAGAATTCAGCTTCAACTTCAAAGGAACCAGTTTTATCAGTCCAAACACAAAGATTTTCTTTTTCCGGTTCTATAATTTTTTTAAAAAAAATTATATTATATTATATTATATTTTTAATCATATTTAAATTATTATATTCCATTTTTATATAATTTATATTATATATATTATAAAAATAATAATAAATAAAATATATAAAAATTTATTAAAATAATCATTTATATAATATTATTTCTTTAAAAAAAATATATATATATATTAAAAAGGATTCTTACTCTTTAAATTAGCATTTCTACTTTGTTCTATTATTTATAATTGATAGTATGAATAAATAGATATAAAAAAAAAGCATAATTAATTCATCTTTAATTAATTAATAAATATATAAATAATTATATTTAATATAATTTATTTAGAATAAAATAAATACGTGGTGATAATGGAGATGGATTGGAATGTTGTGGTGATGGAAGAGATTGTTGTTTAACTGGAGGTTGATTTATTTCAAGATCAACAGCATATCTAATATCTGGTTCAATAATATTTCCTATGAAATATTAATATAATATAATAACATAATATAATATAATAGAAAAGAATTAATTTTTTTATTCTTTAATAATTTCAAACAAACAATTTTTTTTCTTTTCTTTTCTTTTCTTTTTTTTTTTTTTTTTTTTTTTTTTTTTTTTTTTTTTATATATAATTTTATTTTATTGTTTTAATTTTATATATATATATATACATATATTTATTAACTAACCTGCAGATCTAACATGTTGTGGAGGAGAACTTTGAGAATGATGAGTTTGTATTCTACTCAAGTTATTTGATGATCCAAAAACTTTTATTATTAAAAAAAAATTTAAAGAATAAAAAAGGGTTTATAAATATATACATATATAATTAGTTAATAATAAATAAATAATAAAAAACAAAAATAATATATATATATTATATATTAAAGGATAAATTACCTTTACTATAGGTTCTCATTGGGAATACTGGACTCTCTTCTTCATCTTAATAATAAAATTTATATTTATGAAAAAAAATAAATAAATAAAAACTAAAACAAAAAAAATTTTTTTTCTTAAATATATATAATAATTTAAATCATACTTTCTGGTTGGCTTGAGTTTACTGGAGCATCTATTTATTATTAATAAAATTATTTTAATATATCATTTATTTATAATTTTTATATAAAACTTTATAATAATACAAATCACTTACTATTTTGAGTATCTTTTTATTATATTTATTAAAAAAAAAAGTAAATAAATTGAAAAATAAAAAATAAAATAAAATAAAATAAATTTATTAATTTATCTCTTTTTTTTTACTTTTTATTATTATTATTATTTTTTTTCTTATAAATTATTTTAATATTCTATAATTAATTACCTATAGTTGGTCTTTCTGGAAGAGCTGGTGGAACTTGATTAAATTCCATAGTTGGCCTTTCTGGAAGAGCTGGTGGAACTTGATTAGATTCCATAATGGGTCTTTCTGGAAGAGCTGGTGGAGCTTGAGTAGACACCATAGTTGGTCTTTCTGGAAGAGCTGGTGGAGACATAGTTGGTGAGGCTATAGTATCTCTATCAGGTAAAACTGGGGGTACTATTATAGAATAAATTTTAAATTTAATATTTATGTATTTATATATTAATAAATTTCAATAATTTGTATATAAATATAAATATATATATATACCTGGAACTGAAGGATCTATAAATAAATTTTATAAAATAATAAAAACAATAAAAATAAAAATAAAATAATACAAAATAACAAATAACATAAAATAATATAACAAAAAAAAATTTAAAATATTTTTAATATATTATAATTACATTATAATTATACATTTATATATAATTCTTTTAAGGAATATACAAAAAAAAAAGGAATTATTAATAATTAATTCATTAAAATATTTACTTCTTGGTGGAAGTGTAGGAAGTGATGAAATAGTTTGTTGAGCCTAATAATGTTAATTTATTAAAAAAAATTTTTTTTGTTATTTTATTAATTCATTAATATATTATTTAAATTTTATTTTTATTTAAAAAAAACATATAGAAAGATAATATATTTATTATTTAGTATTATATAATATTAAATCAAAAATAAAATAAATAATATTTATATTTATATTTTTTATATTTTATATTTTATATTCTATATTTTATATTTATATTTACTGAATTTTCATAGGTTTCTTCAACTTCTCCCATTTCATTTTCTTCACTACTTTGACCGGGTACCATCACTTCAATATAGGTTTTTGGGACCATACCTTCTTGACCATTCTTCGAAACAACACGAACCTTCCACCAATCTGGATCAGAATCATCTAAAATAACAACATTTTCATTTTCATGAACTGTAATATCATCATCTAAATTAGCTTCATAATCATATAAAACTTTAGCAATCTTTGGTGGGCCAAGTTCTTGTTCTGTTTCTGGAACTTCAGTTTCTTCAATGACTTCAGTTTTAACTGGTTCCACTGGTTGTGGTTTAACTTCAGGAACTTTGTTAGCTAAAGAACTAATTGCTTCAACAGCAGCATTGTTAGTATTAGCAGGTCTAATTTTACTTTTCTATGAATTTATTAAATTTTATAAAAATTTTATAATTTATATTTATATATATATATATTTGTTTTTTATTTTTTTTTTTTTTTTTTTTTTGTTTTTTTTTAGTTTTATCAATAAAATAAAGTTATAAAAATAATTGAAAATATTATAATTATTTAATAATTAATGGATGTTAATGGATGAATAATTTAATTAATTTTTATTTACCATTTGGGCATTAATAATTTCTTTTGCTAAACCATCAATATTTGCCTTTATTCCTTCGAATTCATGAACTTCAGTACCAAAATTAAGAACTAACTTCTTTGATTTTTTGTTCTTGAAAAATTTTAAATTATTGAGTTCCCATTGTTGTATGATATTCTTTAAAATAAAATAAAATAAAAGTTATTTATTCAAAATTAATAACAAAATATGAAATATAAAAAAATTCATTTTTAATTAATTATAAAAAATAATAATAATAATATTTAGTAAATTATCTTTTAATTACGGAAAACAAAATAAAAAAAATAATAATAAAAGATTATTAATATATCTTTATAATTAATAGAATATTCAACCTTATTAGTATCACATAAATAAATAGTACTCGTATTAACACCCATTTTTCCTTTTCTAATTTCTTTACCCTTTTTCTTTTCGATTTCCTTGATGAATGAATTATAGATTAATATTATTAATAATTTTTTAACAAAATTTTTATAAAAAAATAAAATTTATTATTATTATTATAATTATTATTACTATATAAAACTTACAGTTACTTCAAAGTATGAAATATTTGATGGACCAGAAAGTGATTCTTCAGCAGCAGCTAATAAAGCATTTTTGAAATTTTGAGCAGAAGCTTCTCCAGCTGGTTTAACATCAATTATAGTTTTAGGTTCTTCAACCTCTGGTGGTACTTCATTCGTCTTTTTTTTTCACATATTATTATTTATACGTATAATTAATAAAAATAAATATTACTAAATAAAACTCTTTTTTCTTCTCTTTTTTCTTATTTTTTTTTCTGTTATTGATTTCTAATTATAATAATAATTAAATAAATAATTTAATTTTTAAAACTTACATTTTCAATTTCAATACCATCTTCTTGAATATAAGTAGCTGGACATTGACCATACTGGTTATTCTTTTCAATAATCCACCAATCGTCATCCAATTTATATACAATATTAATTGGTTCATCTTCTACTAAGTCAATTTCATCCTCAGTTTGAGCTTCATAATCATATAAAGCAATACCTTTTGAAATTGGTGTTAACTAATAAGAATAAAAATGGCATATTATACATATCAATAGATATATATTTAAGAAAAAAGTTTATTAAAATTAGAAACAAATTTATAAATTAGTAATAACTTTATTTTAAAAATAAAATGAAAATAAATATTTATAGCATTGTCATTATATATAAAGATTAATAATTAATAATAAAATTGTTATCTAATATTTAGAATTAAATTAATTTTTTTTCGTTTGATTGTTTGTTTGAATTTTTAAAACATATATAACATTTTCCTTCTTATATATATATATTTATATAACATAATATATAATTATAAAATTTTTATAAAGTAATTATATTTTTTATATATTTTTATGTTTTTTTTTTATGTTTTTTTTTTTTTTACCTCTTCAACATAGGAAATTGGAACATCACCGGTAGCTTCAGTCTCCGAATGTTTAGCAACCCACCAATCGTTCGATTCTTCTGAAGTTTGACCTTCTTCATCCATACTACTTTTATCAGTGATAAATAAAATATCACCTTCAGCAAAAGTTAATTGATCCTTGGCATCTTCTTCTTCGGGAGTAAAGTCATATATAGCTTTACAAACAGATACGAAAACCATTTTCTTTTATATTTAATTAATATTAATAATTTTTTCTTTTATTATGAATTGTTTTGAAATAAAAATAAAAAAAAAATATCGGTATATTCTATAATTCTATATATATATTATATAAATATTAAATTAATTTTAATGATATATAAAATTAATCTTTAATGATATATCATTAAATTAAATTTGTAATTTTTTATAAATTTATTCATAAATATAAATAGAAAATGATAATTGAATTATTACGTCTAACTGTTTTTTTTTTTTTTTTTTTGTTCCTTTTAAAAAAAAAATAAAAAAGATGCTTAATCGAATTACTGTTACTATTTTTTTTTTTTTTTTTTTGTTATTAAATAAAAAAAAAGTCTATTTCGTAAAAAATAAAATATAATAATAATTCGGATGATATTAACAATTTATTGAATTTATTATTAATTTGTATTAAGATATGATTTTTTAATTCTTCAAAATTTTTAATTTATATATATCTAATATATGTATATGAACAAAAATAAATATTAAAATAATATATATTATACATAAAAATACAATCATGCAAATTAAAATCATTAATAAATATAATTCAATAGTAAATATAAATTTATATATATATTTATATAAATTAATACCTTTTTTTCTCACTTTTATTATTATTATTATTATTTATTTATAATAAACTTATAAACATTATTTAATAATAAAATAAATATTTATGAAATTTGATAATTTTGATTATCTACTGTATTCTTTAAAATAAAATATTAAGAACAAATTTGCCTCTGATTATTTATTATAAAAGTAAAATATGAATCTCTAATTTAAAATGTAAAAATTATTCTTACTATTAAATTTTCTTCGATACTTATAGGTATTTTTGTTTTTTCTAAATAAAAAAAAAAAAAAAGAAATGGAAAAGAAAAGAAACAATAAAGAAAAGTCAATATAATAACAGAATGTATAAATAAATAATTTTTAATATATTATTAAATGTAAATTATAAAATTTAATGCTTTTCTTAATATTTTCTTTCTTTTTATTTCTTTTTTTTTTTTTTTTTTTTTTTATTATTATTATTATGATGATGATGATTTTATTTACAAAATACGTTTATTTTATTAAAAAAAATAAAATAAAACTTTTTATTTCATTTATAAAAAAAAAAAAAAAAAAAGTATATAAAGATGCTATTTAACAAAAATAAAAAAAGAAAAGAAAAAAATTTTTATACATAAAATGTTATAAATCATATATTGAATACTAATAATCAATTATTTATGTTTAATAATAATTATTACATTTATAATTATTTATTTATTTATTTATTTATTTATTTATTTATTTATTTATTTATTTATTTATTTATTTATTTATTTATTTATTTATTATATAATATTATATAGTATTCTCTTATTTCATGCATTGAATATTACATGTATAAATATATTAATATGATTATTCATATTATATATTTAAATATTTATAAATAATTATACCTATTAATTCTTCATTTATGATTATAAAGTGTATTAATGAGAGTCATTCCATAGTCATATTTATACAGTCTTCATTATCAACTTTCATTAATTATTAATGTTCATACCTATAATTTAGAATTATAGGGAAATTGGTTTCCTTTATTGAGAAGGTGACCTAAAAATATGATAAACCAAATTTTTATTATTTCTTACATTTTTATTTTATTTAAAAAGCTTTATTTTTTATTCTATATATATATATATATATATATATATATTTTTAACTTTATTTTCTCTTTTTTCTTTTTTCTTTCTTTTTTTTTTTTTTTTTTTTTTTTTTTTCACACTTCTTCTTTTAATATACTTCAATGTATCGTGGCTAAATATTAATAGTAATTTTGCTATTGAAAAAAAAAAAAATCCATTTCCACTATTTCTTTAAGTAGACATAAATAATAATACTGATAGATATAATAAATATATTACATATATAATAATAAATAATTGAATAATAAATAAATAATAATAAATAATAAATAATTAAATAATTAGTAAATATTAAATAATAAATAATAAAAAAGTATTTATAAATAAATAATAAATAATATTAAATAATAAATAATAGATAATAGATAATAAATAATAAATAATAAATAATAAATAATAAATAATAAATAATAAATAAAGATTGTATTTATAATAATAATAATAATAATAAATTATAAATATAAATGAATATAAATGAATATATAAAATTTAAATAAATTTTAAAATTAAAAAAAAAGAAATTAATTAAATTTTTTATTTTATCCAATGAAATTCAAGATAAGTTTAATAAATTAAATTGTTTTCAATACCTCAAATATATAAAATTTAATGACACTATATATTATTGTATATGGATAATAAACACTAAATATAATAAAATAGAAATATAAAATAGAAATATAATAAACACTAAATATAATAAAATAGAAATATTAATAAAATGGATAAACATCAAATTATTGATCTATTAATATATGATCGATTATTATTATTAATTTAAATTTTTTAATAAACAATAAAACAAAAACAAAATTTAATCAATAAATATGGTTATATTAATTAGCTGACTATTTAAAATAAAATATTAATGAATAAATAAATAATAATTAAATAAATAATCATTAAGTAAATAGATCGATTAAATAAATGAATAGATAGATAGATAGATAGATAATTAATTAAATAATTAATAAATAGATAAATAGATAGATAATTAAATAATTAATAAATAAATAAATAAATGGATGAGTAAATAAATAATTAATTAAATAAGTAAATAAATAACAAATAAAGTTAATTAATAATAAAAAAAAAAAAGGAAAAAGAAGGTTCATTCATTAAGATTCATATATTTATAATTAAAAATGAAGACATGCCTTTAAACCTTTGAATAAATATTTATATGTAAACTAATAATAATAATAATAATAATAATAATAATAATAATAATAATAATAATAGATAATAATAATAATAATAATAATAAATAATGGCATGCACAAAAGCAATTAGAAAAAAAATAAATAAATACATAAATTGTTTAAAAAATCAACTTTAAATGTAATTCTTTAGTTTATAAATTTTTTAATTTTTTTAAATTGTTTGGTAAAATTAGTTACAACAAACAAACAAAAAAAAAAAAAAATAAACATTAAATGTTCTTTTTTTTTAATTTCTTTTTTAAATTAAACGAAGATTAGTAAAAAAAAAAAAAATTAACGACCTTCTAGCTAGATTATCTTTAATAGTAAATTAAGAGTTAATTCCTTATTCACATTCATTCTAAGCAAGGATGTGGTAAAAATTTTAATTTGATTAAATGTAATTATGGTGATAAAGTTATTTTAAATTTTTATTTTATTTTATTTTTTTTAATTCAATCTGTACTTTATATTCATATTCTATTATATATTTTATTTTATTTTATTTTATTTTATTTTATTTTATTTTATTTTATTACATTTAATTGTTCCTATTATAAGCTTTTTTTTTTTTTTTTTTTTTTTTAATTATTTAAACCCATCTTTTTTATTTTATTTTCGACTTTTATTTTTAATCTTTATTTTTTTTGTTATTATTAAATCTTTACATCCATTCATTCCTTCTTTTTCCTTTACTTTCCTTTACTTTTCTTATATTTACAGTGACAGACTTTTATTGACTTTAAAAGTCCATTTATTTAAACGGTTCAGTGAACTCTAATCCATAATCTTTTTATGTGTTGATTCAATGAACAGCTTTAAAAAAATTGATTTATATCAATAATAATTTATTTTATTTATTACTTATTAATTTATTTATTTATTATTTAATTAATTAATTAATTAATTATTATTTATTTATTTATTTATTTATTTATTTATTTATTTATTTATTTAAAAAAAAGTGATACAAAAAAAAACATATAAAAGATTTATTAAAATTCCAAAGAATTGTTTTATATATTTATTTATATTTATATATATATTTATTTATATTTATATATATATATTTACATATATATTTAGAGTTTATTGTAAATAAAAGTAAACGTTACACATTCTTAAAAGTTTATATATTATTATTGTCATCCATAAATTTTATTTCATTTAATTTATTTGGAATAAAACTAAAACAAAAAAAATTTTAATAATTTCCTTTTTTAGAATGAATTCTTTTTCTTTTTCTTTTTTTTATTTATTTAAAAAGTATTAACTATAAACATATGGATATATAAATAACTAAATAATTGAATAATAAATAATAAATAATAAATAATAAATAATAAATAAATAAATAATAAATAAATAAATAAATAATAATAAATAAATAAATAATAAATAAATAAATAAATAATAATAAATAGTAAATAATAAATAATAATAAATAGTAAATAATAAATAATAAATAATAAATAATATAATAAATAATTGAATAATAAATATTTGAATAATAAATAATAAATAATAAAAATAATATTAAATATTAAATATTAAATAATAAATAAATATGAAAAAGGTCTTTTTGGTGAACATATTACTTCTGTCATATATTGATAGTGACCAATATTTTTTTTTTTTTTTTTTGAAAGTTTAATTCCATTTAATAGATTTTTATTGATATCTTTCGAGTATAAGACGTTTTTTTTTATTTGATGTCAGAACCATTTAATGCTACCCTCAAAAGTGTCAATACCTTCAAATTTACAGAGAGAGTTGTTTGCACATTTTAATGTTAGATTTTCTTCTTTAAAGTTAGAAAGAATATTTATATTGTCAGTAATGTGCTCAGAAACATCTGTATCAAAGGTCCTATATTGTTTTATCGTCTTGTTGGTCAGTAATTGATGATATACAAGGCTTTGTTTGATTTTCATGAAGGTTCTGATCATTTCAATTTCCCTATAGTTTCGATATGGTCAAAACTTTTATCATACATGGCTTTTAGCTCTCCAAAAGAAACTTCTTCATCAGATGGATTTTTTCTATATTCTATAGTGTTGAAAGATTTCCCTTTGATTTTATTATTATTTCTTTTCGACTTTCTTAATTTTCTTTTTTTTTTTTTTTGATCAAATAGCTTATTTTCACCTTTATTTGATTGATTTTGAAATTTCTTATTTAATCCATTATAAATGCAATCGTCAGTAGAATGTCTATTTTCCTTGTCAATGTGACAATAATTAGACCTTTTAATCGAATGGTCATTGGATTTTGAAAAACGACACAGATCCATTAAGTCATCGCTATCCTTAAAAGTTTTGTTATAATCTATAGTACGTTGAAAATATATTTGAAAATTAATTTTATTGATTGCTTCGGTTAAGAATTCATCAATCAGGATGAATATGATCTTTTTTAAATTTCAAGAAAATACTTGGATATTTTTTTCCCAATCTTCAAGGTTTGCATTATTTTTTGTCATTATATCAAATATTTCTTCAATAGGATTTATGATATCCTTACAGTCTGCGGAGATTCTTGGTCTTTAGTGAGTACATTTTCTTTCATCCAATATTGATCCAATATTAAACATCAGAAGATTTCTTCTTTCCATATAAAGATTTTAGCTTTTCCATCATTTTAAAAGAAGTATTAAGTCCCTTTAGTAAACTCAAGAATTTTCTTTGAGAGGTTATTACAAATAATTGTACATGCAAGAGTATCCTTTATTTCAGCATCTTCAACTTCAGTTTTAAGGTCCTTAATTTCCTTGAGAATTTTGGTATCCTTATTTTAATTTTTATTTCTGTTCTCAACTTTTTTTTTTATTTTGTAAGTTCAGCAATTTCGTCCTTATTTACGAATTTTTGGAGTTTCTTGCCTTTGAGAATATTTCTATTAAGAAATTTCCATTCTTCGAAGTTATCCTTATTTATAGAGTTGAGACTCTAAGTTTAATAGTTATTATTAATATTTTATTTTGTTAATTATTATTTATTATTTATTATTTATTATTAATTATTAATTATTAATTATTAATTATTAATTATTGATAATTTTATTATTATTTATTATTTATTATTTATTATTTATTATTTATTATTGATTAATGATTATTGATTATTTATAATTTATAACTATTTATTATTTATAATCTTTATTTACAATATTTATTAACTGCTTATAATATAGATTTTATGAGGTGTGGATTAAATAATAGTTTTTTTTTTTTTTTTTTTTTTTTTTTATATTGTTATTTCTATGTATTCTGAAGGAGGAAAAAGATTAATAGAGAGTTTAAATCATGAACAATTTGCATTTTTATTTATATTATTAAAATGATAATAGTTAATATATATTTTTAAATAATCAAAAATAAAAATTATGAAATCTAATTTACTGAAAGTTAATGAAGCTTTACATCCATTCATTATATATATTTCCAATTACTATACCTACTGAAATTCTATTGGAAAACTATTAAAAACAATTACAAATATTATTTTCTATTAGAATTACTACTACTATTATTTTTTTTAGACTAGGAAGTGAATTCACATCCAGTGCTTTATTAAATAAATGATTTAATTTTTATGTATTATATTTTTTTTTTAAAAAAAAAAAAATGTATTATATAATTTAAAGATAAAAATAAAATGTATGTAAAAGATTAAGTAAAAATAAAAAAAATAATAAAAATAAAAATTTTAATTAATCATGGAAAATTTAACGTAATAAAGAATAAAAATAAGTTCAAAAGTTAAAAAAAACTTCGGTATGATGTATACTATGTGTAGTAACATGATCATCAGTTAAATCTAAAACAAAGAAGTAACATCTTTAAAATAGATAGTATAGATAGTATTGGTATCCACTAAACTCTCCCCCCTGAACCACTAGAAAAATCATCAAAAGTTGAATTACTTACTGGTTCTGTGTTCGGAACGGTGCTGTTAGTAAATGTGTATTGATGAAAATTAACAGGACTACTAACTGGTACTATTTCTTTGCTATATCGGTACGACGTCGGCACTCTTGGTAATGAAAGTGTTTTTTGTTAAACTTCTCAAAAAAAAAAGGAACTTAAGTGATTGATATTGTAATATCATGCTAATACAATACCAATCATCAGTAGCTCTCTTGATATTCCTGTAAAGCTCCACAGTATACGGAACAGTAGACCCCTGTGAGCTTTTTAGGAGTTGTTCACTTAAAATGTCCCCGTTCCCCAGTATCGAATTGTAGCTCATCCCAAAGCTGAAAATCCACCAAAGAAGGAATATATAAATATACCTGCTTATGTTCTAAAATATATAATAATAGAATAAGAAGGAAGTAAGGTAAGATTCCTTACTTTATTGGTAAATAAAAATGAAAAAAGGTCATCAATAAAATCGAAAAGATTTACATCGACATAGAGAAAGGGTAGAGTATTCAAATATCCATTGGATAAAAGATTGATCACCTTTTCCACAGCAAAGGCAGAATTTTTTTAGGACAATCGTCTGAAACTCTACCAATTCTAATTGCAATAGTGCTTTTTTATTTGTAACCAGCTCTTAATCTTAAGATCCAGTTAAAAACCTAAACTTAAATGAGGGTATTCAAGGCTGAGCCTGAATGGATTTCTAAATATTTTATAAATTTGAAGTTATCGTTATTCGTACCTTTAAATTCTTTGGAATTTACCAACATCAGACCAAATATGATTCAATAACATCTTTGAATTTAATGATATTTTTTTTTCCTAATTTTCTTTGTAGAGTACCAGTGATTTTTTTTTTTGGACCAAGAATACCCGTGGTATGAAAGAGATTATGGTTTATGAGATCTTTAATGATACATTTTGAAATTTTCCATTTACAAAAAAGCATTTTATTTGAAGAGAAACACAAAAACCAGAAATTAGAAATACTTTAAAGTCTTAATGATAAATTTTATTAATAAAAGACACCATTATATTAATGATGTTATAATATGATTCATAATACATGAAATGCATTTATTATAATTATACGCTTGATCAATTAAGTAATTCAAGCCTTATTATATATATATCAAATTTTACATGTACATATTATATAAATAATTTATAACTATACTAAATAATATTAAACTTTAATCATTATTCTTAACATTCCCCCCTAAAGTTTAATATTCTATTAAAACTTTGTCAATATGTTATTTCTAAAATTTTGTCATCAATGTGTTGTTTAGATATTTAGTAAAACCGTCTGCTAGGTTGTCTTGGGATTTTATATATACTTGAGGTCTATGTTGTTTTCTCTAACTAAATCTCTTATGTGATGGTATTTGATATCTATGTGCTTTGATTTTGGATTGATTGTTTCATTCTTGCAATTATATATGGTCGCTTGTTATCTGTATTGATCACCATTGGTTTGATATTAATATTCAATTTTTTAAATACATTATAATATTATAAACAGTGATTAGCGCATTCATTTAATGCATAGTATTCACTTTCTGCAGTTGAAGTTGATACGCATCTCTGCAGTTTCGAGTACCAACTGGTTGGTCTTCCACCCATTACCATTAAATAACCAGTGTTTGATTTTCTCGTATCTAAGTCACCTCCGAAATCTGCATCAATGTATACTTCAAAATCTTTTTCACTATTAAAATTAAATTTTATTCCACAATTTTGCATCCTCTTTTAAGTATCTAAAAAAATTTTTTAAAACATTAAACCAATCTTCATATGAGGGATCTTGTGATTTTTTTTTTTTTTTTTTTTTTTTTTTTTTTTTGGATGTTTTACTTAACCGCAAATAATATGTCGGGTCTTGTACTAATAGCGAGATATATTAAACTTCTGATTGCTTTTTCTATATCTGTTTGAACTAAATTTTTATTTTCTTTCTCATTTCTTCATTTTTCCACAGGAATCATATTTGATAGAGGTATGTACTTTTCAATATTGAATCTTTTCAGTATGTTTTTGGTGTGCTTCTTTTGATGTAATAAATAACCATTTTTTGCATTTTTCAATTTTTACTCCAATAATAAAAATTGGCTTCTCCTACATCTGTGATCTGGAATATCTCTTTCAGAAAATTTTCTTGTTATTCTGATTTCTTCTTCAGTCCCTGTTATAAGTATACCATCAACATAAACAGCTAGGATACAAGTAATTTCTCTTCTTTTATTAAACTTTGCATATAAACATGGTTCGCTTCTATGCCTTTTAAATTCGATTCCAATTAGTATTATTATTCAGAGTGTTGTTTCACATAAATCTCTCATATTTTTTTTAATTCATCATTGACAGCATTTAACCATTCATTATATTATCTGGTTTATAGCTTATATCTCTAAAATTCTCTGGTTTAACTTGGATGTTTAACTGAGTAGTTTGCCTATTTTACTCATTGTATCATTTATGTTAAAAGATTTAAACTTTTTATTGACATTAATTTTCATTTTTTCTCTCGTTTTCTTTTATTACTTCTAGTGTTGTACTCATGTTGGTTGCTAGTTTCTTCTGGACTTGATTCTTTTATATTGTCTATTTAGCGATTTTCTTTTTTTTTTTTTAGGAGAGTTATTTTTATTTGTTTCATTTACTTCGTCCTTTTTATTAGTTGAATCATTTAAGATTATTTGATGTATCTTCATTCGATTTATTTTTGTTTAATTCAACTATAACATTATTTTTTTTTTTACTTTTTATCTTCACTTACAATTTCAGTGGGATTTTTCGCTAATGTTTTTCTTTTTTTTCACATTTTCACTAAAATTGTCATTTTCTAGAATTGTATCCAGGTTGAAAGTTGAGTATTGTTTTTTTTTTGATATTGGTATCATTATCTTTGAGTTTACCTGGGGGTTCTTCATTATTGATATTATTTTCATGTTTGCTTTTCACCATTTATATCGCTTTTTATTAACTTCATGATCCCCTTTTATTTTAAATTCGATTTTATTATAATAATAAATAAAAGGGTTTGGACTAATTTATAAAAGTAGGGATCGTGCATTTCGTAATATGGCTTATAATATTTTAAAAATTCTATAAGCCATATTGTGAAATTAACTTGCGAAATGCACAATCAGGTCTGGAATTTAAATTAATGATAGTACTTGTATTCGAATCATTTTTTAAATTGATTTATCATTTAAAATTGAGCAATTTTTATAAACCTGCTTTTTTCTAAGTTTGTTGGTTCATCAGTCCTATTATTGCCAATCATTAAATTCGAGTATTCATCATTATTATTTAAAGAAGAGTTATATTGAATATTATTGTTTACATTATTTAAAATTTAAAATTAGGATTTAAATTGTTTAGTTTATTTTGATTTATATTGTTTAAATTAACAATTTTATTTTGATCAAAAATGACTAAATGCTAATCATTTAAATTATTTAAATTATTGTATTTATTTAAGTAATTATAATAATCATTAAAATGCTGATAATTTAAATTTTAATTGAAATTTGAATGATCATGGATGTGTCTGTTTGGTTGAATTTGATAATGAAAGAAAGGAATTTTGTTGCAGAGAAATAAATTATTTGGGATAATATAGAGTTTGAATTAAATTTTTAATTAAGGTTATCGAAATAATTTTGTTGACTGTTGGCAGGTAAATTTGGTGAATTTAGTTTTGTTAATATCTGTTGTGATACTGTAAGAATTTAAGTTTGAATTGAGATCAATATTATTATCATTGTTGTTGTTGTTGGTAATGTTGTTAATATTTTCTGTGATGAATTTTTTTAATTTATTGTTTAAATTTTTGGAAATTAAATTTTTATTGACATTATTCAAATTTTTGTGTTATCGCAAAAAATTTTTATCATCAAAAGAATTTTTTTTTTTTTTTATTTAAAAAATTTTTATTTATATTAAAAATTTCAGTACCATAAAAATTTTGTTTATTACCAAATATTTTTGTGGTTTTGCCTCGGAGTTTCGGTGGTAACATAACATATTTCTGCTTCTGGAATACCATAATCATCCATAAAAACGTCATATTCGTTGTATTGGTTATTTTCTGATTTTTCGACGTTTTCTACCACTTTTCTTGATTTATTATGATATTTTTTTTATTGTTTCTTGCTTTACCATTTAGTTTGTTGTTGTTTTTTTAATGCAGAAACATTCTTTTGCGGAGTGTGTCCTATTTTTCCACAAAATTGGCAGGTAATCTTTGGCTTACTTGATATCTTATTCTTGTTCTTATTTCCGCTAGAATATATCGTGTTAAAGGATACTTCTTTATACCTCAACTTGTTTATTTCCTTTTCTAAAGACTTTAATCTGGAAATAGTGTTTATTTACGTGCGTGGTACACTGTTCTCATTTTCCTTGTTAAGCAATGATATTGTTAGTAATTCTTAAAAGAGGCAGGAAGGGCTTTATAGAGGTAGTCAAATTTGTCATCATCCGATAAATTTTCTCCATGATTTTCTAACATTTGGAAAGTATTGTTCATATCTGATATAAACATTGAAATGTTATCTTTCTTAACAAATACTTCAAGATCACGAGATAAGGCATAAACAACACTGAACGTTGAGTACCTTTTAATATCACTCTTAACATTTTTTTTTCTTCTTTTTCAATGTTAAGATAATCTTTCTTGTTCGAGGGAGTTAGAATCAATACACCTCAACAATGCAGTGTTAATTAAGAATCGATTCGTTCTTAGAATTTGATTTTATTTAAACCTAAAAGTGGAGAAAAAATATAATGCTTTTCTTTGCTTATAATATATGATTGAATAATAGATCTTCTAAAAGTTAATGGAACTTTATTATTGGATAAAAAAAAAAAAAAAAAAAAAACTAGAGAATGAAAATAAGGATTTTCTTAACTTTTAGTATTCATATAAGTGATAAATAGGCTCATGGGAAAGATCATTACTGAAGGGGATACCTATGTAAATATAAATAGATTATTTAAAGATAGAATGCATACCAAAGGTGAAATGTAAGTTCTTCATAACCAGGATATAAAACAAAGAAAAAATTTAAGGGTTTAATAACCATCATAGTGCATTTATTGATACCATAAAAAAAAAAAAAAAAAAAAAAAAAAAAAAAAAAAAAATTCACTTTCATTAACCCAACAAAAAAAAAAAAAAAAAAAAAAAAAAAAAAAAAAAAAGCATGACAAAAGTAAGAGCCTTCATTTTTTTTTTTTTTTTTTTTTCACTAGGGGCTATAAGAACAATATCAATAAAAAAAGACCACCACAACATTTTTTTTTTTTAATTTTTATTACCAATACTAACATTATAAATATTACATTTATTTAAAATATTCATTAATGAATAAATTAAATAAAATTGGTGATAATAGGCAAAATCATTCATCTTCTCTAACCTCATGATGAATAGGAAATTCATTTGATAACCTACATATTCAAGGTAAACAACTACTTTTGTAACAACTACTATTATAACAACTACTATTAAATTAATTTCAAAAAAAAAAAAAAAAAAATTCCAAAAAGAAATACTTCCAAAAAAAAAAAAAAAAAAAAAAAAAAAAAAAAAATATATATATATATATATATATATATATATTTCTCAAATTAGTTGAATTGAAATAGGGTTTACTCTTACTATAGCAACAAGTTACTACCACTACTACTCTGATTATTTTAAATGGATATATATACGTAATATATATATATATATATATATAATTATAAATAATTCATAATAAAAATTTATTTATTCAACTTTTTTTTATTTTATTTTATTTTTTTTTTTTTATTTTTTTATTTTTTTTTTTTTTTTTTTTTTTTTTTTTTTTTTAATTATTAAATAAATTAAATTAATTAGAGATAAAATATGTAAAATAAGTAAAATAAAATAAAATAATAATAAAATATATATATATATATATATGAAAGTGTTAAATTATTGAAATAGCGACAACAACGACAACAATAATAAAATAAATCAAGAATCAAATATTTATTATTATTATTATTATTATTATTATTATTATTATAATTATTTATATGAATATTCTTAAAAAAAATTTTTTTGTTTTTTTTATTTTATTTTTATTTTATTTTATTTTATTTTATTTTATTTTATTTTATTTTATTTTATTTTATTTTATTTTATTTTATTTATTTATTTATTCAGATGCAGAGGCAGATACGGATTCTGATTCTGATTCATTTTCTTCTTTTTTTACTTTTTTTGAATCTTTTTCATCTTCTGAAATTTCTTTTTCTTCTTCTTCTTCTTCTTCTCCATCATCACTTTCATGATCACTCTTTTCGGATGATTCTTTCCTTTTCTTATCTTTTTCATTAACCTTTTCTATTTCATCTTCATCTTCAATCTTTTCTTTACTCTTTTCACTAGATCTTCTTCTATCATCATCCTCTTCTCTTCTTGAGGATCTATGATGATGATGATGATGACGACTTCGACTATGATGACTACTACTATGATGACTTCTACTCTCACTTCTACTTCTTGAATCATTCCTTGACCTTGAATATTTTGAT
The DNA here is from genome assembly GCA_016946835.1 of Neocallimastix lanati (nom. inval.). Taxonomy (NCBI): domain Eukaryota; kingdom Fungi; phylum Neocallimastigomycota; class Neocallimastigomycetes; order Neocallimastigales; family Neocallimastigaceae; genus Neocallimastix; species Neocallimastix lanati (nom. inval.). The sequence goes on along the minus strand of JACVTC010000009.1, from coordinate 184,910 downwards.
TTTGATGATCTAGATTTTGAACGATGATGACTACTATGATGTCTACTACTTCTATTACTTCTACTACTTTTGCTTCTATTGGATGATCTTCTTGAACGACTACGACTACGACTTTGACTACGATCTCTACTACGATCTCTACTACGATTTCGACTACGATTACTATCTCGTTCATTATTACGGTCACGATCACGATCTTGACTTTTTTCTTTTAATTTATCTTTTTTATTATCAGAATCAGAATCAGAATCAGAATTAGAATCAGAATCATTTTGTTCATTATCACTTGTATCTTTCATTTCTTCATCTTTTTTCTTATTCTTTCTTTGTTTTTCCTTATCATCTATAATTAATTGCTTTTCTGTTAAATCATCATTAATTAAATCCATATCTCCTCCTAAATCACTATCATCTTCTTCATCGTTCTTATATAATTCATTTTCCTCAAGACTTAATTCATCTTCATCAATATCATCTATTGCCATCTTTTCTTTTTTATTTATTTCTTCTTTTTTATCAACTTTCATTTTATCTACTTCCTTTTTATCTACTTCATTTTTATCTATTTCCTTTTTATCTTTATCATTTGTAATCTCTTTAACCTTATCTTCTTTTTTATCCTTTGATTCTCTAGTACGTTCCTTATTACGATCGCGTGATCTACTTCTATGATGATGATGATGACTACTATATCTTTTGTGATCATCATCATAATGTCTACTGCGACTATGACTACGATTACGACTATAACTCCTACTGTATCTACGTCTACGTTTACGATCATTACTTCTACTTCTACTCCTACTTCTGCTTCTGCTACTTTTATGATTCCTTTTTTCTCTATTTCTACGCTCTTCTTCTCTTTCCTTTTATTTTATCAAATTATATTATATTATCATTTTTTTTTTTTTTTTTTTTTTTTATTTTAATAATTATTTAATCATATATAAATAATAACAATTATATATGTAAAAAAATATAATAATAATAATAATAATAATAAACAATTAAATAGATTAAAAAAAAAAAAAATTAATAATTTGATATATATTAATTATATTACATTTTATCTTTTTGAATAACAATTATATTATTACTTTTCTTTCTTTTTCTCTAATTTTTTCTAACTCTCGCCTTTCATTTTCTTCTTTCTCTCGTTTTAGTTTTATTTCATTCATTATTCGCAATCGTTCAGCCTATTAAATAATGAAAAGAGTTTAATAAATTAATACAATTTTAATTATACTATTATATTATTTATAATAATTATTATATGAATATATAATATATATAATATAAAATTTTATATCATATTTTATTTAAAAATTTTATTATTATAATTTAAATATGTTTTATCATTTCTAATTTTATTTACTTCTTGCTTCTGGATTTCTTTTATTTTTTCTTCAATGAATTCTTTAGGAATACCACCAATATTTTCCTGAGCACTAAGTAATAATTTCCAAAGATCATGTACAAAGGAGGCCGCATTTTTTTCAAGAAAACCAGTTAAATTTAACTGAAGTAATTTTGGATCTGGATTCTATATTTTTATTATAAAACATTTTTTTTTTTTTTTATTTTATTTTTTTTTTTTTTTTTTTTTTTTTTTTTGAAATTTAATATTATATTCCAACTATTATTAAATTATTATTATTAATCAAATTCCAATAAATTATTAAATAATAAATAGATAAATTGAAAAATTTAATTACAGGTGATTCTTCTAAAGTTTCATATATATAATTAATTAATACATCATCTTCCATTCCTAATATTTCAATAACTTTTTTTCTTATCCATTGTTGAATCGTCTCCATATGAACTTTTTTTAAATTTACCTTTTTATATAGATTTTAATGTTAAAATTATATAATATATTATATATATTATGTTTTATTATTAATATATAAAATATTGTAACAATTATAGTTAATATTATAAATGGATTACCTTTTTATTAAATATTGATGGAAAATGCATATTTTTTAATTGTTTTTTAGTTTTATCACTGAACCTATTATCTTGTTCAGAACTCGTACCCTATTAACATTCAAATATTAATTTTAATGATATATATATAATAATTTTATTATATTAGAACATTAAAAATCTATAGAAATTTTGTTTTAACATGATCATTTTCATTTATTATTCATTATTATTTTATCATAATAAAAATAATATATACATCATTTTTAATAATAAAAATTTAACTAATAATTCAAAATTGAATTTATGGAAATTTATTAATTATTTGAAATTAAGTTAAAAAAAAAACATTTTATAAAAAAAAAAAAAAAAATGGAAGAAATATATATATATATATATAAAAAAAAAAAAAGGATAAAAAAATAAAGATGAATTACAAAAAAAAAAAAAAAAAAAAAAAAAAAAAAAAAAAAAAAAAAAAAAAAAGAAAAGAAAAGAAAAGAAAAGAAAAATAAAATAAAATAAAAAAATAGTTATAAAAAAAAAAAAAAGAAAAAAAAAGAAATATATAAAAATATATAATAAATATGAAAAGATTATAAATTAATGAATAAAAAACATTATCTTATTTAAAATATGTTTATTAACAATTTTAAATTATATATAATTTATTTTATTATTAATAAAATATGATTTCGTTTTTATTAAAAATTAATGCTTACTTTAAAGAATCCTCCATCACCCATTTTATTTAAGATTTTATATTTTAAAATAAAAAATCTAAAATTTAAAAAACTTTTAATAATATGCTTTTTTTTTATTTTATATTTATTTATTTGTTTTTTAAAAAGAAAATTTAATTAATAAAAAAAAAAATGTTTCATACAAATTAAATAAAAAATATTTATATTTTAATTGATCAAGAATCAAAAAATTTTAAATTTTACAGAATTTCTAATGTATTAAATATTTATTTAATATTATACATTTATTTATTTAATATTATATATATTTATTTAATATTATAGTTATTTATTTATTTAATATTATAGTTATTTATTTATTTAATATTTATTATTTTATTTATTATTTATTTATTATTTATTTATTTAATATTTAATACTTTATATTTATTAAATATTAGCTCTACTAATAAAATATAATTAAAACATTCTATAATATTGACATGTAGAGTTATTAGAAATATATATTTTATAAATATATGAGTTTTTAGATTATATAGATATATGGATAAAAAAAAAAACTTTTATATTTTATATATAATATTAAAATTTAAGTTTCAGAAATTTTATAACATTATACTTTTCTTTGTGAAGAAGTAAAAACTTATATGATACTTAACATAATATAATAATTATAGATACTTTTACTTTTTTTTCATAATTATTATTTTAATCTAATCAAAAAATTAATAAATAATAATTATAAATACTTTAAAAAAATAATAGAAAGTATTCATAATTATTATATTAAATATTATATTAAATAACCAATTATAAGTTGATACTATTTCCATTAAAATAGATTTTAATCGATAATAAAAAAAATTAATAACTGTATTTCTTGACTAATTAATACTAAGATTTTTTTTAAGTAATTAATAATTTTATTAAAAGAAAAGAAATTCTTATGTATAAGAAATATTAGTTATTTATATTAGTAAAATTTTTATTATTTAAGAAACCAGTCTAGTTTTATAATATATATTTAAGAATTTTAAATATATATATTTGTTTTAAAAACTAACTTTAATTTTTAAAATTTAATTTTTTAATAATTAAATAAAATTAAAATCAAATTCATGTTTTGTATGAATAATAATAATTTTATTTATCAGAAAAACATTTATGAATATTCTTAACTAAAGTGAATGAATAATCTTTTATTCATATTCAAGTCTATTAGTTTATAAAGCTTTATAGTAACTTTTCAGTATAAAAATACGTATAATAAAATTATTATATATAACTGTATAATAAAATAAAAAAAAATTTTATAATCGATTAATGGTTCATTATTACCTTCTTAACTACAGTCAAAGTTGTTTTTGTTTTATTATCATTTGTATGGAATGATTCTTTATTTTATAATGTTCAATAAAATAAATTATTTGTAGTTCAATATTATATTATTGTTGAATTTCTTTATTTTTAATCCAATATTTTGAGTTATTTATTAGATTTATATGACTTATAATTTGTTCAGTTTTGTAAATTTTGAATTAAATATTTGTTTCCTTTTTTTATTATTTTATTTATTTATCTATTAATATATTTATCTATTAATTCATTTATTTTTTATTTACTTATTTATTATTTATTTATTTATTATTTATTATTTATTTACTTACTATTTATTAATTTATCTGTTTATTATTTATTATTTATTTACTTACTATTTATTAATTTATCTGTTTATTATTTACTTATTTATTATTATTTATTATTTATTATTCCATTATTTATTATTTATTATTATTTAATATTTAATATTCCATTATTTATTATTTATTATTTTATTATTTATTATTTATTTACTTATATGTTAATTTATCTGTTTATTATTTACTAATATATTATTTACTTATTTATATTTATGTATTTTTATATTATTTATATTTTTATATTATTTATTTATCTAATTAATTATCTATTTATTTAATTTTACATGTAATTTAAATAAATAAAAAAAAAAAACAACTTAAAAAAAATTTTAAAATAAAAAAATTTATTTTTAATATAAATTTAATTTATTCAAAATATCTACAAACAAAAATAAATGTAAATGTATATTATATACCGTGATACGTTTGTTTTTAAATAAACTTTTTTACTGTTATTTAAAAAAAAAAAAAAGAAGTGTTCATCGTTTCATCAAAATTGTATAAATGAATAATTAATATTTTTTTTAAATAATTTTTGGTTAACTATATATATTTATGCTATAAAATTTTGTTTTAAAAATTATTTGTTAAATTAATTGTTATATTTTTTTTCATATTTTTTTTTATTTTTATTCCTTTTTTTCATTGATTCGTATTGAATTAAAATTTTTAAAGAAAACTATTTCTATTTAAATTGGTTTATTTATTTTAATGTTAAATAAACATTTTCAATTTTAAAGATTAAAGAGAACTAATAGTAATAATAATAATAAAGAAAAGAAAAGAAAAATAAAAATAAAATAAAATAAAATAAAATAAAAAAGTCAAATTAATAAAATATATAATTAAATAATATTGATTTATTTATATTTGATGATATTCAAAATTAATTTTAAAAATAAAAACAATTAAATAAAAAGAAAAATCATAATATTTGGTTATGAAAATATAATTTTATATTAAAAAAAAAAAAAAAAAAAAAAAAAAACTGTATCAAATATACATGTAAATATTACTGTATGTAAAAATATATTGTTATATTTAAATAATAACTTTTTTCTATAATTTATAATTAGATATTCAAGTAATAACTTAAATATTTATTATACATAAATGTATAATATTATATATATATGCCTTTTTTTTTTTTTTGTTTGTTTGTAAATGATAATAGTATATAGTATATTGTAGCTATCTCAATATTTAATTAATTTTAAAGAAAATTGATTTACTTAGCAAATTAAAATGTCCGCCCCAACTCAGTTATTAGAGTAATAATTTAATAAATTAAAACTACTATAATAATATTATTATTATTAATTAAATTAAATATATAATATTTGTATATATAAATAATTTATAGAACATTAAGAAGTGCTCAATTGGACCATCATTATGTATATATTGAATAGATTTAAAATATTTATATATCTATAAATATTATCTTTATTATTAATAGATAATAAATTTTTTTTTTAATATATAAATTTTATTAGGCAAGCTTTTGCTATCATGGAATAACCCAATTAGATGCATTAACTCGTCTTAGTATGCAAGATTACTCAATGCTTGGTGTCAATTCAATGGATGATAGAAAACGTAATTAAATTGAAAATTAAATTAATTGTGGTGGATGTGTACATATATTTTCTTTTGAAGAAATAAATGTTTAAAAAAAAAATATATATATATATATATATAATACATTTTAAAAATAAAAATTTTTAAATATTTATTAATGCACATTCATATTACTACAATATTACCTATAAATAAATTATATACTCAATTTTTATAGAATTATTTAAAATATTTTTTTTTATTCTCATTTAATTAAATTAATTAATTTATTATTAATAAATATATATGTTTTATTATTATTTAAATTACTAAAAAAATAAAAAAAAAAAAAATTATTGGAAATTCAGGTTTATTTCAACTTATCCAAACTTTGAAATCTGAAAATTCGCATTATCAGGATTCATTATCAAACTCCTTAAATATGATGGATAATAATCGTCAAAATACATCAAATAGTGGTTCATTCCTTCCAAGATATCAACCTTCAAATTCGCCTCCTAGTAGTAATCAGAACTATTCACCCCATAGTGGTAAGTATATGGATCCAACTACTCCAACACATCTTCAAGGATTAAATATGTCAAAAGATATTAACATGACTAGTTCCCCAACTCAACATTATAAACAATTCTCAAAAGTTAAAGGGTCTTTATCTAACTCAAGATCAAATACACCACAAAGATCATTATCAGGTTCAAAAAACAATTTATTTGATGATTATGATATAGATAATTCAAATATGAATGGTAACTTAAATGGTAATATGAATATGTATTCAAAATCACTTCATGGAGGTAACAATAACCCAAGTAATAGTAGTCTTAATAATAATGGTAATGGTAGTAATAGTGGATTTGGAACTTTAAATTCAAGAATTAAAAAAGCTACACCTCTTCCAATAACAATTGCTAAAAAGAATGCCCAACCATTATTAAATGCTTACGGTTTACCAATATCTGCTGGAGGTGCAACCTTATCTAGAGGAAATAAAAATTCAAATGTAGACTTAACTGATAAAATTAGAGTATGTGTTAGAAAAAGACCTCTTAATAAGAATGAATTAAGAAGAGGAGAATCTGATATTACAGAACTTGCAGGAAAAAGAACATTAGTTATTAATGAACAAAAAACAAAGGTTGATTTAACAAGATATATTGAAAGACATGCATTTACTTTTGATGACGTATTTGACAGCAATATCACAAACGAAGATGTATACAAAAGAACTGCTGCACCTTTAGTTGATTATATTTTCACTGGTGGTAAAGCAACTTGTTTTGCATATGGTCAAACCGGTTCTGGAAAAACATATACTATGTTGAATGAAAAAAATGGTTTATATGTTTTGGCTGCAAGTGATATATTTTCTATGCTTAATCATCCTGAATATGTTAATATAATTCCACACGTTAGTTTTTATGAAATTTATCAAGGTCAACTTTATGATTTACTTAATGCTCGTAAAAAGCTTTTTGCAAGAGAAGATGGTAAACAACAAGTATGTATTGCTGGACTAACTGAATATGAATGTTTTTCTGTTGATGATTTAATGAAAATTTTTGGTCATGGTAACAATGTTAGAAGTACAGGTAAATATTGAAAAATAAATAAATAATATATATATATATATTATAAATATTAATTTTTTTTTTTTTTAAAAAAAAAAAATATCATACATAAATTTATTTCTTATTCATCTTCATATTATTATTTTTAATAATGTATAATATAATAATAGGTGCAACTGGTGCTAATGCTGATTCTTCTAGATCCCATGCTATTCTGCAAATATGTTTAAAAGATAAAACTAAGAAAATGGCTGTATTTGGTAAATTTAGTTTTATTGATCTTGCAGGTAGTGAGCGTGGTGCTGATAGAGGTGATGCTGATCGTCAAACTAGGTAATTTTTAAAATAAATAATACTCACATGAATAATATTATGTTATATAAAAAAAAAATAATAATAAATAATAAAATAAAAATAATATACATATATGTATATATATATATTGATAAATTCATTAATAATGACTATATAACATCTATTAAATTATAATATAATATCTATTGAATTTATAAAATAATATCTATTAAATTTATATTAATAATTAAATTTTCATAATTAATTATAATAATAATAATATTCCAATTACAATTGAATAGAATGGAAGGTTCAGAAATTAATAAGAGTTTATTAGCACTTAAGGAATGTATTAGAGCATTAGATCAAGTTTCTAAACACACACCATTCCGACAAAGTAAATTAACCCAAGTATTAAAGGATTCATTTATTGGTAATAGTAAAACTTGTATGATTGCCACTGTATCACCAAATTCTGGTAGTTGTGAACATACATTAAATACTTTGAGATATGCTGATAGGTTAGTATTTAATTTATATAAACATTTAAAATGAATTATAAAAATTCAATTGAAAAATAAAATAACATTGAATAAAATTAATAATAATAAATAAAAAATAAAAAATAATTTAATAATAAATAAATAAATAAATAATAAATAATTGAATAAAAAAAAAAAAAAAAAAAAAAGAAGAGTATTTATTAATCATTAATCAATAGTAAATAATCAATAATTGAATAATAAAAAAGAATATTTATTAATAAATAATAAATAGTAATAATAACAATAATAATAATTAACTTTTAAATATATATATTTTTTACAAACATTATGAATTATATAGAGTTAAGGAACTTAAACGTGAGAATTATGAAGATGAAGATGAAGAAATAATGGATAATTTCGAAAGTCAAGGTGATGATGAAAGTGATTTTGGAACTTCACATAATGATTATTTAGCAGATGATTTCATAAAGGTTGACCAACAATCTAATTTATTTGATGAAGAACTTCCATCAACTATTGATGAAGACTTACTCTTAGATCAAGAATTCCCAACTGAAAAATTAGACTATAGTTCACCTGATTTAAGTGATGATGATTATATGGTAACCAATAATATGAAAAAATCAGGAAGTAATAGTGAAGATAAAAGAATGAAATTCCAAACTAAAGGATTATCTAATCAATCACGTTCTAGTAATTCATCCTATATAACACCAGAAAATAGTAATACTCGATTACCAAACTTAGGAATATTAAATAATGAAAATAATGCTATACCAACCTTATCAAATCAAAATAATAAAAAGAGTATATCTAAAAATAACAGTATAAGCTCATTAAATAATGTAAATACATCAAATACAATTGGAACTACCAACAGTGTCACCTTAAATAGATACCAACATCAACATTCAAAATCAAATATATCAAATTCATCCATTCCTACCCCTTCTTCAGCTAATTCCTCTAAATTACCATATAAAGTCACCCCCATCACTTCCTCTATGGAAGTATTAGATTTAAGTAAAGAAATTTCTAATGAAGAATTTATTCGACTTCATAGAAAACATGTTAGAGATATTACTGAATTAAATAGAGCTGATGGTAAATTATTAACAAATTATACTTTACAAATGTCTCAATTTAATTCTTCACAGGATAAAAATGCATTTAGGAATTATTTATTAGAATTAAAGCCAATTATTGAACAAAAATTACAATCTATTAATGAAATTAGAGCAATTATTCAACAAACGTTAGATTCTCAAGGATTAAATTAAAAAAAAAAAAAAAAGTAAATAAATAAAATAAAATAATTAAAATTAAAATTATTTATAAAAAAAAAAAAAAAAAAAGAAAAAAAAAATTATCAAAATAAATTAATTGTCATTTATTATAATATAATATTCTTATAAATAAATAAAATAAATAAATAAATAAATAATAATAATATTAATAATAATAATAATAATAATAGTAATAATAATAATAAAAATTAAAAAAAAAAAAAAAAAAAAAAAAATGTAAAATAAAAAATTTCTATTTTTTCTTCTCTCTCTCTTTTCTTTTTCTATATTATTTAATTGATAAATTTTAATTATATAATATTAATTGTATTATAGTTTTTTGTTTTATTTTAAATATATTTTTACCTAATTATATATAAATATATAATTAAAAAAAAAAAAAAAAAAAAAAAAAAAAAAAAGAGGCTATAAAAATTTTATTCTTTTTTTTTTTTTTTATTATTATTATCCTTTTCTTTTTTTTTTTTTTTTTTTTTTTTTTTTTTGTTATTCATGTTCTAAAAGTATAATATATTATTTTTTTTTTTTCTTCAAAAATAATATATATATTTTATAATATAAATGTCCATATACATAATATTTTTATCCTTTTTTTTTTTCTTTTTAAATTTTTATTTTTTATTTTTTAATTATTTTATTGTAATTATTATTTCTTTAAATATTTATTTTTTTTTTTTTTTTTTTTTTTTTTTTTTTTAATTCTATTCCATATTCTTCAATATTTATATCTATTAATATTTAAAAATTAGTAGGTTTAATCCTTGTTAACTAAAAAAAAAAAATATATATATATATATATAAAATAATATAAAAAATAAATTTAATTAAATAAATAAATAAATAAAATAAATAATAAATATATGTTAGAATATGTAAAATCTATAAAGTTTTAAATATATAAATGTATTAAATATAATGTAATAATAAAAAATTCAAGCCACAATGTAATAATATAAAAATCATTTAATTGTACCACCAGAAATAGTGTCTTTGGGGGAGTTATTACTATCAATCAACACTTCTCTTTATACAGGAAATGATTGTTTCATACAGAATATTAAAAATTAATGATCAATCTGCAGTTGAGTTAGGAAATTTGATTTACCGATTTTCATTTCAACTTTATTTCTATTTTAATCGAAGTCTTTTTTTTTTTTTTTTTTTTTATTTTTTAGTTCTTTGACATGAAAGATCTTGGAACAATTTAATTCTTTTCCTTTACTTGACTTTTTTTTTCCTTTTATCTTTTGTTTATTATTTTTTTTTATATATATCTATATTCTATCTATATAAAAAAAAAATAAATTAAGTAAAACTTTCCCATAATTATCAAATCATTTCAGCTTATTTTTTAGTTATAATTATCTCAAATTTAAACTCCAAATTTTACAATATTTGGAATATTTTACCATTAATTGTGTACGATGAACACAACTCTATATTATTAAAACTTTCACAGTGGCATGCATATTAAACAAATTTTACATGATATTCATTCATAAACTCAAAAATTGATCAGTAAAAAAAAAAAAAAAGGAAAAAAAAAAAAAACTTTACAATTGTACAATTGTATCAGTAATTTATCTAGTTCTTTTTTTTTTTTTTTTTTTTTAATATCCTCTCTTCAATAGTTAGAAAATTTTCAACAATATATTGCAATAAGAATCTTTTAGATGGTTTTAATAAACCTAAGAAAACTTTCCAATGGTCTAACCATATTTGTAATACTCTGATTATAAATATATTGTCTCATAATTATTTTTCTGTTTTAGCAAGTAATCTTGAATCCAAATTTGATGAAACATCAGCAGATGATATGGTTAAAAGAATTTATTAATGTATTGGTAAAGAAACTAAAGCTTTTATTCCCTCCAAATTTAAAGGATCGGATTTCCACTACCCAGAATATGTAAAGAAGAATTTCAATTGCCATACATTTAGTATATAAAAATTATTAAACCTTTCTCAGATTGCCCTTCGGTGAATGCTTATTTAGATCAATTCTACTTCGGATCATAAATTATGCAAAGTTTTGAGAAAGCTTTAAAGCTCTCTATATTCCAATCGTTATAAACTAAATATAGTCAAAATAAGTAACTATTTAATAAACAAAAACTAATAGTCGTGGTTGGCATGGTATCAAAAAGATCTCTAAACCTTCATATTTAGCTTCTACTCTTCATCCGGTTAAGTATAAAATCTGGTCAGGATCTATATGATCTCAATGATTAATTTAAACGTTGGGCTGAGCATTACAAGGACTTAGCATTTGATTCTACTAGTCAAAGCTTAAACCAAGATTATTGGGCAAATGTTTTTTCCTGTAATAATCCTCGTAATCCAAATACCTGGAATATAAATGAACCTATCTCAACTCTCTGAGATAAGAAACACAGTACTATTTAATGAAGTGTAGCAAAGCTCCTAGGACCTGATGGTATTCCCTATTGAATTTTATAAAGCTTTATTCTGTGATCATGATCTTTCCCTTGAGCCTATTATCACTTATATGAATACTAAAGTTTGAAAATCCTTATTTTCTTTCTATAGTTTTTTATCTAATAATAAAGTTCCATTAAGATTTAAAAGATCACTGAGTTTAGTGGAAACCACACTATCTATTTTAAAGATGTTACTTCCTCTTTTTATTATTTTAGATTTAATTGGTGATCATGTTACTATACATAGTATACATATACATCTTACCAAAATTTTTTTAACTTTTGAACTTATTTTTATTCTTTATTTACATTAAATTTCTATGATTAATTAAAATTTTCTTTTTTTTTTTTTTTTTTGTTTTTTTTAATATTTATTATTTTTTATTTTACTTAATCTTTTATATACATTTTATTATTTTATCTTTAAATTATATTATATATTCTTTTTTTAAAAAAATGTAATTCATTAAAATATAATCATCTATTTGATAAAGCACTGGAAGTGTATTCTCTTCCTTGTCTAAAAAAAATCATAAAATAGACTAATAAAAGTTAACCTAATTATTATAAACCATAAATAAATGATTCTTAACAGACCAAATCAAGAGTCTCATCTAACTCTTAAAAAGATATTTTTTAAAAAAAAAAAAAAAAAAAGAATCGTTTTCCCGACACACAATATTATGTCAAAAAAAAAATTTTTTTAAAATTAAGATAAAAGTTGTTCATTATGTCAACTTAAAGGAAGACTAATATTATTACTGATGGAGCATTTGAAATGATTGTGACTACAAAATCAAAAAAAAAATTGTACAAAAAAAATATATAATATTATATACTTGACAGAAGAGAATTATTGCGAGTAAAATAAAATAAAACTTTAAAAAAAAAATATATATATATATATAAATATTAATTTAATAGGTAAAAACACGCTTAATCGTATATAAGAATAAATTATAGATTTTCGTTCGCTTATAGAGACTCTTAATTGAAATTAAAAATTTGATATTTTAACAAATAAAGCTCCAAGATCATAATAATGTATACTATTTACACATAAAAAATCTATTCTGTGATAAAACTATTTCTACTCAATGAACATTAAAAAAAAAAAAAAAAAAAAAAAAAATTTAATAATAATACATTTTACTTAACATAGATTTATGTACTCGTATCATATATTAAATAAAGTGGTTCTTGTTATACCATAAAATATATTAAAATATAGTTATTTTAGTGTGTATTTACAAACATCAAATGCGTATTTATATATTAACAACAATAATGGAGGAGACTATATATCAGAGATCCCATATAATATAATTTAAAGTTTAATATCCCAAATATTTAAAGGAAATATAATAAGATGGTAATTCCTAACGTGAAATGGGTTCAGATAATAAAAGTCTTCATGATGAAAGGTAGAGTAAAATAATAAATGTAACCATGAGTAATATATAAAATAGATGACGGTTTATATCCATCTACAACTATACTTAGAGATATTCGCACCAATCGAAATGGTATAATATCACCCTTCAAAAGAAAGTTTTCCATCCTTTAAATGATATATATAAACCATATGTTAATGGTGTAATAATATTAAATACAAAGTTTTAGGGTTGAATTATTAGATTACTAATATATTTATGAAATTATTTTAACAATATTTAAATCAAATTTATAAATTAATATAATATAAAAATTAGCTTATTTATGTAAAATTAAAAGTTAATTCAGAATCGAAATAATTAATAATTTAATAATATCAAGTTAATATTATAAAATAGGATAGTTTAATATACACATATTCATCAATAAACCAAATTATTCATTATAGAATAACTAGTTTAAGTGGGGTTAGAATATGTGAAATTTATTTAATGTTCAAGCCACAATATAATAATAAAAACAAGTACTCATATAAAGTTGACATAATTATAAAGTATAAATTTATGACTCTTAACAATATATATATGTATTATTATTTTCTACTAATATTTAAACAATTATTAAAAATATACATATATCTTATAATGAAATAATGACATTAAAAAAAAAAAAAAAGTACATTTTTTTATATTTTAAAGAAACGATATATATAAGCATCTCTTATTACTTTCTAGAGTATATTTTTGTTTTAAAAATATATATAATAATTGTTATATATACTTATTTTCTCATTTCTTTTATATATATATATGTTGTTTATTTTTAATTAATTTTATTTATGGTACAATTTGGAAAGTTATTTGGGTTGAAATTAATTGAATTTTAAAGATGGTAAAATTCATTGAAAGAACTTTCAATAAAACTATATTTAGATAGTTTAATAGATTTGAATTTATTTTATATTAATAATTTTTTTTTTATTCTATAAAACAAATAATAAAAAAATCAAAAAAAAAAAAAAAAAAAAAAAATAATAATAATAATAATAATAATAATAATAATAACTAAAATTCAAATATTCTAGAGAAGAGTCTTTGATTTTTTTTTTTTTTTTTCATTTATTTGTTCTATAATAAAAACTCTTTAATGAAAAAGTTCTTTTAGACAAATTTCTTAGTAATAATTATTATTATTATTTAATTATTTAATTATTTAATATTTATTTAATTATTTATTATTTATTATTTATTATTTATTATTTAATTATTTAATTATTTAATATTTATTTAATTATTTATTATTTATTATTTATTATTTATTATTTATTATTTATTATTTATTATTTATTATTTATTATTTATTATTTATTATTTATTATTTATTAATAAATACTCTTATTATTATTTATTATTTATTATTTATTATTTATTATTTATTATTCAATTATTTATTATTTATTATTTATTATTTATTATTTATTATTTATTATTTATTATTTATTATTTATTATTTATTATTTATTATTTATTATTTATTATTTATTATTCAATTATTTAATATTTAATATTTATTATTTATTATTTATTATTCCATTATTATTATTTATTATTCCATTATTATTATTTATTATTCCATTATTATTATTTAAAATAAATATTTATAATAAAGTATACTTTTAAATAAATTTATTAAATGATAGAAATGTTTTTTGTTTATTATATTAGAATAAAGTTTAATATATGTATTTCATTTATATTAATACATTCTTATTATAATAAAGAAAATTAAATAATTTACAATAATTAATTAATTAAAAATAAATTAATATTTGATTGATGTATTATCAATAAATAAAATATTTAAAATTTTTCTTTACCAATTTCAGTTGATAAAAAAATAAAAATTTAAAATTATTTAATTATCTATTATTTATTTATTTATTTATTATTTAATATCTATCTATTTATTTATTTATTATTTATATACTATTTATTATTTATTTATTATTCAATAATTTATTTATTTATTATTTATTATTTATTTATTTATTATTTATTATTTATTTATTTCTTCTTTCTATTTCTTCTTTTCATTATTTCTATTATAGAATTATAGAATTAATTAATTATTCAATTCAATTCAATATAATTCCAATATATATAATTAAATATTTATATTAAAAATATTTCAAAAAATAAAAATAAAACAAAATAATAATAAAAATAAAATAATAAAAATAAAATAATAAAATTAACAAATTTATTTCTTTTTTTTCTTTTTTTTTTTATGTATTAATTATAATAATTTTTTTTTTTCAAGAGTGTAATAAAAGAGTACTCGTTAAAAAAAAAATAATAATAATAATACTAATTAAGATATACGTGAAATAAAACTAAACAAAAAAAAAAAAATAAATAAATAAAAAATAAAATAAAATAAGAAGAAAAAAACAATATTCAATTGCTTTTTTTTTTTTTTAAAGGAAAATCAAAACTTTTAATTTATAAAAATCATACTATTTTTTATTTTTAATTAAATAATTAATTGATAACAATGTCTTATTCAGGTAAAATATAACTATTAATTAATAATATGAAAACTTTTAAAATATCAAAAATTATTTAAAAAATAAATAAATAAATAAATAAATTCATTTCAATATAAAGTCTTAAATATATTTAAAATATTTAATAATCATTTGTGTATTTATGGATGAAATATTTATAGTAATTTCGATTTTTTTTTTTTTTTAGTTTATTCTCTATTCAGTATTCAACAGTATAAAATATATATACAATTTTGATTAATTATTTATAATTAAAAACAATAAATTTATACTTTATTATAAACAAAGTAACAACGTAGTGTTATATTTTTTTTTTTTTAAAAAAAATATATATATATATATGTTTATAATAATAAGATTTAGAATAATTTGAGTAAATAGTTAATAAAATGTCGACAAATAAATAATCAAACAGTACCCAATTATATTTTATTAAATTTAAATTTTTAAATTCAGTTAAACAAATTGAAAATAAATTTTTTAATTATAAAAATTTAAATAATTATTATTTATCAATAAGATAACAAATGAACAAATGTAATATTAAATTTAAAGGGAATAGTTTTTCTAATATTTTATTATTTTAAAATTTTAAAATAATAATACAAAATATTTATATTCTTTAAAAAAAAAAAAAAAAAAGGATATAGACCACAAGGTCAAGGACAAGGACAAGGTTACCCTCCACAAGGTCAAGGTTATCCACCACAAGGACAAGGTTACCCACCACAAGGTCAAAGTTATTCACAAAATCCATACGGTTCTCAATATGGTTCTCAATATGGATCACAATATATGCAACAACCACCACCACAATATTATCAACAATACAGACCATATCAACAACAATCGTACTACCCACCCCCACCAAATGCCAATAATCAATATTGGGAATGGTTCGTTGCAGTTGACAGGTTCATTAAAATAAATTTTAATCATTGTTAATAAAAAAAATATATATATTTATATATATATTAATACATTTATATATGTATGTATTATTTTTTGATAATAATCTTAAAAAAAAAAAAAAAATACAGAAATAGATCTGGTGAATTAGATGTTGATGAACTAAGACAAGCTTTATTAAACAGTAAATTTAAAAAATAAAATAAATAAAATAACAATTGCAATATATATATTTTATATTATTTATAGAACAAAAAATTTTAAAGTAATTTAAAATAATAAAAATAAATTAATTATAGGTGATGGTAGTGTTTTCGAACCAGATACTGTTCAACTTTTAATTTCTATGCATGATAAAAGAAACAGAGGTACTGTAAATTTCGAAGAATTTACCAATCTTTACACTTACATTCAAGAATGGAAGAAATGTTATACTGCTTTTGATCGTGATAGAAGTCAAAGTATTGACAGAAATGAATTAAAAAATGCTCTCTTTAATTTCGGTTTCAAAAACGTTTCTGATAACATTTTATCCTTATTGGAAAGAAAATATGCTAATAAGAGTATTGTCCTTTTTTTTTTTTTTTTATTTTCAATTAATAGCGTATTTATTTATTTTATTTTAAAATAACTAATAAATATCTAATTTATATATATATTATATTATATTATATATTATATTATTATAAAATACATTTGTCTTTAATGAAACCAATAATTATTTAAAATAAAAGGAACTGGTCAATTCAACTTCGATAGATTCATTACTGTCTCTGTTATTGTTAGTAATTTGACTAATGCTTTTGAAGCTGTTAATAAAAGTCAAAAGAATGTATGTACTTTTTCTTTAATTACTTATAATATTTTACTATTTATTAACAATTGTAATAATATAAAACTTTAATATCTTTATCTACTATTTATATTTATTATATTTCAAACAGAATGGTGTAATAGAATTAAATTACGAAAAATTCTTAGAAATTGTTATTTCAAATAAAATTTAAGGGAAAAGACTTTGATAAAATAATAATAATAATAATATAATTTTTAAAAATTTAATACATAAGAGAATTAAAGTACTAAAAAAAAAAAAGTACAAAGGTGGATAAAAAATTCTATCTTTTTTATTATTATTATTATTATTATTATTATTATAATTCTGTGAGCAATAAATAAAAATTGTTGTTAATCAAAATTAATAATAATTTCAATATTCATATATAAAGAAAAAAATAAAAAATAAAAAAAAAGCTTTATAAAGTAATATTTTATAACAAAAAAAATCAACCCATATAAAAAAAAATTATATTTAACTATTTTAATTTTAAATAATTAAATAAATAAAAAAAAAAATGAATAAACAAATGAAAAAAAGATAAAAATAAATAAATAAAATAAAATAAAATAAAATAAAATAAAATAAAATAAAATAAAATAAAAATGTATATTTTTATATATATAAATAAAAAATTAAGTAAATATATATATATATATGTATTTATTTAAATATATATAGGCATTGTTTTGTGTTATTAATAGTTTTACAAAAGAAAGAATTTTTATATTTACTAGGATAGATAAAAATATATGTATTTAATTCTTTTTTTTTTTTTTTTTTTTTTTTTTTTTTTTTTTTTTTTTTTTTATAAAAATGAGAAAAAAAAACTAATAATGATGAAACGATAAAGCAAAGAAGAAATTCTGATTAACAATTCGAATGTCCTTTTTTTTTTTTATCCATATGGAGTTACCCTTGATAAATGGAAAGAGTTAGGAGGTTATTTCGTCCTCCTCCTCGAAACTCATAATCCTAACGTAGTTTCTTAATATCTATGTGAAAAAAAAAAAAAAAATTTTTTTTAATATACTTTACTTCTATGTATTTTTTTTTATTATTAAATATTATTAAATAAAGTTTATTCCTAGTTTTTTTTTTTTAAAAAAAAAAAAAAAAAAAAAAAAAAAGATTCCATTATTTTATAAAAATTGTAATCATAATGAATAATAAAAACTAATAGTTATATAAAATGATTTAAAAAGGAAATAAATTCTATCTTTCCTTCTACTTATTTTACATTACATTAATTAATAAATATGAGTGGAATTTCTATTTATTTTACAATATTAATATTTCATTATTTAATAAAAAAAATCAATTATTTATATAAATATTCATTGTATAAAAACTTTCAGAGGTAATAAATATTTTTTTTCCTATAAAAATTAGAAAAGTTCTCTTATCTACTATTATAAATATATAATATCTTTTTATAATATTAAATTTTTTATTTAATCTAAAATGAATAAAATAAAAATAAATTAGAAAAAATAAATTTAAAAAAATAAATATAAAAAAAAAAAAGGAAAATTAATATAAAATTTAAAATTTAAAAAAAAAACTTTTATCCAATCATAATCCTTTAAAGAGTTAAGCAATTATATGTTTTTTTATATTTTTTTTTTTTTTTTTTTTTTTTTTGAAATATTTTTATTATTAAAAATAATAATAATTTTATTATATTATATTTTTTAGTTAAGAAATAACAGAAAAAAAAAAAAAAAAAAAAAAAAGATGGTTGGAAAAGCTCAAAGAAAAAAGAGAAATCATCATTCTATTAGGTACTTTGAAATTAAAATTTCAATAGAAATAAATAATAAATTCAATTAATAATAATAATAATAATCAATTTCCAAAATTAAATAAATTTAAAGATATATATAAAATTTTAAATTTTAAATTTTATAATAAAATTTCAATTTAAGAAAATATATATATATTATTTTATTAATTAATATATAAATTATTTTAACATGCCAAATTACTTTTAAAAAAAAAATAAATGTATAAAACAGAGATATATCACGTGCTGCAAGAACGAGAGCTAGAACAAAGGATTTAGACCAAATTCATGAAGATTTAAAACCAGAAAATGCCGAAAAAATAAAAAATGCTTTACCAGATCCAGATTTACCAGGTATGGGAAAAAACTATTGTATTCCTTGTGCTAGACATTTCACTTCACCAGAAGCTTATGAAGCCCATATACATACAAAACTTCATAAAAGAAGGTATTATTTACTTATTATTATTTTAAACTTAATATTTGTTTTTAAATAAATAACTTTAATGAATTTCATACCTACATGTTGTTTATTAAAAAAAAATTTTTTTTTTAAATATTTGATATAAAAAATAAATATTAATTGTAATAAAAGATTAAAGGTCCTTAAAGAAAAACCATATACACAAAAAGAAGCTGAAGCTGCTGTTGGTAAATATCATTTATAATTGCTCATCAAAATAAATATTTATTATTACATTTTAATCAATATATAAAATAAAAATAAAGAAGTAATTTATTAATAATTCTCTATATATATATTATTCTTTATATTATTATTATTTATTATAATAAATATTTATTCTTTTTACAAAAGGTTTAACAACTGATAATGATGCAAAAAGAATTGCAAACATAATGAATGCTAAAAAAGATGAAATGCAACAATAATATTTCTTTCTTTTTTTTTTTAAAAATATAAATATATATATATAAATTACAATAATTTAGTAATCAAATAATTATCATTATTATTAGAAAGGAATTGATTTCAACAAATAATTATAATGCACTCCAAAATTTAATTTATACAATACAGTTTACTCTATAGATTTATTTAAATTTATTTAATTTAATTCAACTTTTTTTTTATTTATAAAAAGTAAAAATCAATAATATACAATAAAGCAAAAATATTTCTATCTCTTTTATTCATGAATAATAATCTATTTTATATATAACAGTCTTATTTAAATATTAATAAAAAATTTTTTAAATTTAAAAAAAATTATATATATATTTATATCAAAATATAAAAATAAATTTTTATTTTTTTTTTTTACTTTTATTTTTAATGGTAAATATATCAGATTTCTGTATTATATTTAAAATTAATTAATTTTATTAAGGGTAAGCAAACATGATAATGCAACGTTTATTTGATTATATTAATAAAATAGGGTAATTAATAATAATTTAGTATTAATACCATTTATTATTATTATTATTAACACAATTTATTAGTATTATCATTATTATTAAAATCTATTTATTATTATTATTATATAATTTTTTTTATTATTATTTAAATATATATTTATAGTTTTTTATTAAATAAAATCATTATATGATCGATTATATAATATAATCTAATATTTTTAATTGAAGGAAATATTTATTTGTAAAGTATTTTTTTTTTTTTTTTCACGTTATTTTAATATTTTATTTTTGTTTTTGTTTTTTAATTTTTAATTCTTTCATCTTTATATATATAATCCTTTTTTTTTTTTTTTAAAAAAAAAAAAAAAAAAAAAAAAAACATATCTAAAAACAAAAAACATTAATTTTTACTCCTAAGAAGCATTCAAAAATTTATACAGTCTATACTTTTTATATTCTATAATTTATAGTTATAAAAATAGATAAAATACTTTGTTAAAAGATTCATATTTTTATTACCATATTAATTCAAATATTATAAAATCCATATTTTTATTACCATATTAATTCAAATAAACTATGGTTTACGAAAAAAAAAATCTTCTTAAAAGATTATAATTGATATTATTTAAGCAACTTTTTATTATTATTATTATTATTTATTTATTTATTTATTTATCTATTTATTTATTTATTATTATTTTATTATTTAATTATTAATTTATTATTTAAAGTATGGATAACATAAAAAGGAATTAAAGAATTTTAGTGTTATTCATACTTTAAATAATAAAATATCTATTAATAAAAAAAAAATAATTTAGTTATTGTATTTATGGAATAATAGGTTAACTAATATGACAGGGTAAAAATGTAAAAATTTTTAATTTAGGTGAATTTTGATCAAATAGGCTGATGTTGGAGACATCAATGACTTTGATGATACTGAAGATGATGAAAATTCAAAATTAGGCTTAAAACTCAACCATACTTTTTTTTTTTTTTTTTTTTATTTTTTAAAAAATAATTTTATATTTTAAATAAAAACATAAAGCTAAAAAAAAAAAAAAAAAAAAAAAAATTTAAAGAGTAATAATATTCATAAAAAAAATATATATATATATATATTCAATAAGTTAGTAAGTTAGTAATAATACTAAAAATAGATGATTATCACTTTTATATTATCGATTTAATTTGTGATGTTTGTACAAATAATTAAATGTTAATATATTTTCATATTTTTTTTATTATTTTATATTTAATATTTAATATTTAAAATCAAACTAATTAAATAAAAAAGTAATATTAAAAAAAAATATGAAACTAAAATATTTAATTATTTGACTATAGAGTTGTTAAATATCATTAAAATAAAAAATATTACCTTTATTATTATTATTATTATTATTATTATTATTATTATTATTATTATTATTATTATTATTATTATTATTATTATTATTATTATTATTATTATTAGAATTAGAATTAGAATTAGAATTAATAAACTGTATTAAGCTTTTAAATAAAGTTTTTAAGAATTGAAGATTACATTACTATTTGAAGTAATTTTAAATTATTTAATTTTTTTTGTTATTTAATAAACCTCTTGTCTTTTTTATTTTTTAATTATTTAAAATACATTGATTTTATTTTTAAAATTACTTTACTTCACTTAACTTTTAATAAATATTTAAATTAATCAAAGCAGCAATATAAGTAGTATTATGATTTAACCAATACTATTATATATAATACTAATATATATAAATATATACTATGATATTTTAAAAAAAAACATTTCACTTTATAAGATGAATAGAATTTGAAAACGCTTTTTTTTTTTAAAAAAAAAAAAAAAATTAATTCATTATTATTTCTCCTTCAATTTAATATATTTCCTTTTAAAAATTATTAAATTTATTAATTTATTAATTATTATTTCATTTAAATGAGTTTTTATTATTTTTTTCTTCTTCATTAAATTCTAATATATTATTCCAATAGATTAATCTTAATTATAAAGTACGTACATAAAACATTTTTTATTTTTTATGTTTTTTAAAAAAAAAAATAAATAAAATAAAAAATAAATATATATATATAAGATGCTTAGATAATATTTAAATCATTATTCATTATTGAATGAAAGGGATGATATGCATGAAAATTAAAAAAAAAAAAAAAAAAAAAAAAAAAATCAATGTATACATTTACTATTTAAATTCAAAAATGTAAATAAAAATGTAATAAAAAAAAACATAAATAACGAAATGATAAATTTTAATAGTTATTATTCAACTTTATTAATCATAATATAAATTTTATTAATCATGATCGTTTTTATAATAATAAATAATTACACTTTGAATAATAACATAACATACAATTAATAATAATAATAAATAATAATAATTATTTATTTATTAATAATTAATAAATAATTAAATAATAACTAATAAATAAATAATAATTAAATAATAATTAAATAATCAATAATCAATAATCAATAATCAATAAAATCAATAATAAATAAAAAATAATAAATTATAAATAATAAATAATAAATAATAAATAATAAATAATAAATAATAAATAATAAAAAAAAGAGTATTTATTAATAAATAATAAATAATAAATAATAAATAATAAATAATAAATAATAAATAATAAATAAAATAATAAATAATAAATAATAAATAATAAATAATAAATAATAAATAATAAATAATAAATAATAAAAAAAAGAGTATTTATTAATAAATAATAAATAATAAATAATAAATAATAAATAATAAATAATAAATAATAAATAAAATAATAAATAATAAATAATAAATAATAAATAATAAATAATAAAAAATAAATAATTGAATAATTAAATAATTGAATTAATGAATAATAAAAGATAATAATAATTAATTATAGATAATTATAATAAAAATATATATTCATATATATAAATATATACATAAATATTATTATAATAAATTTTTTTAATAAAATTATAATAAATAAAATTGAATTCCATAAAAATGAATAATAAATAAATAAATAAATAAAATAATTTTTTTTTTTACTGATAATATTACGGATAACTTTGTTCAAAAAAAATAAAAAAAATTTATTATTCTTTTATTAATATATATTATGTAATTAATATATAAAGAAATAATATTTAAAAAAAAAGATAGCTAAAAAAGTGAAAAAAAAAAAAAAAAGTTGTAAGTTAAAAGTATAAAATAAATAAATAATTAGAATAAAATATAATAAAATAAAATAAAATAAACTATTTCTACTTCACATATCAAAGCATAGATATTATAAATAATATATAATACAAATGACATTTATATATATTTATATATATTATATAATTAATGACACTTTTCTCATTTATGTATAATATTTATTTTCTAATATCAAATTAAAATTATATTTACTTTTATTTTCTAAATATTTAGGGTATAAAAGAATACATATATAATTTATTTAAGGTTATTATATAAATATATCATAAGCAATATATTAAACTTTTTTTTTTTTTGTTTTACCAACTATCAAAAGAATATATCAATAATACCACTATTTATTAAACAGAAATACTTTAAAATACAATACAATACAATACTTTTTTTTTTTTCTTTTTGAGTGTATATAAATATTTTCAATAAATTTTATTAATACTTTTATAAAAAATATATATATATATATATATATATATATTTTTTTTTTTTTTTTTCTTTTTAGTTCATATATAAAATATCTATTAAAACAGCATATATACCCAAAAATATTATTTAAATTACAATACAATAAATAATTTCAAATAATAATAATAATGAATTTTTTAAAAAAGTGAACTTTGCATAAAATATTAACAAAAATATAATTAATATCAAAATATAAACCTAATAATACAAATAATAATAAAAGAAAAAGGTGTTTTCCAATAATAAAGAAAAAAAAAAATATATATATATATATAATAAAAAATATATTTATCTATTATTATATCAACAATACGACGTCTTTTTTTTCTATTATTATAAATAATAGTTGATATTTATTGCTGGTCAAATACCAGATTAGAATTTTATATTAATAAGGATACTCTTTATTTTAATAAAGCAATTATATATATATATATATATATATAGTATAACTTTTTTTTTTCTTTCATTAAATAAATACACAAAAATAGTTGTAAATGGGTAAAAAAGAAATTTCTAATAACAACAATGAAGTTAAGGAGGATAAAAGCATAAATGATACCAGTACAGAAGTAAAAAATAAAGATAAATACGATATTGTTGCAAATATTCATCCTGATGATGCAAAAGATAAAGTATTTGTTGCTATTATTAAAGCTCTAGTCAAAAATGGAAATGTTCCAAGTACACCAAAAGAATTAAGTCAATATATTTTAAAACATAAATTAACGAACTTAGGGTAATAATCCATTAAATATTAAAATTTATTTAACCACTTTATTTATTTTACTATAAATAACCTTTATTTAATATTAGTAATTAATTATGTTAATACTTATATTACTTTTGATTTATTATTTATTAATTTTTTTTTTTTTTTTTTTTTTTTTTTATTTTTATTTATATGATTATTTTTATTTTTTATTTATTTATTATTATTATTATTATTATTATTATTATATATATATCTACTTATTATTTTTATAATCTAAAATATATATTTAAAATACTACACATATAATATGTATTTCTTATATATTTTACAAAAAATTAAATATTAACAGTGGTTCAACGCCATTTGCCACTGTTTCATCAAGAATATCTCAACATTTTAAAAAATGTTCAGAACATAAACCTGGTCATTCACCAAGACCACCTTTATTAGGCAAAAAAAGTTTTGATGGTATGCATAGTAGAAAACTTTATTATTTTATTGATTCACCCTACATAGAAGTAGCTGATATACCTCATCCTTTAACAAAACTTCCTGTAAAATCCTCACAAACTAAAAAAGAAATAGACAAATCAGATAATAAATCAACTTCAGAAACATCTAATACTCATAAAAAAAAGGATAAAATACAAAGTAGAAGTACTCGATTACATCTCCGTAATACAATAAAAATAAAACCAGTTTCTTCATCAGATAATGAAAAATCAACAAAAGATGATACAAACCATAAAAAAATTAAGGAAGATAAAGTGAAAAAAGAAATTTCAGATTCTGAAAGTAATAATAATAAAGATGATGATGACTATGATGATGACGATGGCGACAATAATGACGATGATGACGATGATGATGATGAAGATAATGAAAGTTTAATAAAAATTAAGGAAAAAATAAAAAATAATAAATTAAAAGAAAATAGTGATTCTAAAAAATCTGAAACAAATATAGAAAATACAAAAAAACATTTAATGGATCTTCCTGATATGTTTATCGATGATAATAATAATAATAATAATAATAATAATAATAATAATAATAATAATAATAATAATAATAATAATGATAACGATAATGATAGTAATAATAATAATAAAAAAAGGAGTAAACATCAGAAATTAGATAAAAAGAATTCAACATTATCAGAAAATAATACTAAATCAAAATCAAAATCAAAAACAAAATCAAAGGAAAAGGAAAAGGAAAAGGAAAAATCAAAAATAATAAAAGATAAAAGCACTGAAATAAATACCAAAATGGATAAAGAAAAAAATACTAATGAAATAGAAAAAAAATTAGATAATGCCACTAATGTAAATGAAACTTTTGAAAATAATAAATCGGATGAGTTAATAAGACAATTATCATCGGATATTAATGATTTTGTTGACGTAACGTTAATATCATCCAAACCAAATGAGTTGGAAATGGATTTGATGTCAGATATTTCTTCAGATTTTTCGGTAAGCACTTCACATATAATGTCTACAGATCAAGATTCTGATGGTATAGATGATATGAATGATAAAATGTGGACGATACCAAAGCCAGAATTAATGGATATGAATGAATTGGAAAGTTTATTTGGCGATTCAGATTTAGATGAGGTAAATACTACTTCAGAAGAAAGTAAATCAACTGATGTTTCAACATCAAAAAAGAGAAAATTTGATAACATATCACTTAGTGATAGTGACTATTCTGTAGATTCTACAAAACGATTAAATACTTCTAGCAATGGTGTCTCAATGCTGCCCCTGGTCCCTCCTAATATTAATTTATTAAAAAAAAATCATGTAAAGAAGGCATCAGGCCTTTCTCATGAAATTTTAAGTAACCTTGGTGATACTGACCCCGATGATGATAATACAGATAATAAAAGTTTAATTTCACCAGAAAATAGTAGTACTACTAATAAAGAAATACTAATGAAAATCGATACAACGACGAAGGAATCCACAATAAACGTAACTTCAAAAGAAATGAAAGAAGAAAAAAAAGAAAAAGAAAATGAAAATGAAAATGAAAAAGAAGAAAAAGAAGAAAAAGAAGAAAAAGAACCATTGATACCTATAAAAAAGGAAATCATAACGGATAAAAAAAATAATGTTTCAACTGATGATACCATAAGTAAAGATATTAAAATCGAAAGTAATATAACAGATAAACCCATAGTATCACAATCCTTGGAAAATAATAAGGACGTTTCAATGAAAGAAAAAATAGATATTCAAGTAAATAAAGAGAATAAAGAGAATAAAAGTATGATAGATAGTAAACCGGCCCCGTCAATCTCAATAGAAATGTTTTATCCATCATCCAAAGAATTAATACGAATTTTTACAGAAGCTCATACTACTATTGAATATGAAAATTATCCCGTAAAATTAAGAAAAATTATTCATGGAAAATTAAATGGTGATATTTTATTTATTCAAAAAAATTATAATTTTGTGTCAGCGTCATTGGAAAAAGAAAATGATGATCAAATGGACCAAGTCAAACCAAATATTAATATTAAAAAGGAAGATAATAAGGTTGGTAATATTGAGACTGGTAAAAACGGTAATAGTAGTGATATTAAATATAAATTAGGAAAAATAAATACAGATATAAATTGTTCAGGATTTGTTGATGTTTCTTCCCTAATGAATAAAAAGGAATTGACGAATAAAATATTGCAACAATGTCGTGAAAAAATGAAAATAAAAACGTCAGAATTAATATGGTGGGAGCAGTATGTTCAAAATATCATTGAATGGACCCAATTTATAAATTATAATTCCACCGGAAGAATAAAAAAGTTATTACAACAGTCATTCATGAATATAGAAGATATTAATGCTTTGAAAAAAGCAAGAGTCATATTAATCTGTTTTACAAAGAATAAATTAAATCCCAATTTGACGTCAAGGTCAAATGATTCAGAAGGTTTACTACTTTCAAGATTTAGATCTTTAAATATGTTTTCGAATAACGTATCGCTTGATTTATCACGTCAAAAAAATAATGAAAATGAAGAACGATATATTATAGTCATACAACATTCCGAAATATGGAAAGGTATATGGTAAAGTATTAGGGATATTGATATTATTTATTTATTTATTTATTTATTTATTTATAATAATAATAATAATAATAATAATTAAAGAATAATAAATATATAATTTTGTGATAATAGTAAAAAAAAAAAAAAAAAAAAAAAAAAAAAAAAAAAAAAAAAAACATAAATTAAATTAAAATATTTTTATATTGATATTTATTTATTTGTTCCATTGTTTATTCGTTTATTCGTTTATTCATTTATTCATTTATTTACATAATAAACTTAATAAATAGGATTCCTAATAATTATTTCAGAATTTTAATAGAACAACTGAATCTTAGTGATTATCTTCATTCTTTCCTAACTAATAAAGTTAAAAGTAGGCAAAATGTAGTAAAAGATGAAATTAAACTAAAAGATACCCCAATTTCATCTGATACTAAAACCACTTCTTTAAATAGTTTAAAACTAAATATGATCAATGAACCATATAATATTGGTCAAAATTTTATTAAATATGAAGAAGCAGATGATAGTTACGCCAAAAAATCAAGTGATAAAAGTATTTCAAATTCCTCATTCTCCTCAAAAATCAATAATTCTAATATGACATCAAAATCTAAAAGCAATAACAAATCGTCGAATGAAACGAATAAAAATAATATCATACCGAAAAGAACCCCGAGATTACCATTTCAACTTCCAAACTTTGATGTTACCAAGTTAACATTAGTACAATCCACCCCGACTACTGATCCAGCAATTTGGATTACGGTCATTGAAAATGTCAAAGTGTATATGTGTCTTATACCTGTTAATATGGATATTCTTGAAAGTTCAGATAGTTCTATGACCCAACCTCCGCTTATTCCATTGCTTAGAATATATAATAATGATATGGTTAATGGTACTTTATTACTCACTGCTGGTGGAGTGGATAGTGATCAAAATCGTTCGATCGTTCTTTCTCTGGAAAGTAGAAGAATTCGTATTCGTAAACATTCTAATGGTTTATTTGGAACTTGGATTCCTTTAAATCGTGCAAGGGAGTTAGCCAGAACTTGTAGTCTTGACTCTAAACTTTCCGTTTTTTTAAGTGATAATTTAAGAGATTATTTTCCGTTGTCCGACAGCTTATCTGCTATTCCTTTACCATTACCGCTAACAACTAATCCTTTATTAGACATTAAAAATAGTATGGCGGTGGCAGCATTATCTTCCTTAAATGCGGTGGCTGCTTCTACCAATGCTGTTCCTGTTACTACCTCAACCACTTCAACCACTTCAAAATCGACAGCTACTAATGGTAAATCAAAGGAAATTCCAATCTCTATGAAAGCTCCTACAAATCCACTTCAGACGGCATTGAATTTAGGAAGTATGGCGTTAAATTCTAATAGTTTATTATTAAATAAGGGAAATCTTTTAAGTTCCAATCCTTTATTTTCTTCTCCTTCTGCACTTTCACTACTATTAAAACAATTTTCATATTCACCCATTTCTTTACCCATTGGTACTACTCCAAAGGTTTCCATCAGCCCAAGCCCAAATACTTCTTCACTATTAAAGAAGCCTACTACCACAAGCACCACTTCAACTTCCTCCTCTTCCAGTACAACTAAATCTCAAGCTTCAAAAACAACTAATGCAACAGAAATAAATCCACCTTCCTCCACCCCAGCCTCGTTGACACCGACACCAAACACGACATCTATTTTAACATCGTTACCTTCAGCTACAGCAACAGCTACAACAATAACTTCAACTCCTACTCCTGATTTGGCAACACTTTCAGCTTTACCATTGAATTTCCCATCAATAGCCACTACTACACCTATTTCAGTTGCGACGACCCCTACCCCATCCGCGGCAAGTTTACAATTGGCCTTTGAAAATCCTATCAATCCTGTTAGTAAAAATAGTAAACCTAGTAGTATTTCTCAATTAATGAAAACAACCAGAATCAAAAGTAAAAAATTTAAAAAAATGCCTCTTCGTTATACGAAGAAAGAAACTCCTGTTTTAAATTCAACCTTAGCAAGTTTAACTAATGAAAAATTTCAAAATATGTCTCTCTTAAATGATAATGGTAATAATAAAAATTTAATTGATGAAGTTCATGGTTCACAAGATACTATGCTAAGTAGTAATGGTAAAAATAATTAACAAAAATAATAATAATATATATATATATTGAAAAAATAAAATAAAATGAAATGAAAATAAAAAAAAAAAAAAAAATTAACTATTCTTTCATATTAATATTTTTTTATTGATATTATTTTCTATTATATTTACTTATTTATTTATTTATTTATTTATTTATTTATTTATTTATTTATTTGATATATTTGATATATTTGAATATTTTATTTATATTTATAGATGATTCTGATTATGAAAATGATCAAAATTTATTATTTTTATCTTCATCGGATGAGGAAGAGGATGAAAATAATCAAAATGATAATGATGTAGAATTTTTATCTAAAAACGGTTATATATCAGAAACGCAACTTGATCAAAGTACAAATGATAGTGAAGATGAAGATGAAGATGAAGATGACGACGATGATGATGATGATGATGAGAATGATGAGAATGATGAGAATATGGATAGAGAAGATGAAGATGAGGAAAATGAAAATGAAGAAGAGGATGAAGAGGATGAAGAAAATATAGACGATGACCTTATGGAATATGAGAATCTTGATGATCTTGAAAATGACAGTGATAATACTGATGATATAGATAAAAATATTATTAATGTAGTTGATGATTACAGTAGTGAAAGTTATCAATCCGATTCTGAAAATAATCTTGAAAGTATGTGGTATTTGAAACCGAGATTAACTGGAGGTAAATCAAAAAGACTTGATTCTACCGAATACGCAGGATTAATTAACGAGATTGGTAATGAGAATATTTTATCTCCTGTTCCATCCACCTCGAAAAAGGATCACAATTCAAAGAAAAAGAGTTCAAAAGGTACTTCTTCTTCTTCATCAAGAAAAAGAAAACACTCTGAGAAATCATCTTCTAAAGCAAATCGTAATGCTTTGGAAACCACTCATACTAAAAATTCAGATTTACATTCCAGCAGAAAAAAGAAAAAGGTATTAAATTCTTCAACAAATACGAAATTAATTATTAAGCAGTCCCCTGAATTTTATTCTTCCTCCTCTGTCACCACTACTACCAGTAAAAAGAAAAGGAGATCTAAGAAACTATCAACGAGTAGTGGCAAAATAATAAATATTATTAGTAATAAGTCGGATATTGAAGATGACGAAAGTGAAATTAGTATTGTCAGTGATCACGATAGTATTATTGATATTAATGGTTTAGGCGAAAGTGAAAACGATGAATATCTTGATATTGATGATGAAGATGAAGAAAAAGAAGAAAACAATGATTTTTCACCTGAAACAAGTTCCATAGAAATTACTAAATCAGGTGGTGGAGGTAAAAAAATTATTATTCGTAAACATTCTTCCTCAAATACTTCATCGACGGCGACCTCTAAAAAATTAAAATTGGATCCAAAGGGTTCAACGACTAACTCCTCAGAAAAACGAATAAAATCTATTACCATTGGTCTACCCACGAATAAAAATGAGAAAAGTACGAATAGACGGCAAAAGAAAAATAGTACAAATAGTACCACTCGAAAACGAAGTGAAAGTCATCATGGATCAGATGTGGAGGAGAAAAAGCACTCCTCTACTACGGCCACTTCTACTACCATCAATGAACCTATTCTTCCCCTATCAATTAACATTAAAAAGAGACGTGTCACTAAAAAATCGAGTACCACCACGATCACTTCAGATTCCGCACAATCAACGAATAGTAATGATAACTCAACCTCAAAATACTCAATTCATGATTTAGATCATAATAAAGCTTCCATAGCTAACCATGACGCTATTAGCTTAATGAACAGTAATACAAGTAATAATAATAATAATAATAATAATAATAATAATAATAATACAGATATAAATAATGGGGACCAAATCACCACTTCCCAAACCTCATTTAATCTGCCGTCCTTAACAGTCAAGAGTAAAACGATTCCATCGAAATTGGAAGAACAATTATTATTACAAAATATTGTTATGTCTTCCGGTATAGTGCCTTCAGTCGCATCTTCGGATAAATCAATAAATATGTCAACTTCCACTAAAATTATGAAAGATCCCTCCTCCTCCCTCATCACACCATCATCGACGATAGCCACGAAAGGAGCAGCAATTATGTCAATGAATTCATTAGGTAAATCAATCAAAACATCAACTGCAGCGAATCATCGTATCTCAAACCTTGTAACGCCAACATCTACCCCATCGAAAACTTCAAAAGCTTTAAAATCTGCAAAATCAGCAGCAGCAGCAGCAATAACAACAACAGCAACACCTACAACTACAGCTACAACTACTACAACAATTACACCTTCTACTACACCCTCTACTGCTACTACTACTGCTACTATCACAACAACAAAAGCGATATCAACAAAATCTTCAATAGCAAAAGCCTCATCCACAAAAACCTCATCTGCAAAAGCTTCATCTGCAAAAGCTACAAAATTAGCATCAACTAAAACCACCACAAAAGCTACAAATTCTGCTTCATCTTCAACCTCAGCTACCACCACCACAACAACAAAACCTCCATCCACTGAATATCTTAGTCCATCCATATTACAAGCCATTAAAAATAGTCAAAATTTAGCCCTCCTACCGGAATTTAAAGCTGAATTGAAAGCTTCCTCCAATAAAAAGAGATCTAAAAAGAATAGTTACAACCCAAATGAACCTCCATTACCATTAAATCTTTTAAATAATTCTTTTCTCTTCCCAACGGCCCTGCCAACTCCAACGCCAACGCCAACACCCTCATCAACAACTTCCAATTCTAAATCAAAATTGTTAAATATTAAACCAAAAGATACGACTGTTTATCCAAATCTATTAAATCCTACAGGTAAAAAAAAAAAAAAAAAAAAAAAAAAAAAAAAAAAAAAAAAAAAAAAATATATATATATATATATATTTATATATATTATTATTATTATTGTTATTGTTATTGTTATTGTTATTGTTATTGTTATTGTTATTGTTATTGTTATTATTATTAATTTAAATAATTTAAATAAAAAAAAATAATAATCTATATATATATATAATAATAATAATGAAATAATAATAATATAATAATAATATATTTATTCTAATTTATTTATTAATAAAATTTATACTTTTTTTTTTTTTTTTCTTTTCTTTTATTTTAATTTTTATTTTAATTTTTATGAATAATTTACTCTTTTTTATTACTTTACTATTTTTTTATTTAATTTTACTTTATTCTATTTTATTTTTATTCAATCTGTCCTTTATATTGATATTTGCGCTCTTTAATTTATTTTATTATTAATATAATTTTATTATTATTATTTTTATTATTTTTTTTTTTTTTTTTTTATATATATAGAAAATTTAAACCTGTCCTTCCTAAATCAATTGAATAAACCAATATTACCGAAATTTCCTATACCAATGAAAAGATTACCAAATCAAGGAAATAAAAATCCGTATAATCTATTAGATAATTCCGTAGCAACGGCTTCATTACCTCTCCTACAAAATCAATTTAATCTTAATCTTGCAGAACTACTATCCAAAACTCCACTTAATTTTGATAATAAATTAGTCACCGCATTTGCCGCAGCTGCCTCAGCGAATTTAAATGTGAATAATACTACGAATACCACAGAAACAACTCATCTTAATCTTCCAACCTCTTCTTCTACCATCAATCCAACAGTTCCTCCAACTCTTTCAGCTTCAGCACTTCAAACCCTCACTCATAATTTAATGTTTCCTTCCCATCCAACAAACGTTATGGCCCCTTCCCTTGCTAATGTTAATATCAATGCTAATATCAACGCCAAGGCTAACATCAACAATCCTACTACTACTATTAAATCAAAATCAAAATCAACCACCACCACCACCACTACAGCCAAATCAAAAGCTAAATCAAAAGTGAAAACAAATCTATCAACAACAACAGCAGCAGCAGCAGTAGCAGCAACAGCAACATCAGCTATACCCTTTACTGCAGCCCAACTCCAAGCACTTCAGAAGGCTGCTGCAACGACATCTAATGCAGCGGCCACTACCACCACCACCACCACCAAAGATGGAAAAGAAAAACGTCATAAAACCGAAGAGGAAGAAGAAGAAATTGATATTGTCAGTGATGATGGATTTGATGATTTTCGTTAAAAAAAAAAAAAAATTTTTTTTAAAAAATAAAAAAAAAAATAAAAATAAAAAAAAAATAAAAATAAAGAAAAAATGAAAATAAAAAAATAAAAAAAAAATAAAAAACAATTAAATAAATAAATCATAAATAAAATTAATATATATATATATATAATTATATTTATATATATTTATATAACTAAATACACATTTATTTAAAAGAAAAGAAAAGC
>JACVTC010000009.1:145000-147500 GCA_016946835.1 Neocallimastix lanati (nom. inval.) | reverse complement strand
ATTTCCTTATCATATTAAAATTGTAAAAATATTCAACAAATATCTATTTTAATAATATATTTTGATATTTATTATTAAAATAGATATTTGTTGAATATTTTCATCTTAAATTTCATCTTTTTAATAATGTATTAATAAAAAAAATTTGTTCGTGGTTATATAATTTATATAAAATCGTGTGTATATATAAATAAGTATTGGTATGTTTAAAAATATATTTAGTAAAAAAAGGAGGTAACTTTTTTTTTTTTTATAAGATTTAAAAATATAACCTTAAAATGAAATTAAAGAAAAAAAATTTTTATAAATATTAAAAAATATAACTTTAAATAAATATTAAATAAAGTGATAAAAGAATTAGTATAATTGTTAATTATAACATAATCTTAATTTTATTTTTATTTAATTATTATAAACATAATTATTATATAAGTTGTTATAATAAAAAACAAACAATTATTTAACCTATTTTAAAATTTTAAAATAGTTAAAAGTTTTGAAATGAAGATAAAAAAAAATAGTTTAAATCTATTTATATATATAATTTTTATAAATTTAATATTTAATATTTAATTATTTATTATTTATTATTTATTATTTATTATTTATTATTTATTATTATTTATTATTTATTAATAAATACTCTTTATTATTCCATTATTTATTATTTGTTATTTATTAATAAATACTCTTTTTATTATTTATTATTTATTATTCAATTATTTATTATTTATCATTCATTATTTATTATTAATTATTATTTAATATTTATTTATTAATAAATACTCTTTTTATTATTTATTATTTATTATTTATTATTCAATTATTTATTATTTATTAATAAATACTCTTTATTATTCCATTATTTATTATTCCATTATTTATTATTTGTTATTTATTTATTATTTATTATTTATTTATTATTTATTATTTATTATTATTAAAAATAAAAATATATAAATAAATAAATATATTATAATAAATATTAATTTATTTATTTATATATTATTTATTTATTCATTAACATTATTTATTTATTTATTTATTAATTATATAAAATATTTTAAATTATTAAAATCTTTTTTCTCTCAGTATAATACAGTAAATTATAATAAATGATGAAATATATTAGTCAATACTTAATCTATATTATTTAATATTTAAAAATATATTTTTTTATAAATTTTAAAAAAAACTTTCCATTCATTATTATTTATAATTTATCTATGTAATTAGTTATTTATTCATTTAATTATTTAATTATTTATTAGTTATTTATTTGTCGATATATTATCTATTTATTTATATCCAGTTTTTATTTATACAATTAAAATTAAATATAAAAAGAATAAATTATATTATATAATGAAATTTGTGTTAAACCATATATTACTTTATAAACGTATATATTACAAAAAATAGTTTTTTTCTTTTTTTAATTCATCCTTTTTCCTGTTTTTTATTTTTATTTTCTTAAAATGAAAAAAAAATTGGATAAATAAATAAATTAATATAAATTCATATTAATATATTATGTTTACATTGTTCTATTTATTTTTTAAGTTTTAATATATTGAATTCTATTTAATCGTTTTATATTAATTATATAAATAAATTATATTTTGTTTACATTAATAATTGAAATGTACAATAATCTAATACATTTTTATATCAATTGAGATACATTAACTTATGGAATTTCAAAGAAAAAATGGAAACTCAAAGAAATTTCTCCATATATTAAAAAAAAATTGTTTTCTAATTTTAAATATATTTGAAATATATTGTCTATAATATATTATATTTATATTAATATATTACTATACTAAAATGCTTATTATTTATTAGTATTTATTATATTTTAATAGTTCAAATCCATAATTAAAGTTTGTAAAGTTTTAATAGATAAATAAATAAATAATTGAATAATAAATAATTGAATAATAAATAATTGAATAATAAATAATTGAATAATAAATAATTGAATAATAAATAATTGAATAATAAATAATTGAATAATAAATAATTGAATAATAAATAATTGAATAATAAAAAGAGTATTTATTAATAAATAATAAATAATAAATAATTGAATAATAAATGTATTATAAATAATAAGCATCAAATACTAAATAATAAAGTATGGAAAAATTAATAATAAACAATAAATTTTAAATATTAAAAAATAGATTTTAAATATTAAATATTAAATTATGGAAAAATTAATAATAAATAATTGAATAATAAATAATAAATAATAAATAATAAATAATAAATAATAAATAATAAATAATAAATAATAAATAATAAATAATAAATAATAAATAATAAATAATAAATAATAAATAATAAGTAATAAATAATAAATAATAAATAATAAATAATAAATAATAAATAATAAATAATAAATAATAAATAATGAAATAATAAATAAATAATTGAATAATTAAATAATTGAATAATGAATAAAAAGAAATAGAAAGTTTATTTATTTATATAT
>JACVTC010000009.1:125000-140000 GCA_016946835.1 Neocallimastix lanati (nom. inval.) | reverse complement strand
ATACTAAAAGTTAAGAAAATCCTTATTTTCTTTCTCTAGTTTTTTTTTTTTTATCCAATAATAATGTTCCATTAACTTTTAAAAGATTATTATTCAATCATATATTATAAGCAAAGAAAAATCATTATATTTTACTCCACTCTTAGGTTCAAACAAAAGCAATTCTAAGAATGTACAATCCTTAATTAACACTGCATTGTTGAGGTGTATTGATTCTGACTCCCTCGAACAAGGAAGATTAGAAGTTGTAGAGTTTCAGACCATTGTCTTAAATTCAGACCTTGCTGTGGAAAAAGTGAACAATCTTTTATCCATTGGATATTTGAATGTTCTATCTTTTTCTTTATGTCGATGTAAATCTTTAGATTTTATCAATGAATTTATACGTTTTATTTACCAATAAAGAAAAGAATCTTTCCTTACTTCCTTCTTATTCTATAATTTTAAAATATGAAAATTTCATAAACAGGTATGTTTATATATTCCTTCTTTGATGGAATTTCATCTTTGGGATGAGCTACAATTCGATACTGGGGAACGGGGACATTTTAAGTGAACAACTCCTAAAAAGTTCATAGGGTTATATATACTGTTCAGTATATTGTGGGGCTTTTCAGGAATATCTTACTAATACAATACCAATCATCAGTAACTCTCTTGAGTTACTTTTTTTGAGAGGTTTAACAAAAAACATTTTCATTACCAAGAATGCTGACGTTTTACCGATATAGTAAAGGAATAGTGCCAGTTAGTAGTCCTGTTAGTTCTCATAAATCTACATTTACTAACAGCAACGTTCCGAATACAGAACCCTTATTAAGTAATTCAACTTTTGATGATCTTTCTTGTGGTTCAGGGGAGAGTTTAGTGGATATCACACTATCTATTTTAAAGATGTTCTTTCTTTGTTTTATTATTTTAGATTTTACTGGTATTCATGTTACTACACTTAGTATACATCATACCGAATTTTTTTTTTAACTTTTGAGCTTATTTTTATTCTTTATTACATTAATTTTTCAATGATTAATTAAAATTTGTTTATGTTTAATTTTATTTTATTTTATTTTTTTTTTTTTTTTTTTTTTTTTTTGTTTTGTTTTTTTGTTTTACTTAATCTTTTATGTACATTTTATTTTTTTTTTTTTTTTATTTTTTAATTATATAATGTATTTTTTTTATTAAATATAATACATAAAAATATTTTATTCTATTCAATAAAGCACTGGAAGTGTATTCTCTTCTTAGTCTAAAAAAAAAAAGATATTATTGGGATTTTGTATTATTATTATTATTATTATTATTATTATTATTATTATTATTATTATTATTATTATTATTATTATTATCATTATTATTTTTATTTTATAAATAGTTATACCATAATTCGTAATTATTTTATATTACATAGATAAATTATTTATGAATAAAATATTGAAATAGTTAACTAAAAAAAAAAAGAGAAATGTATTGTTTTTTTTTAATTAATAAAAATTTTATGTTATATATTATATATATATATATATTATGTTTTATATATCATATTATTATTATTATTATTATTTTATTTTTTATAAAATTTTATTTTTAATAATTTCATTTTATTTTATACATTTATATATATATTTAATTAAAAATATCTACAATGTATTTTTCAATTATAGAATAATTAATATTTTTAATTTTTATATATTAAACCATTATAATTACTTCCTTGTTTCCCCAATGGACTTGGTCCGTTTTTCCAGGTCCATGGAAGGTTGATGGAAAAGGAATTGCGTCTATATCAGGTGTACTAATTAACAGTTTTCTGTAATTTTGATGATAATTAATGATTATCCATTCTAAAGTGGTTTCTAGTACGAAGAGAGAAAGTATGGAATATTGGAAGACTGTAGAAAGTGAACCTGATGCTTTTATATTGTTTTAAATTGGATGCGTAGTAACTTTTGAAGTTGTACAATTAATAATGTCATGTAGTTTCTACATATTATCACTATCATGAATCTATTTTTTTTTTTTTTTTACTTGAGCACCTCTGATTTACAAGATATAATTAACCAAAAGTAACCTTGGTAACTGGTTTATTCTTCCCGATTAATGGTTCACCTATTTCATGGACTAGAGGTTAAGATTTTCATTAGATATTAATCATGCATTAGTCAACTCAAATATTGCTGGATAAAATATCAAGTGCTTATTTTGTTGATTTTCCTTTCTGTATTTGATCATAGATCATAAACTGCACGTAGTTTATTGCAAGAAAACTACCACAAATGAATCATTTTTGTTTGTAAAAAAAAAAAGATTTTTTGTGAAGAATTAGGAAATGAAGAACTTTCAGTAGATAGTATAGTTGAAAAAGATCATCAACACTACTAATTCCATTGCTAAGGATTTATCGATTACATCTTCAAAAGAAATCAGAAAAGCGATGTTTAAAATGTCCTACAAAATTTATTGTCTTCAAAAGGTAAAACATAAAAAATATAAACAAATTAAGTGTTTTGTTTCTGCAAATGATTCCAATGAATTTACTAAAATAGTTGACTCGTACAACAGACTATGTGAATTAATTCATAAAAAATATAACGAATTTAGGAAAAAAGAGTATTTATATTGGATTAAAATTTGGATGTTCTTTAGCTCTTTTAAAAATGATAGTAGGAAATCATGGAAATAGGTAAAAAAAAAAAAAAAAGAATGCAAAAATAAATAATCAATCTTTCAAGGTCTCTCATTCTATTAAAAAACAATAACAATGAACTGGTTTCTTCTAACAGATGAAAAATTAAAATGCTTTGGCATTCTCATTATAAATTCCTAGGGTCAGATTCTTCAGGTCATAGTCTTTCTAAAGATTTCTGGAAAGATTCTAATGTACTTAGAAATTTGGGAACTCCAAGACAATCAACAAGAATAAGAGAAATTTACCATGATATTAGTGATGAAGAAATTAGTGAGACAATCTCATCTACCTCTAACTTTAAAGCTTGTGATCCAGATGGTATTCCAATGGAATTCTTCAAAGCTTTTGATTCCTTGATAAAGATGACTCAGAAGTATCAAGTGAAAATAATAGTAATATTTCATCCGGCTTTAAATGTTTTTCAAAGCCTTGATCAATCGTATTTGGAATAGTGATTTTCCAAAAATCATGGAATAACGTATCGATAGTTTCTATTTATAAAAGGGGCAATCCATCGGATTGTAATAACTATCTTGACATCTCTTATATCAATAATGGGTTAAAAATTATAGCAAAAAAAAAAAAAAAAAAAAAAAAAAGAAGACATCACTAATAGAATCTTTTAAATATGGAATTGATAAAGGATTATAAGACCTGAACAATATAGATTTCGTAACCAAGAAGAATGTATAAGTCTTCTTTACATTTCATTAAGAATTATATATCAGAAACAAAAAATTTGAAAATAAAGATACTTACCTTTCTTTTTTTTTTTTTTGGACCTTAAAAAAAGTGTATGACTCAGAGTTTCCATATATAATGTATTAATGAAAAATTTATCACTTAGGTGTTAGAGGTAAGTGCTATGAATTTATTAAAAAATTTAAACTTAACTTCCAAGGCTTGCGTCAGGGTTGATGAACAATTATCGAAATCATCTAGTATAAAGAAAGGAGTTCGTCAAGATTGTCCCCTCTCTCACCAATTTTATTTAACTTGTTCATTAATGACAATTTTTAATAAATGTGATAAATTTGGAATCTCTGTTGGTGATAAATATTGTTATGGAGACTTTTTTCTGCAGATGACATTGTGTTATGTGCTCCAACAGGATCTCAACCTTAAGAAATTGTTAAAATTAGCAAGTAAGTGGGCTAGATATAATGAAAATGCAATTTAGTATCAATAAATGTTCCCAGTTTAGTAGTACGAGGGGAAGTTTCAATATTTCTTAATAATTATAACCCTAGCTTTTATCTTTCAAGTCAAGAGTTACCTAAAAACGAATTCTTATACCTACTTAAGTATTCCTTCTTTCAAATGATTTAAAATTGAAACCGATCATACAGAGAATAAATAATAAATTTAGAAAAAGCCCTTTATTCCATAAAAGGATTTCTTAAGAATCCTCATATTCCTATCCCTTAAAAAAGAATGTTATTTTCTGCTATATTAATTGGGTTAGTTTCGTATTACACACTTCTACTTGGATCTAAAAAAAGAAAGAGCGAGAAGTCCACTGAAACTAGTTAATTCAGGATTATATTGGATTGAAGGATTTTTCAATGGGAATAGTTTTACATTCCTTTTATTGTATTTCTAAAGAACTTTAACATTATTCCCTATTTCAGCGAAATGCACGATTGCTCAGGTAAAGTGTTTTTAAAAAATAGAAAAAACTCGAAATGTATTATCTCGGAATTACTTAAAGATATATCACACTGTAGACGTCACGCATGGGATAAAGAAAATAAAATTTTAGCAGACAAATTCGATAAATTAATAAGTGATATGGAGGTGAAGTTCGTTGCATATGAACTTTTTTTCCGAATTTATTTATACACTTTATTTTGAATATTAACTTTTTTATTTCCCTTTACTATTATAAATATTATTATGTTCAAATTGGACAAATAATATTTTATTTTTTTTTTTTATTAATTTTTTTTTTTTTTTTTTTTTTTTTTTAAAAAATTAATCATAGTAATACTACTACTACTACTACTATTACTACTTATAATAATAATAATAATATTAATAAATAATAGTAGTCATAGTAAAGTAATAATAATAATAATAATAATAATAATAATAATAATAATAATAATAATAATAATAATAATAATAATAATAATAATAATAATAATAATAATAATAATAATAATAATAATAATTGATTTATTAGTTTTTTACTAGTTTTTTACTAAATATTTAAATAAATAATAAACATTTTAAATAGAAAATACATTATTATTAATATATATGATTCATGAAATTAAATTGAAATATAATAAAAAAAATTTTTTAAAATAATTAGAAATGTTTTGAATTCATTTCTACCATAATGGGGACTATGCCCTACTGATATGTTTTAAAATATCTTTGATCAATAATACCATCTGTTGAGGATCCCAAATCCTCTACAATACAGATGCAGTCTGTCTATCTTTTATGGTGATGTCCAATAATCTTTCCCCTGATGTCCAAAGAAATATGATTAATAATAAATAATTAATAATAAATTCTAAATACTAAATACTATATATGGAATAATAAATAAAAAATAATTTATGAATAATAAATAATTAATAGTTAATAATAAATAATAAAATAACAAATAATAATTGATAAATGATATGATGGTAGTATTTCTTAAGTATAATAAATAGTACTTTGGACTGATTTTCAACAATGATTACTTGAGTATGGAATATTATGTAATTCAATAAAACTTTTATCAAAAAAGCTAGTAGCAGCACCATCATCAGATAAAAAATCTTCTATTAATAGTTGAGTCCATCCTCACTACAGTCTTCAGGTTGTTTAAAATATGAAGAAATTAAATTTATTGAAGAAATTTAATATAGAAAATTACAAACCAGTTAATAATATGATTAATATGATTCCTGAAAATATAGAGGAATTAAGAAATAAAAATTTTAATGTTAACGAAATATAAACAAACCATAGGAAGCCTGATGTATCTAGGACTTTGTACTAGGCCGGATATACTTTTTACCGTTAACAAGGCATCTAGAAAATCAAAAAATCCTTCTTATGAAGGTTGGTTTAATCTACTTAAAGTATTTAGATATCTCAAAGGTAATAAAAATTATGGAATAAAATTTAACAAAGATAATTTGAAAAGAGCATATGTAGATTCAGATTATGGAGGAGATGAAATAACAAGAAGATCAACAACAGGTATCATCATATTAATTGGAACAGGTCCTGTTGGTTGGTACTCAAAACTACAACACATTGTATCTTCATCAACCGCCGAAAGTGAATATTATGCCTTAGGAACATGTGCAAATCAATGCGTATGGTACGAAAATATTCTTAATGAATTGGGTGAAAACTGCAAATGCATCAATATAAATATAGATAACAAAGCTGCAATATACATCAGCGAGAACGAAACCATAAATCAAAATAAGAGACATATTGATATCAAATATCACTTTGTCAGGGATTACGTTAAAGAAAATAAAATTTCGTTTGCATTACATAAAATCTCAAGATAATCTTGCAGATGGTTTTACAAAATACTTAAATAGTAATGCTATGAAAAAGTTTAGAGATCTAATTATGTATGAATTTTAATATTCTAAACTTTAGGAGTAGTGTTAGAAATAAAGTCTATAATATTTAATATATATTTATTTCTTAGATTTAGTTAATAGTTAATTATAATTAAATGTGTTGCAATTATGGCTTAACCATTATGTACATTGTATGATATACATATTGTAGCAGCATAAGATATTCATGTAATAATTAATGAAATATATAAATTAATCTTTAATTAATAATAAAAATAAAAATATAATAAATAATGATAAAGTACGAAGTTCAGGTTCGGCTCTTTTAAGGTTTGTTCTTTTAAATGGGTGATATAATTTATATGTTTTATAAAAAATTATTTTATTTAAATTTTATTTATTTTGAAGAATTACATTTACTTATCATTATTTAAAATGTAAACTAACATTTATTCCTAAAATTAATATTTATTTTCATATCTTGATCTCAAGAATTACTATAATCTACTCTTATTCTTGGACAAAGAAATAA
Source organism: Neocallimastix lanati (nom. inval.) (assembly GCA_016946835.1). NCBI lineage: Eukaryota > Fungi > Neocallimastigomycota > Neocallimastigomycetes > Neocallimastigales > Neocallimastigaceae > Neocallimastix > Neocallimastix lanati (nom. inval.). Next base: position 133,234 of record JACVTC010000009.1, on the reverse strand, counting down.
AACTATTTTTAAGTATTTTTCTCTTTTATAATTATTTACTATAATAAAGTTTTCCTATATTAAAGTATTAAATTTATTTTCATTAATGTTAAAATTAAATAATAAAATTATATAAATTAATTTCTAATATAAATACAATAAAAACTCGATTAATACATAAATTTATGCTTTTACACCATTTATTAATTAACATAAATTTATTATTAATTAGAGTTTTTATTTCTCTTTCATATCAATAAAGTAATTTCAAGATTACATTCAATTAATAAAACTTTATTTGGATATATTAAATGAAAAAATTTTTTTTATATATTTTAAGGTTTAAAATTTAATTTTTTTTTAATATAATATTTTTAATATAATTTTTTAATATAATTTTTTATAATATAATTTTATTTTTTAATTTTTTTATTTTTTTCGCCTATGTCAAAGCATACAAAAGTGTTGTTCTTTAATATGTCTTGAGAGTGTCCAAAGGGCGGTACCACATCGAAAAGTATATAAAAAATATATAATTAAATATATATAATATTTTTAATATGATTTAACAGAAAAAAAAATAAAAAAAAAAATAATATATAATAGATATATTAGGGTAACTATATTACTTTAACTACTATTTCCACCATCATCAGTACTATACTACTATTGCTATTTTTATCAATAGTTGATAATTATTTTATAAACTAATTATTTAATTATTTAATTATTTAATTATTTAATAAACCAATTATTTAATTATTTATTATTTATTATTTATCATTTATTATTTAATTATTTAATAAACCAATTATTTAATTATTTATTATTTATTATTTATCATTTATTATTTAATTATTTATTATTTATTATTCCATTATTTATTATTCAATTATTCAATTATTTAATTATTATTCAATTAGTTAGTTAATTATTCCATTCTATGATTCATTTATTATTTTGAATTGTTATTTTTTTTAATTTATAAATAATTAAACTATAATTTTTATATTTTTTACATATGTCCAAAAATTATTTATTTATTTATTCATTTATTTTTTTTTCGTTGATAAAGTATCGAACAAGTAAATATTTTTTTAAAAAAACTTTAAAAAAAAAATGAAAGAGTACTTTGATAATATACTGTTTGATTTAGAATGGTAAATTATATATATAAAAAAATATTTATAAATATAAATATATATAAATGAAAAAAAAAAAAACCTTTCTAAATATAAATATATATAAATGAAAAAAAAATATTTCTAAATATAAATATATATATATATATATATAATATAAAAATATATAATTTTATCATTATTTATTTTAATAATATTAAATATATAAACACACACACACACATATATATATATATATATCATAAATAAAAATAATTTTTGAAATTATAATATGAATATATATGAATATATAAAATATAAATAGTTTTGGAATTATATTTGAGATTTCAAAATCTCGGTCATACCAAGATTTTGAAAATAAAATTAAAGCTTTTGAAAAACAATTTAAATGTTATGATAAAGGGTCATCCATAATTTATCATGCTGTTGAGTTTAATTTACCTTATAACCGAATTGAATATTTTTTGGAAAAATATAGAGTAAATGAACACCAGAAAGTTTTTTTATTATATTTTCTATTAGTAAATGAAAAGTATTACCTTTTTGAACTTTGCTTAAGACATGGATTTAATATTAATGCGTCCTTTGATGAAAATTTTGAGGCTAGTAAATTTAGTAATATTAATCCAAAAGTTAGAAGTAATTTATTATTTTCGTTATTTAATTGTAGAAGTAAGGGATTATTTACTGAAGAAAGAGTTCAATTTTTAATTACTAATGGAATAGATGTAAATTTTAGACCTGATTTTTCTATGAATTTTCATTCTGATAATACAGTTGACGAATTAAGTGTGATTGAGGTTATAATTTTGGATTCTATCCTAAGTAATAAAAACATTTATTTTGATATATTAAAATTTATATTCAAATATTATTCAACCATTAATTATGGTCCCATCCTTTCATTATTGTTCTTTAGTAAACAAAAGAAAAGCATATCAAAAAAAAATTTCAAAAGTATAATTAATGATAATATTAAATATATAAATTTAATTAATATTAGGATAGTGTTATCTTTAGTCCAACAAAACGATAAATTTTTTAATATAATTAAATTAATAATAAATTACATAGGAGTGGAATCTTTTTTTAAATCAAATATTTATCAAACTATTATTAATGAATATAAAGCTAATAAACAACCAAACTTTAAACAATGTCTCTCTAAATTAGATAAAATTCGTTCGATTAGTGACAAGAGAAGGGAGAAATATAAAAAAAGGAAAAAGTATATTATCTTTGAAGAAATTCAAAAAAAACATTATTATGGATTAAAAACTCTTCTTGCAAGCGACAATTTTAACATTAATATTAAAAATGAGGCTCTGGAAACTCCTTTAATGTATGCTATACGGTATTGCCAAGAGTCTCCTGAAATACAGGATTTACTCTTAGACTCTTCATCGGAAAAGGATTGGATAATTGAAAATAGAGGTACTACCCTTCTTCATATTGCTTGTCAATATAATAATTATCGAATTATACCTAAAATAGTTACCGATAAAGCCATCAATTTTAAAGATAGAAATGGTCTGACGCCATTAATGATAGCCATTAAAAATGGTCATTATGAATGTGCTAAAGTACTACTCTCCAACACCAAATTTGATATTAATACTAATCTTGAAGGTAATAATGATGGTGAAAGACCATTAATATATATGCTTAGTAAAGAAATTGATAATTCTCCTATCTATGAATTATTAATTAAGCATGGAGCTTATATTAAATATAATGAATTTAAACAAAAATCATTGCTATTAAGTATGGTTAAAAATTCGTCATTTTTGAAAGTAATAATGAAGAATGGCATCAATGTTTTTAAAAGTAAGAAAAATATACCCATAAAACAAATTCTCATCTTTTCTATTGAACATGATCTTTTTGAATTAACCGATGCTCTCTTAGAATATTATGATCAAATTGATGAAGTCGATGAAAATAATACCCCATGCTTATTTTATGCTATTAATAGTAAGAAATTGGACTATTTAAATCTATTAGTAAAAAGTGGGAAAATAAATTTCAATGTCACTGATTGCGGCGGTACCACTCCATTAATATATGCCATGAAAAATGTTGAAGTTTTACCAGAAATAGTTGATATTCTTTTGGATCATAATGAGGATAAGGATATCACAGATACTGATCATGATGGATTCACTGCACTACATATGGCTTGCCAATATAAGAATAATAAATATATTCCTAAATTAATTACAGAAAAGAATGTAAATATGACTGACAACAATAATAAAAATACCCCTTTAATGATGGCAATAAAAAAAGGAAATTTTGATGGTGCTATGGAACTATTAAGTAATGAAATTAAGAGCAACGTTAATCTATCCGATAAAAATAATGATACTCCACTTCTTTATATGATCAAAAATGGAGTGGAAGAGGAGCGACTCTTTCAGTTTTTATTAAAAAATGGAGCATTTATTGATCAAACCTATTTTACAAGTGAATGGATATCAAAAATTATCGATAACGAAAGCTTGATCAACGCCATCCTAAAAGAAGGATTTTATCTTTCTCATGATGATAATCATGATGATCATGATGTTCATGAAATTATTTATGTCAACACCCCATTTATTTTTTCAATTGAAAATAATCTTATCAATTTGGCCAGATGTTTGTTGGAACACTGCCATATTTTAAATGAAAAAGGAAAGAATGGAAAACCTTGTATATTTTATGTCATAGAGCAGGTAGATGATGAGAATTTTTTTAATTTACTTTTAAATAGTTCAAAAATAAATTTTGAAGAGTGTGATGCGCATGGAAAATATCCTTTAAAGTATTCCATTGAACTTCATAAAAAAGATATGACAAAGTTATTACTGTTTCATTATGTAAATACCTATGAAAAGGAAAAGTATAGACAAAGAATAAAGAAAATAATTGATTTTGGATTTGATCGGTTGATTCAAAGTCTATCTCAATGTGACGTGTTTGACTACCTTACCATAAAAGGGAAAATTGCCCCAATTTATCGGGACTTTAAAAAGGAATCAAATAGCAATCAGAATAGTGGTACTAGAAGTAAAGAGAATAAAGAAAACCAAGAAAATCAAGAAAATCAAGAAAATCAGGAAATTCAAGAAATTCAAGAGAATAAAGTAGATAGAGACGATACCGGTAAAGAAAAGCCAACAAAGAATGACTCAGTTAAGAAACATCAAACAGAAGTAAAAAGTAATAATGAAAAGGAATCCAGAGAATATAAAGAGGAACATGTGAATCCAATGGATGAAGTAATTCATGAAGAAATCATAGATTTTAAACCTAATAATCGTAATAATACTAATAATATTAATGTCAAAAATGAAATCAAAGAATCTGAAACCCTCATTACTCCTGATATTAGTATGAATTATGAAAAGGAAGCAAAAGAAGAAGAAGAAACAGATGAAAGTAATAACACGAATTATGAAATTATGACTTCTGAAGAGGACAAAATTAAAAAGGAAATGATTACTTCCTTTGATAATGAAAATAAAGAAAAAATGATCATTTCAGATGAAAATAAAATTAAAAAGGTATCAATCACATTGGATGAAAATAATTTGAAGAATGACAATATAATTTATGAAGAAGAAAATAATATTAATAATGAGAATAATGAGACCTTATTAAATTTAGAAGAGGGTTCACTTAGAAATATAGGTAACAACACCTATACTAATACTTATTATGATGATAACAATAATAATCTAATTATAACTTCGGAAAAACATAATATCCCTGAAGATTATAAAATTTCAGCGATTCCTATCAATGCTTCCAGCAATGAATATACCATTTTAGGGATGGCCTGTATTATTGGAAATATTCAAATTCTAAAGTCATTAATTCGTTTAAATATATATGATATTAATCGAACATTAGGGGAACGCCAACTCACCCCATTAATGCTTTCTATTATTCATGAGAAATATGAATGTGCTAAATTCTTAATTGGAAATGGCGCTGATCCTAATATTAAAGATAGTTATGACAACACTCCTTTAGTCTATATGTTAAAGTATTCCATCGTCAATGAAGAAATTTACAGATTATTAATTAGGCATAATTCTTACATTGATAAAGTCCGATTCTTCGATCCTCAATTTATGGAAAAAATTATTAATAATCCATGCTTTATTCAACTTTTCATCCAAAAAAAAGTATTAATTAATGAAGGAATTATGGGTAAAATAAGACCAAATATTATAAAAGAACCTCTTCTTTTTGCCATTGATTTAAGAAACTTGGAATTTATAAAATCATTAATTCAAGGTGGTGTAAATATCAATGAATATTTCAGTAATATTGACGTTACTCCACTTCTTTTTGCCATCGAAAATAATAATGTAGAAATTGTAAAACTTTTAATTGAAAAAGGGGCCAATATCTTTCAATGTAACTGTAAAGGAATATATCCCTTAAATTTAGCTCAAAATAATAATAATCAGGAAATTCTATCACTCTTACAAATCCATTCTCAAAATAATAATTCCAGTAATGTTGATCCAATAGTCTTTAATAATGATTATGAATTTAATTATGATTATGGAAATGATTATAGAAATGATTATAGAAATGATTATAGAAATGATTATGGAAATGAATATGGAAATGAATATGAAAATGAATATGGAAATGAATATGGAAATGAATATGGAAATGAATATGGAAATGAATATGGAAATAAATATGGAAATGAATATAGAAATAAATATGGAAATGAATATGGAAATGAATATGGAAATGAATATGGAAATGAATATGTAAATGAATATGGAAATGAATATGGAAATGAATTTGGAAATAATTATGGAGATGATTATAATTATATGGAATATGTTTATAAGGAGGTTTTAAAAGATATAAAAGAGGATACTAATAAATCTATTCTACATTCGGCATGTATTATTAATAATATTGATACACGAACGACGTTTATACAGGAACATTTGAAAAAACCGAATATTGATTTAAATCAAACTTGTGGTAAATATCAATTTTCTCCCTTGATGACTCTTGTTTTTGAAGAAGATTTTACTAATGCTAAACTTTTAATTGAAAGAGGAGCGAATGTCAACATAAGAGATTATTTCAACAATACCCCTCTAATATATTTATTAAAATATAATCGGGGGAATAAAGAATTCTATACTCTTTTATTGAATAATGGAGCTTTCGTTGATAAAGATCTATTTAGAATTCCTAAGTTCCTGGCACAAATTTATAATAATTTTGACTTTATTCAGCTAATATTGAAGGACAGATTTACCATCTATGACAAGGAGGAGAATAAAATCATGAAGATTAAGTATCCTTTAATCTTTGCCATTGAAAATAATTTTACTTTCTTTGCCATACTTTTAATTAAAAATCATGCCAATCTCGATGAAGAAGATGATTCCCATAATACTCCAATATTTTACGCTATAAAGTATAATAATGCCGAAATTGTCAAATCTCTCATTATTCACCATGCTGATTTAAATAAGAGAAATGCTTTAGGACAGGATGTCTATGAATATGCCTTAAATCATAGTACTAAAATCTATGATATCTTAAAAAAAGGGAACGAGATTATAGATCAACGGACCAATTATAATGATTTAATCTTTCAATGCATTGATAATAGTTCACCAAAAGATGCCTTGGAGTTAATCAATCGTCATAAAATTAATTTAAATTATGAAAGTCCTAGTGGCCTCACTCCTCTCCTCTATGCTATCTACAAGAAAAATATAAAATTTGTTGATTTTTTAATCTCTCATTGTGTTGATATCCATTCCGTCAATAGAAATGGTCTCTCTCCCCTAAAATATGCTCAACAAAAGGGAAATAAAGAAATATTGAAGACACTCTTGGAACAAAGTTTACCGTATAATGAAGACTCAGAATATGGTCAACTCCTTTCTCATGAAATTAATCTTGAACACTTCTTTACTGCCATTTATATTGTTAATCATCGAGAACAATCGATAGCGACCCTTAAAGATAATATTGAGAGAATCAATGCAAAACCGACTCTTTCCAATATTCGTTTATTTAATGAAATTCATAATCATCACTCTTTCAATCGAGAAACTAAATATAAAGAAATAATTAATCAAATGAAAACCAATAATAATAATAATAATAATAATAATAATAATAATAATAATAATAATAATAATAATAATTATAATAATAATAATAATAATAATAATAATAATTATAATAATAATAATAATAATAAAAATTATTATTACTATTATTATAATAATAATAATAATAATGACAACCATAATGTAAATTATACAATAAATAGAATGAATTTTACAAATAATATGATAAATTATGATAATCAAGAAAATATCGTAAATTATACGTTCAATAATGATAATCATTGGAATTTTCGTAACTATAAACTTTTAGGGGATGAAATTGATGATGATGATGATGATGATGAAGATGAAGATGATGACAGTAGTATGAATTATAACATAAATAATAGTAGTCAAGAAAATAAAGTAAATCGTAGTAGTGATAGTAATGACAATTTATCTAAAAATGATGATTTGAAAAAAATATTTGATTTTATTAATAAAAAAGGGTATTATAAAGCACAAAATTTGATTGTTAATCATAAATTGTTTGATGAGATTAATGAAGAAAATAAAAAATATGAAGGAATGAACGTAATGACCTATTTGGTCATTCATTCCGATGTCTATGACCGAAATTTCTTTGAATTCTTAATTAATAATGGTGCCTATTTCAATAAAAACATTTTCAATAATAGTTATAATACAAATGTCCTCTATGATCGTGTATTTATAGAGTTCTTTCTTCAAAAATATTTCGTGATTAAATTGAAAAAAGAAGATCCCCCTAAACAAATTAACCAACCTCTTCATTTTATTATAAATTTGAAGAAATATAAGTATTTGAAACATCTTCTCAGTACCAATGACTATAAAGATAAAATTGATCAGGAGGAAGAACAATCCTTAGTTCATTATGTCATTATAGAAAAGAAGGATTCTAAAGCATTATCCATTCTACTGGCCTATCGAGACGATTTATTTAAGAGGGATGATAAGGGTAGAACACCCTTAATATTAG
>JACVTC010000009.1:0-115000 GCA_016946835.1 Neocallimastix lanati (nom. inval.) | reverse complement strand
TTTATAATCTTGGGATATTATGTCTCATATCAAGCGGTTCTTGAAACAAGATAATTCCTATACTCATCTTATTTCTTGTAACAACCTATAGTCTATGGAATCACTCTTAAATGTTCTTTAGGTAATGTCTATATTCCCACTACGTTTTATTTCCTGGTTCTGCCAAACTGGCTCATCCTCTAACCTCTCTTTTTAGGAAAAATATTATATTATATATATAAGGTTCCAGTTGGTCATCTGAAACTCAAAAAAAAAAAAAAAAAATCCTTTGAAACTAATCAAATTCTAAAAAAAATTTTTTTTTCATTTGTGCTCCAATTCTTGCTCAATCGAAATCGAGATCTCGAGCTCTTCCTTTCATATTCGAAACTGATCTCATCCAAAAAAAAATAGAATGTATTGAAACATGGCAACCATGACCATCAGGCTGAACTCCCAGGATTGGACTTACATTCTTTTCAAAATATATTAATTTTTTATTTACTATATTTAGAATATTAAAAGAAATTACTAGTGTTTTATCGATCAAATAAATCAGATCGATAAAACTAGAAAGATCTATTTTATTAATAATTTTTATCATTTTTTTTATCTTTTCATTTTCCAGAAAGAAAAACTTATTTTCTTGAACTTTCTTCAATTACTAATAATTAATAATAATTACGGATAATTATATAATTATTCTTCCGTAAAAAACAATAAAAAGGTGTAAAATTTCTCAATAAAATATTTTTAAATTCGCACTTTTATTAATTAGTTATAAGTAATTTAGATTATTATATTAACAGATTAATAAATAATAATTTACATTTATTTTTTTAATAAATTAATAAAGCTCATTCATTATAAAATATATTTTAAATTACTTCGTGTTACGAACCTATCATGTAAATACGTTTAATTCAATTTAAAACCATCCTCCCATTACAATAAAAGTGCCTTTGTAAGTAAAAGAAAAAATACGATCCCACTTTTTGGAATCCACCACTTTAATTCTTTGTGCTACCGATTCTTATTATATAATCTCTATATAATTATCTAATTTAGGACTACTTCTTCTAAAACTATTTTTGGATTTGCTGTCTTTCGGATCTCTCCCTTATTCTAATTTCTTTACCTTTTGTGGTCCTTTTTTTAATTCAAAAATTTTGCCCAATTTTTATCTTTAATTCTTTCGTTGGTTATATACTAAATATTTCTTTAAATTAAACCTCTATCTACCGTTGGATTCCCTCTTTGAAATTTTACCTATATCTTTTGGATACCCTATAATATTCTCAATAAAAAAACGGCAACAACCCATTATTAATAAATGAATAAATAAATATTATTTAAATATATTCATATAATATATTATAAGTGAACTAAAAGTATTATTTTAGATAAATCCTCCAAAATATATAAGTGAATGAATATATTATATCTTAGATATATTATATAATAAATTTAAATGAACACATACACTATTCATTAGATAAATTTATAGTAAATTTAATTGAACAAATCTACTATTCATTAGATAAATATTATAGTAAAATTAAGTGAACATATACATCATTTTAAATAAAATTTAAAAATAATCTAATTGAACGAATATAATATCTTTTAGATAAGTCAATACTGAAATTGAATATATGCATACATTAGTAATTGATTAAATAATTTAAATTGTATTTACCTTAAACAAAAGTTCTTAACTCCCTAAGTAATTATATAAATTTATCTTAGCAAAACAAGAAAATGGAAGAAGATACCTTTTTAAATGCCATTATTACCAATAAACATGGATTCGTGGAGATCGTCGATACTTTAAAGGATTCTTAGCCAATATGAATTTAACATTCATGCTTGATCCCTGAAAGATTCACCAATGATCCAATTAAAGTCGTATGTACTATATCTAGACTTTACGGCTCTGCAATGAACTGGATTTGCGACTCTAATTGAAAAATAATGCTCCATGCTTAAATAAATAATTATTCGACAATTCACCCCCAAGATTTAAAGCAATATTTGGGAGCTACGATTCCACCTTCCTTAACAACCAGAAATTGAAAAATAGTAAAACAAAAAAATAAAAAAGTATTGGTGAAATAACAAACAATATTCTTGAATTCAATGGATATTCTGACCGGTCTTTATGGAAATGAAGAAGACAAAATGGAATGCTTTTCTCAATGGATTAAATGATCAAATTGCTACTAAAATAGGTGAAATGTTTCCAGGTCCTAGATCTCTTTTCACATTATCAACTATTGCTTCTTGATTAGATAGTTGCATCATCTGTTCATAGACAATTCCCTAATCCACAAAACAAATCAAATAGGTCAAATAGCTGTAATAATAATAATAATAATAGAAACAATAATAATAGAAATAATAATAGTCGAAACAATAACAATAGAAGACAAAATAATGGAAAAAAAAAAGCCTTTCAAATTTAATACTCAAAGTCTTTTATCTAATGAAGAATAAGAAAGAAGAAGAAATGAATATCTTTGTGCCTATTGTGGATCTGTCGACCATTTCTTTGATAAATGCTTTCTTAGAAACAAAAAAAAATAAAGCTTCCTCAAGAAGTTCCTAGATCACTAATCTCCAACCAAAAACTATTCCAAGAAGAAGAATCTCCAATCAACCGGATGTAAAACTTCCAATCTTTGAGTTCACTCTTAATGTCTCTAATATTTTTACGAAAACTAAAAATTCTTCTGGGCTGTGACTCTCATCTCAATTTAATGGATGTGCTCTTTGTAAAAGAAAAACACTATTCCTTACTCTACTGAATGTAACCTTCCTAACGTATCCGGAATTGGAGGCAATGAGCAATCAATCAAATATCAGTGAAACTGTTCCAATATCTTTTAAAAAAAAATATAAGAATCATGTCTGTAAAAACAATATTCTATGTACTCGATCTTCCCTCATACTGTGCTATTTTGGGACATACACTGACTATCCATCCACAACTTAACCATAAACTTTTCTCCAAAGGAACTCTCTTTTAATTTCAGAAACATTGAATTTCAAATTGTCTTGCTCTACCCAGCACTTTTACTACTTACGTTCCGTTAAACAATCCTAAAATTAATAACAAAAAAAAAAAAAAAAAAAAAGATGAAGAAAATACTAATTATAAAATCAATTCATCTTTCCCAAAGAAATTACTTCCATTCAAAGACTTTTTTTTTTTGTGAAATCTTCGTAAATGAATATCCTCCTCATAGGCTCTATGATCATGAAATGAAGCTTATTCCAAACTCCGTTTTATATTATGGACCTATCTACCCCCCTTTATCGAAAAAGAATCCATCTCACTCAAAGTATATATTAATGAAATATTAGTTAAAAGGATTCTCCAGAAAGTCTAAATTTCTTGTTGGCGCTCCTGCTTTCTTAGTATTAAAAAAAGCGTGGTGAACTATGAATGGCTGTAGACTATCATCATTTGAATGACATTACAATCTGTGAACTCTTACCCTTTGCCCTTAATAAATGATATGCTCGAATACTTTACTATATAGGAAAAAGTATTTTCGAAACTCAATCTTCGATCCGTCTATAATCTAGTTAGAATGAAAGAAGGAGATGACTATAAAACGACCTTTACTTGCAAATATGGTCCTTTTTGAATACTTAGTCATGCCTTTTGGTTATAAAAAAAGATGCTCCTGTCGTATTTCAACACTTCATTAACGACTTTCTTGAAGATATACTTGATAAATTTGCCTTTTGTTATATTGACGAAATATTTTCTCCTGATCTAGAAACTCATCTTAAACATCTTACTGAAGATTTCTCACTATTCAAAAAGGCCGGTCTTATATATCAAACTTTGAAAAATGTGAATTTTGTGTCCCTTATTTAGACTTCCTTGGACATAGAATTTCTTCGGATGGTATTCTTATGGATCCAAAAAATAAAAAAAGGTTTCCTTTATTCTTGAATGGCCTACTCCTGCTAATGAGAAATAACTCCAATCATTTTTTAGAACTTGCTAACTACTATCGATATTTTATTCCTGGATTAGCCGCATTGACTCATCCTTTTCATCCTCTTCATTTTCTTCTAAAAAAAAAAAAATGAAAAGTTCGTTTGGCCATTACATACTCAAAAAAGCATTCGACGAAATAAAATCTAAATTTTCTTCTTCTGGTCCAGTACTTGCATATATAAATCATGACCTTCTCTTCCTTATTGAAAACTGATAGCAGTAACATCGCTTTTGGCCCTATTCTTTCACAAAAAAAAAAAAAAACACAAAAAGATAATAAATTCACATTATTGCATTCTTTTCAAAATCACACTCTCTGCTGCTGCTGAGAAAAAAATACCCAATTTTACGATAAAAGAGCTTTTAAGCAATTGATTAAAGCCTTAAAACAAACAATGGAAACATCCTTTGAAAAGAATTTCAATCCCATTTATCATTTTCTCTGACAATCGTAATCTCTTGTATCAAAAAAAAAAAAAAACCTGAGAAAATGTCACTTTACAAAGACTTGTTCGTTGGCCTCTCTTTCTATCAGAATTCAATTTTAAAAATTACATACCGTACCGGATCTGCCAATGGTAAACCTGACGCATTTTCTCGTCGACCAGAATGTGCTTCAAATGAAGAAGAATTATCCTCTTGATATTTCCTTCAATGTCCTTAAAACTAGAAAACTTTTAAGCTATCTCTTCTTTAGCATCACTAAATGATCAAATACTTCACGAATACATGAAAGATAAATACTATTGAGAGTTCTGTTTCAAACTTAATTCTAGATAAAATTTCCTCAAAATCAAATGATTTTTCCTTAAGTTAAAGCTTCCTACTATTTAAAGGAAAAATATATGTTCCCTATAATTGTCGATCCTCAGCCTTAAACATCTGCCATGATTCCCCCCCCTCATCTAATCATTTTGGTTTTAAAGAAAGCTTTCTCTTTATATTAATCGCGACTTTTGGTGGTCATCTATACAAAGCATTATCATAGATTATTTAAGATCTTGTGAAATCCGTTGTCGTTCAAAAAGACTCGAGACACAAACCTTATGGATTTTAAAACTCGCTTGAAATTCCTGAACAACCTTGAACTTCGCTATCTATGGATTTTATCATTGATCTTTCTTCTTCTAATGGTTATACTTGTATTTTTGTTGAACTTGATAGATTTTCCAAAATGAGTCATTCCATCCATCCCTTTTTTTTTTCTAATGTTCCCTCTTCATAAGATACTGTTAAAGCATTTATGACTCACATTTTCAGATTTCATGGGATTAACAAATGAAATTCTCGATAGAGGTACACAATTCATTTCAAAAAAATTCTGGAATTTCTATTTGAAAAAACTCTTAAAATTTCAATAAAAATTTTTTCTCCCTTTCTCCACCAAACCAACGGTTTAACGGAGAGGGGGAACGCTGTTGTTGAACTATTTCTCTGATGCTATTCAAATTTTAAAGGGTCATGTTGACATAATTATCTATTCTGTTTTTTACAATTCAATTCAAGAATCGCTGAAGAATTCACCTTTCTATGTAAATTATATTTACAACTATGACAAGCAATTAGAAAACAAGAAAAATTCACAAATAAACACAGAATTAAAGTTCCCACATTTCAAAGTCAACGACAAAGTATGGGTTAACTGTTCACAAATCAAGAAAATTAGGATCTTATAAAATTCTTGAAAAAAAAAATTTCCCCAGAAATTTACAAATTTGATTTTTCAAAAAAAAAAACATAAGAATTCACCCAATCATTCACCTATCTGAGCTCGAGCCATATTATAAAGATAATTTCCAAAGAACCATCACTTCCTATTAAAGTCAATGACAAAGAAGAATATGAGGTTGAAGAAACTCTCAACTAAAGAAAACATTATAGGAAAATTCAATATCTTATTAAGTGGAAAAGATATCCGTTATCTGAAGCATCTTGGGAACTAGAAACATATCTTAATTGTTCAGTATTACATGAAAAATTCAATAAATTCAAACTAAGAAAACATATATTTTGAAAATGAATCTTTATATTGTTACTTACGATTATTTCTTAAATTTTTATATTAATATTAAATTTATTTTTATCAATATCAATAAACTTTATTTTTCTTTATTATTAATATTCATGTATTTTTATTAATATTCATGCTACTTTATAAATATCAATGTATTTTTATTATTTCATGTATTGAAATTTTTACATCAAATAATTAGTAAAAAATAATTTATATTTACTCAGTTAAATAGAATTTTTCTTTCTTGGTATAGTTTAGTCTAGTATTAAGACTCCTCCGGTATCCGAATCCAAGAGGAGGGCAATGTAACGAAACTTGTCACTAGTAAATTAGTAACCATGGTTCAATGGTAATCTGCCATGACCATGACTGAACTCCCAGGGCTGGATTTACACTCTTTCCAAAATTTATTAATTTTTTATTTACTATATTTAGAATATTAAAAGAAATTACTAGTATTTTATCGATCAAATAAATCAGATCGATAAAACTAGAAAGATCTATTTAATTAATAATTTTTATCATTTTTTTTTTATCTAAGATTCATTTTCAAGAAAGAAAGACTTATTTTCTTGAACTTTCTTCAATTACTAATAATTAACAATAATTACAGATAAATGCTAATAATTATTCTTCCGTAAAAAACAATAAAAAGGTGTAAAATTTCTCAATAAAATATTTTTAAATTCGCACTTTTATTAATTACTTATAAATAATTTAGAATATTATATTAACTGATTAATAAATAATAATTAATATTTATTTTTTAATAAATTAATAAAGCTCATTCATTATAAAACATATTTTAAATTACTTCGTGTTAGGAACCTATCTTGTAAATACGTTTAATTCAATTTAAAATAATCTCCCATTATAATATCTATAATTTGATAAGCAGTTCCACAGCTTTTTAAGCTTTTTTTTTTTAGTTTCGTAATCCAAACTTCCATAAAATATTGTCTATAACTGCATTATCATATTTTATTTGTTTTCTAGTCATATCATCATAGATGAATTCTTTATATATATATATATAGCAATCTTGTACGATTAAAAGACAGTTTAACTCGATAAACCAGTCTTTTAAATTTAATGCATTTAATTTAAAATCTTAGTAATTAAATGCAGATTTAATTAAAAAAATTTTTTATTGTCATAGTTTGGTAATTAAATTCCCATTTGACGAACATTGTCATCATCTTTATTTATTTCATCATTTTTTACTCATAGTAAGAGGGGATGAAGAACTTAAACTTACTTCGGCAATTTCTTTTTCTTAAGTTTTTTTTTATCTTTTCATGATTTTAAACATGTAGTTTTTAATTAATTTTTATTAATTTATTTTTATATTTATTTATTTATTTAATTATTGTAAAATAAATTTAATTTAAATTTTTGAATATAGTAAATATGCAATATTTGTTTATAATATTCATTTTTTTTTTTTTTTATTTCCGGTGTGTACTGCCCTATGCCCCCCTCTAGACATGGAAATATTAAGGTAGTTACAACATTTTGTGGATATAGTTCCTACTGGACAGTCTTACTGTTTTATTCAGCATTGGCGCTCTAACCATACACATTATTGCTAAGATTTTCTAGCACGATTTTTCTCGGAATGCTTTTTCGATACCTTATTCCCTAGAAGGGAGACTAAAGTAACCTAACCCAACGAATCACGTGCTAGACCATTTGGTAATAGTATTGATATGCGGGACTTTTATGTGCAATAATTTATAAGCAGTGGGTTTTAAATAATGGTAGTTTAGTAAGTTTTATTAATAAAATTATAAATTCGTACAATTAAAATAATAATTCTAATTCCTAAAAATTTACAAGCGAGTTCCCTATTTCAAATATAAATAACTTAATCTATTTATAAGAAATAGGTAATATATTAATTATATATTCTAATATATAGAAATATATAAATTTTATATGAAATAAAGTATTATAATTATTATAATTATAATAATACATATTGAAATAAAATAAAATAAAATAATTATTATCAAAAAGATATAAATTTAATATTTAATAATTATTATTAAATATACAAATACTACACATATTTGTTTTATATCAGTAATTAACTAGCAGATTGATTATTCGTAGTTTAGCTACGTGCATATGAACCCTTATGCTAGAAATTCCCTCGTAAGTATATTAATGACTGTTACTAGCGCAACCCTCTCAGGCCCACTTTTAGGACAGTATCTAGTCTTTATTACTCCGGAACTTAAATTATAATATTCATGATTTCTTCAATGAGACTCTTAATCTGATAATATGACGCTCAGATTTAATATTTTATAATATACATTTTATTTAATAATAATATTTTTATTTAATAAAAAAGAATCGTTTTTCTAAATAATAATTATTACATATATTTTATATTAATTTTATTTATAATAAAGTATAACGTGCTTAATTTTATTTATTATATTTTAACAATTACAATATGTATAAACAATAAATTGAAATAATATTTTCTTATATAAAATTTTTCCTACTTAAAAAATATATATATACATTTAAAATAGGGAAAAGTATTTCTATACTTTTTTTTAATAAAAAAAAAAATAATACAATAAAATAAAATATATAATTAATTACAAGAGAAATATTCGTTATTACAAAAATATATATAATATATATATTAAATAAAAAAGTAAAAATAAGGAGTAATGTTTGCTAAATAATTTTATTAAATAGATGTTCCTAATATAAACTTTTTTTTTTTTTAACTTTTATTATAATTTATTTTTGAAAATAGAAAAAAAAAAAGTTTAAAGATTAAGCTTTTATTATATTTAATTATAAAAAAAGCTATTCTATAATAATTTCAATCCAAATTTATTTATTTATTCTTAACATATATATATATATATTTTTGAAATATTATTTAAATATTGTTTATATATTATTGACTAGAATATATAACATCGGATATCTTAATAAAAAAATCTTTTATTAATATAATAACTTTTTTTAATAGATATAATCAAGTATTGAATTTAAGAATAATTTTAATAATTATTATTAAAAAAGATAAATAAAAATTTAATATAAATTTGAATTTATAATAGTTTTTAAAATTTATTCAAATATTTAATAGTAAATAGAATTTTTATATTTTTATAATATATTTTATATATAGAAAAGAAAAAAATTTTTTTTATTAAAATTTATTTATATAAATATATATATATAATTTATTATAAATATACAAAATTAAGTTTGAATATTTAATTATTATATTTATATATTTATAAATATATATATATATATATTTTTTTTTTTTTTTTTTTTTTTTTTTTTTTTTTTTTTCTTTTATAAGAAAAATAGAACTTAATTTTAAAATCTTTTAATTTATTGAAAAATAAAGTTTTAAAACTGTTTATTGTTTTAATTGTATAAAATTATAAATATTGTAAGTAAAATAATAAGATTAAATATAAAACACTTATCAATTGACTTAATATTTATCAATTTAATAATAAAAGAGGAGATTATAAATATTTCAATTTATCCCCAGATTAATTAAATAATATCTCAGAAGTAAATAATTCATAATTAGAAATAATAAATAGTTTGTAGTTAAGAGAAATGTTATTTATTATATATAAATATAAATAAAATCCTTGTTTTAAAATATACTTCAAAAAAAAAAAAAAAAATAAAATGATTTATTTATTTTTTATTTTTTTTTTAAAAAAAAAAACAAAACAATAAAATAAATGAACCATACCATTTTAATAATAGTCAATTATTCCTTTTGAAAATATTACCTATTTTTAAATCCAATACAAAACAATATTTTTATTGACCTATATTGCATATATTTATATTTATTTCATTTAATTTATTTTTTTTTTTCTTTTTATTTAATATCGAAATAAAGAAAAATAAAAAAAAAAAAATAATAATAATCATAATAATAGATGGAAGACAATCTTTTTTACTTTATTTTTATTTATTTATTTTTTTTTTATTTATTGAATGATTTGAATATATAAATCTTTCAATTTAAATTTAATTTAATTAATTTATTTTATTAATAAAGTAATAATAAATCTGTTGATTTGGAAATTTGATTTTTTATCAAATAAACAATATATATAAAAATGAATTAATCAGACCATTATACATTTAACGTTGTATGACCTATGATATTATTTATAAATAAAACTTTCAATACAATATATTTTTTTAGAAATAAATAAACAAAAAAATAAAAAAGAATAAATTATTTAAATTTATTAAAGATTATAAATGAACAAATTGAATTAGTTCATTATTTTTTTTCTTTACAAAATATAAAAAGATTTATTTAATGGATAAATAAAATAAATTTATTAAAATGATTACAGTGATACTAATAATAATATTCTTATTTAAATATATATTTATTATCTATTATTATATTATTATATTATATTATATATATATAACCTTTATTATTATTTTTTCTTTTTCAAAACCAAGTAAATATATATATATATTTTTTTTTATAAAAAAATGTCTATTACTTTATCTAGCTCTGATAACCAAATTTTTACCATAGACAAAGAAATTGCCGAAAAGTCTATTCTTCTTCATAATATGTTAGAAGATGTTGGTGAAAATGATAGCGCCATTCCACTTCCAAATGTTACCGGAGATATTTTAAAGAAAGTAAGAAAAAAAAAAATCATAAACTTTTTTATTATATTCTTGATAATATTAAAATAAATATATATAAATTAATTATATTAAAAGATTATTATTATTATTATTATAATTAAAATATTCAAAAATAACTAAATTATTACTTAAATTATAATTAAAATATATTAAATTGGAAATTAATCTCTACATTCAAAATTCATTATCGATTGTACTTTTACTTATATAATTATTTTTACATTTCATTTTATTTGTATTCTTATTGTTTTAATTTACATTGAAAATAATAAATTTATTGATTTATATCTTTTCATTAAAGGTTATTGAATACTGTGAATACCACCGTAATGATCCAGTAGAAGAAGATGAAGAGATGGCTGATATCTCAAGAAGTAATACTGGTATTGGTAACTGGGACATGAAATTTTTAGAAGTAAGTCTATTTTTTTTTTTTTTTTAATAATTAATTATTATAATTAAACAAATATATATATATATATGTGTATAATAAAATAATAATAATAATATCAATATTGCTATCATTATTTATTTATAATATTAATTGTTTTGAACCTTTAATTATAATAACTTAATATTTATTAATTATAATTAAAAATTAATAATTCAAATTACTACCCCAAATTCATATAATAAAATAATTTATATAATATTTTTTTTTTTTTAAATAAAAAATTTAAATATAATATATAAATTATTTTCAAATTAATTATTCAAAAATTAAATTGAATAAAACAAAAATAATAACTGAAAATATAAAAATATATATATAAAGAGTATTGAATCAAATGAAGTTTTATTTGATATTACTCTTGCAGCTAACTATATGGATATTAAACCACTCTTAAATTTAACTTGTAAACACATTGCCAATATGATTAGAGGTAAGAAGCCAGAAGAAATTAGAGCCATTTTTAATATTGAAAATGATTTCACTCCAGAAGAAGAAGAACAGATAAAGAGAGAAAACGAATGGGCTTCTGAATGCTAGATATCATTATCAAAAAATGTATATATTTACATACGTACATTCATACATATTCAAACATGTATTAATCTTTGATAATAATAATAAAAAAAAAAACAAGAATGTAAATGTTTTAATGTAAAACTATTTAATTTATATTTTTCTTTTCTTTTTTTATTTTTTTTTTTTTTCTATAAATATACAAACAAATAAGCAAAAAAAAAAAAAAAAAAAAAAAAAAAAAAAAGAAAGAAAAGAAAAAGAAAATTATTAAATAAGAGCAAAGACAAAAATTTACAATTTATACAACTTCTCAAAACAAAACAATAATAATAATAATAATAATTAATTAATAATTATTATTTCAATTTTTATTATTTTTTATTTTATTTTATTTTTTTTATTTTATTTTATTTATTGGTTTAGTTCAAAAAAAAAAAAAAAAACTAAATATAAATCGAATTTCATATTAATACAAGTTTTAATTAAATAAATAAAAAGTAAATAAAAAAAAAATAAGAAAATAAAAGAATAAATAAATAAATAAATAAAGGAATAAAGGAATAATAATAATAATAATGAAAAAAAAAAAAGTTTATTTAATCATTTATTTTTATATCAATTTGTAAAAAAAAAAAAAAAAAACTTCTTGTAATTTATTATATATATATATATATATGAAAGTTTTTAAATAATTATAGGGAAAGAGATTATATAATAAGATTAATCCCAATTTCTATATATATATAAATGATCAATTCATATTAATTTTCAATTTTTTTTTTACTAGGTACTGATAGATTTTTTACTTTATATATATATATATTTTATATTAAATAATTATATATATATTTATTTTTATTTATAATAATATAATTATTAAAATTTAATATTAATTTTAGTTTATATATATCATTAACTCTATTATAAATCTTTTATTATTTTTTTTCTAAATGATCTTTTTTAATTAATTAAAAAATATCTATATATATTTATATGATTATTATTAATGGAGAAGTATTAAAAAAAAAAAGACAAATGAATTTTTTTTTTTAGTCTTATACATATATAATTAGAATAAAATATAAATTGTATTTTATATATGTAATTAAATCATTGAGATTTTTTTTTTATATTATATTTTATTATTATTATTATTATTATTATTATTATTATTTTTTTTTTTTTTTTTTTTTTTTTTTTTTTTTTTTTTTTTTTTTTTTTAGGTAGAAACTTTATTTTATAGATTATCTATTAATTATAGTAATTAATAATATTTAATATTTAATATTTAATATATATATATATAAATCTACCAATATTCTATTTATAATTAATAATAATTAAATAATGGAAAAGTGATACCTATTCATTAATTATTAATCTCCAAAATTAATCTATTTATTAAAATATATAATAATAAAAGGTAAATAATAATAATTAAAAAAATAAAAAAAAATAAAAAAAAAAAAAAAAAAAGATTAATTATTGATAATTATATAATACATATATAACAATATTTTTTTTATTATTATTTTTTCTTTTTCTTTTTCACTTATTTAAAAAAAAATTTTTTTTCTAAAAATTCTTATAAAACTAAATATCAATTATACTAAAGAATAAAATAAAAAAGTAAAAATAATTAAATAAAAAATAAAAGAAAACATCTTTATTTATTTATTTATTTATTTATTATTTATTATTATTATTATTTTTAATACAATCATTCATTTTTTTTTTTTGCTATACTATAGAGGATAACTGTAGATAGAAGAGAAAAAAAAATTGGGAGAAAATTCTATTAATAATAATTAAATATAATTATTAATAAAGAAAAATTGATAAAGAGAAGTAAGAAAAGGATATTGGAAAAGAACAAAAAAAAAAAAAAAAAAAAAAAAAAAAAAGAGAAAAAGATAAAAATAAAAAATAAAAACATAAAAGATAAATTTTTGTAGTTTTGTAATTAACCTATGTATATGACAATATAATAATAACAATCCTAGTATATAATAACAATATCATATAAAAACAAAAGAACAAAAACATAAAGAAATCTAAAAAAAGGGTATAAAGAAGAAAAGAGAATTACTATAAAAAGAAAAAAAAAATAGGTGTATAGAAAAGAAGAGAATAATATATATATATATATAAATATAAAATAAAAATTGAAAATAATAAAAGTGTTGAAAATTGAAAGTAACATCATTATTATTTCAATATTTATATCTATTTTAAGTTGTATTTATATTTGATATCTGATATTTTCATTAGAACTATTTTTAAAAGAAAAAAAAAAAAAATAAAATAAAATAAAAAATTTATTATTATTATTATAATTAATTTTTTTTTTTTTTTTATTTTAATGATTGTATTTTTGAAATTTTTTATTTTATTTGGAAATTTGGAATACTCTTTTTTTTAATTTTTGATAAAAAAAAAATTTGAAGAATAAAATATTAAAGAAAAAGATAAAAAACAACAAAAAAAAAAAAAAAAAAAAAAAAAAAAGGAAATAAATTATATACGAAATATAAAATTTGGAAATAGGAAGAATAATAGAGTTTATGAAAATTGGATCTTCTTGAATATACATTATATACTCTATACTATTTTGATAAAAAGTTTAATTTGATTTTATTTTTTTGTATTTGGAGAAGACATTTTTGGAATGATACTAATACTTTTTCATTGAGAAATAATAATAAAGTAAAAAAAAAAGAAAAAATACAGAAAAATTAAAGAAAGAATAGAAAAGAAAATTTTATCATATATTTAATCATTAATAAAACTATTTGGAAAATTAATAATAAGAGATAAAAAAAGAAAAAAAATATATATATTAATATCATAAATAAAATATATAATATATAGTTTCATATATTGACAAATATATGCCTAATTAATAGCCATTAAGATTATTATTCTTGAGAATAGACATTAATTTACATCATCTATCAATATTTATAAACTCATTATAAATTAGACTATGCAAAGAAAAAAATTTTAATATATTAGGTAATTTATTATTTTATTCAGTTATAAATATTTACTTTTTATTTTTAATACTATACTTTTTGCTATTTTTATTGATGAAAATATTATTTGATCATTATTTTGTTATTATTATTATTATTATTATAATAATTATTTATTAAAAAATTAATTTATTAATTTATTGGTAATATAATTATTTTTTTTTTACCAAATATAAATATATATATACATATATTTAAATTTATAATTTATAATGAATTATCTGGTTTTTCAACTTGTTTTTAAATGTTTCCAACAATCTATTGTATATTCATATTTTATACTATTTTATATATCTTTATTATATCTTTCATTTTTTAAAAAAAATATTTTTTTTTAAAAAATAATACCATATATGTGTTTATATGCAATTTATCATTTTATTTTTCTTTTTGCTTATTTATGGGATGCTATTTTTTTTTAAAAAACAAACAAACGAACAAATCATAAAAAAAAAAAAAAAAAAAACTAATGATTTTCATAAATAAATGGATAAAAATTTCAATCATTCTGTAATAGGTCTACATTATATATATAAATTTAAGCTAATATTAATTATACAAATAGAGAGGTAGATTGATATAGATATAATATATATATATTTATAAAAAAATAAAAAAAAAACTAAACAAAACAACTAAAAACGAAACAAAAAATAAAGCAAACAAAAATAAAAAAAAAGGAAAAAACGATAATTTAAGACGTAATATAAATGAAATGAGTTCTTTAGACAATAATATGGTCAAGGAAAATGACTTTATTCAAAATAGTAGTGGTCGAAAAATAAGTAATGTCTCCAGTTTTAACAATTTTGAAGGGGGAAAAAATGAGGCATCGCTCACCCTTAATTCTAATCCAAATTCTAACCTTAATCTCAGCCCTTACAATAATAATAATGAATTAAAAAAGGGTTCCAATGGTTCTATAAATACTACTTCTAAACCTTCCTCTCCTAAAGGTCGAAAAAAAAACAATAGTTTTAAACAACATTCTCATGCCCATTCCAAAAGTCGAAGTGATGGATCCTCCCTGGATTCTCTTAATAATTCCAATCCTAACCTCCATCATCCACGAAGATCTCAAAATAATAGTTTCTCTAAGAATTCCAGTAATATTAGTAATTATAATACCATAAATCCTCCTTCTCCCTATTATTTTAATCCACCGAATGAGAATCGCTTTAAAAATAATGGTGATGATGGTGATGGTGCTAACAACAGAGAAGATAAAAGAAATACTTCACTTCATGCTATGGTTTTAAAAAATAAAAAAAGTCCATCCAATAATACTATCACTCCTCCTCCTTCTAATATTAATATTAAGGATACCAGGATGGAGATGAATCCGTCATCAGATAAACTTTCCTCAAATCAATCTAATTCCATCGTTAGTAAGGCTAAATATCAATATGAATCTCTATCAATAACAAATGGTAATAATATTGATAATAATGGTTTTCCTCAACGAAGTCCAGCTTATAAATCTAAATCGAAATGGACTGGTTATCCTTTCTCAAAACCTTACAATCCTGGTCCTAATTCCTTCATTAACAATAATAACAGTAATGGTAATGGCAATGACAATGACAATGGAAATAGTACCAGTAATGACAATGATAATCGTAATGATAAAAATGATTACAATAACTACAATAACAGTAACAGTAATAATAACTATAACTATTATAACAACAAGAATTACAATAATTATAGCAATAACAACAATAATTATGGTAATAATAAACCTAAAGTGAATACCTCCATCTCTTCATTTAAATCATCACCTCTGAAATCCCCAAGAACACCTTTATCAGGTTATGGTAAAAGTAAGACTTCATCACCTCTAATTAAAATTCAAACTGACGAACAAATCCAAACCCAAAATCAAAATCAAGATCAGAATCAAAAACAACCTCCTCCATCTGCTCAACGAAATTCTGGTTCAAATCAGGCTTTCCAACGACGATATACCTTTAAAAATAAAAGTAAGTCTTTTACCACTGGTTTTACTGGTACCTCTGGCTCACCTACTTTCAATTCTTCCCCTACCTCTGCAGGAAATAATTTTGGAGGTTATGGTCGTCGTAGAAGTAGTGGCTCTTCCAATAATAAAAGAGGTAATCAAGAGTTTGACAATGGTGATGGTTATTATAGTGGTGGCGGTGGTAATGGTGGTTATCGTGGTGGTCGTAAAGGAAGTTATGGTAATAATGGTGGTAATCTCAATTACAAATTTAATTCCAATGCTAATGCTAATGGGCTTACCATTAATACTTCGAAAAAATTAATTATGAATAAAGATGGAGATCAATTTTTAGAAAGGGAATTTTTCACTTCACCTCTACCTTCTTCAACACCGAATTCAGGTTTACCTTATTCTATGTATTCTGCTTATCCTGCTTCTCCTTATTCATATTCTTCTTATCAAAATCAAAATGGTAATAATGGTAACAATAGAAACAATAACAATAGATTCTTTTCAGAAATTGATTATACCACTACTCAAAATACACGTAAAGAATGGATACGTAAAGTTCATATGCAAAATGATGGCGGATATCCTTCACCATCTAAAGGAACAGCTCCTAATTACTATAAAAAAATAAATAATACAAATAATAGTCCTAATTATAATAATAATAACTATTATAATAAAAATAAAAATAATAAAAATAATACTTTTGTTAACAACAACAACAACAATAACAATTCTAATAATAATACAAATAGTAATAATAATGATAATAGAAGTGGCAATGATAATAATCAAATAGGTAGTTTCGAAAGTCTTTATGATCGAATTAATCCTAGTGAACTCACTGGCAATTCTAAGGCTAATACTATTGATATGGAAGGAGGAATTAAACCTTCAATGGTGAAACAGATGAAAAATAATGGACGAGATTTAAAGGAAACTTTTCTTGATTTCCAAAATACACGTTCTCAAAATCATCAAGCTACTAATAGTAATAGTAATAGTGGTACTACTACTACTACTACCACTACTACTACTAAAAATACAACAGTAAATTCCAATTTTGCACTTTGTCGTCTTAACTTTGAACGTTTAAGTAATCCTAATCTTACCAATACTAATGGTAATGGTAAAAATAATAATAACAGTAATAGTAATCGTAGTGGAAGAAAAATTAGTAAAGGTTTTATAAGTAGTTATATATATGATAATGGTAGTGGTGAATATTTTATGAAACATTCTAGGTCTTTACCATTTGAACATCAACCCACTTCCGATTCACTTTCAATGGTGAAGCGACCATCTTTAATGTTCACAGATTTCAGTAGTAGTCACAGTAATCTCTATAATACTACAGCCATGACGATGGTACCTATACGTAATAAGAGATCATATAAGATAGCTCAACTATTACAATTCTTTGAGAATGTTCAATGTGCTAGTGATACAGCCTTAGGACCCTACAGAGAAAACGATCTCTATTCTACTACAGAAAAAACTCTTGATGAGAGTAAGAATGATGAAGGTAATATAGAAGAAAAGAAGACAAAAATTAAAAAAAAAATAATAAATAAAAGAAGAATAAAAATTAGAAAAATAATTTTTTTCTATTATTATAGAATAAAAATAGAAAAATTAAAAAAAAAAGGATATGATATATTAATCTATTATAATAATAATAATATTATTATTATTATTATTATTTTTATTTATTATATATATATTTATATTTAGATCAAGGACAAGAAAAATCGATGGAAGAACAAGAAGAAGTAGTAGCAGATACTAAAATTATAATAAAAAAAGAAGAACTAGAAACTGAGGCTGAAAAAGCAGAAACCAAAGAAGAAGCTGATATTGAAACAGAAGTGGAAAAGATGAATACTCAAGATCAAGAGGGACAACTTTTTGATATAAAAATGAATATAGAAACCAAAAAATTAGATGGTAAATAAAAAAAAAAATTAAAGTTAAAGGAAAAGATAAAAAAAGATTTGAAAGGATAAAGAAAAGGAAAAAATAAGAATGATAAAGGGAGGAAAATTCCAAAAGGATTCCTTAAGGAGAGGATTCCTGAAGGAAATTCCTTCTTTCACTATTTTTAGTAGATTCTTATCAAGATTTATTTTTTTTTTAATTATACTAATTAATAATAATAATAATAATAATAATAATAATAATAATAATAATAATAATAATAATAATAATAATAATAATAATAATAATAATAATTATAATAATAATAATAATTATAATAATAATAATTATAATAATAATTATAATAATAATAATAATTATAATAATAATAATAATAATAATAATAATAATAATAATAATAATAATAATAATAATAATAATTATAATAATAATAATAATAATTATAATAATAATAATAATAATAATTATAATAATAATAATAATTATAATAATAATAATTATAATAATAATAATAATAATAATAATATTAATAATAACTTTTTTTCTCTTTGTAATTATTAAATATTTATATTTTATTGTTATATATATAAATTTAAACAAATGTACATATACACATATACACACCGAAACAATAATAATAAAAAAGATTCCATTATTGATTTAATTTCTGGGGAAAGAAAACCTATCGATTTCAGTATCAAAGCTCATTCATGTTCTAAATTAAATGAAATTTTGGAGAAGAAGGATGATCGAGCCCAAACCGTTGAAAAAAGAAATCTAAAAAATACACCTTCTCTACCTAATATTAATAAAGAACTCATTACTGAAATATTTAATTCTCTGCTTCTGGATGAACAAAACCAACATAGAAGTGGTGGAGGTCGTCTTGGTAGTGTGAGTGTGAGTGCTGTTGGTAGTAATGTAAAAATTAACGGAATGATGATTCTTGAAGATGATCCACAGAATAAAATAAAAAAAAGAGAAAAATATTTGTCCGGAATGTCAAATATCAAAAATATTGGATATACATCCTATCATATTAAGAAGCCTTCTATTGATAATAATACTGCCTGTGCTCAAGCGGATATTGTGAATAATAGTAATATGCATACGTTAAAAGGTTTTCTTACCAGTAAAAATAAAAAGAAAAGAATTTATGGTAAGAACATTAAAAAAAATTAATAAAATTAATACTTAATAATTTATAATAGTATTAATTCTATTAAAATAATAAATTGATAAAATACACAAAACCTTTATTTTAATATAAATTTTTTTATTTTTTTTATTTTTTTATATTTTTATTTTTTTTATTTTTTTATTATTTTTTTTTAATTTTATTGAATTTTATTAATTTTCATTATCTATTTATTATATATCTATTATATAATTATTTATAAATTTTATTATTTATTATATATATTTACTATGAATTTTTAATCATCATAAAGAATCTATTGAAAAATTATTTGAAGGAGAATCTTCCTCGGTTCCAAATGATGAACCTAAAAATATAGGTGCTCCTAAGTTCATTGGAGTAGCTCTACAGTCCTTTAGTGGTTCCACCAATAGTAAATCGAAACAAGCGTTAAAATTCAAGGAGAATGATGTTCTCGAGATCTTTTTAGAAAAGGATGATAAATATTACTATGGTAAATTGAATGGACAGGGAGGATGGTTCCCGAAGAGCTACGTCTCTGTCAAATCAAAATCAATTGATGAAGATAATTCAAATAACAATGATTCCACCGATAATAAGAATAATGAAACAATAAATTGATATTAAAATAAATTCAGAAAGGAGATATTGAAATTTAATAGTTTATCGATATTAATAATTAAATTTTTGTATAATTTAATCTTATTTTTATATTATTTAACCTTTATATATATATATATGTTTTAATTTTACTATTTATATTAATACTATTTTTTTTTTTTATAATTATATATATCATTAATGATTTAAATATATATATATTTAATTTTCTATCCTTTTTATATATATATATATATATATAGAGAGAGAGATTCCAACAAATTTATTTATTAATTTTATTTAAATTATACTATATTTTCATGTTAAATAATAATTTAAATTCTAGAGTAGTAAAAAAATTTTTTTATAATTATTTTTCTATTTATATAATTTTTTTTTTAAATTAGTAATATATGTTTTTGTTATTTTATATATATATATATTTTATTTTAAATATTAATAATTTATTTTTTATTTTATCTTTTAATAATGTTAAATTTATTTACTAATAATACTTTTTTCCTTTTAAAAATATATATTTTATAGCATTAAAATAATAATAATAATAATAATAATAATAATAATAAAAATTAAATAATTTATAATATTATTTATATATTTATTTATTAATTTATTTATAAATTTTAATATTGTATTATAATTATTATAAAACTTTAGTATTCTATTCTATTCTATTTTACTTATTATTATTATTTTTTTTTAATATACTTATTACTAATTATATAAAATCCAAAAAAAAAAAATTTATATACTATCATTTAAAAATAAAATAATAAATAAATTTATATTTAAATAAAAAATTATAATAATAATAATAATACAAATATAGATATATAATCATCTTGTTGACAATAATGAAAATTTTATATTTCATTTGATATAAAATAATATAATATTACCTTACTTTTATTGTCCCACTTTACGAATAAATATAAATATTGTTCACTTCTTAATGGATATAGCACTTTTATAATTAAAAATTTGATTCCATTTGAGACCAGCCTGCTTCAAATCGAATAAGGGCTTATTTAATTTACAATAACCTTTGTTTCAATTCATCATGACATTCGGGTAAAATTCATATTAATATCATTGTGAAATTCGGCATTGTGATATATATCTTTTAAATTTAATTGCTGGATACTCCAGTTGGATAAAGAGGCAATAGCTATTGTTATTCTTAAACTTTTCATTGGTAGTGTTGAAGAAAAAGTTAAATCGTATTCTACACATTCTATATTATATATTCTATACCCTTTTACAACGAGTCTTGAGTCTTGTTTTATACCATCATATTTTTTAGTGGATACCAATCTTGGACTTAATGATTTATTATTTATTATTTATCTATTTAATTATTTATTATTTGTATTTAATTATTTATTATTATTTATTATTTATTTATTTATTTATTTATTTTTTTATTTATTTATTTATTAGTTATTATATAATTATTTTATTATTTATTTATTTATTTATTTATTTATTAATATATTATTTATTTATTTATTATTTATTATTTATTATGGTTTATATCAACTTTATTAATATATTTTATGATAAAGAGCTATTTAGCAATTTTTTTTTTTTTTGACATAATAATGTTTCCGGCTAAAGGTTCTTTTGCTAAGAATCTTTTTGAGAGTCAGGAATTTATGGTTTATAATTATGTCAATTTTATTAATATATTTTAATTTTATTTTCTAAATTAAATAATGGGGAGTGTGCATTTCGAAAATTTTTATTACATAAATTTGTATTTTGTTGTATGGCTTAAATAATTTTAATTTTAAGCCACTTAATTTTATTAAAAATTTAATGAATAATAATTAATTAATTAAATAAATAAAATTACAATTCTCAAAAATTTTCAAACACGTAATAAACGTATGTTTAATTTTTATTATTATTTAAAAATTTATTTATTCATTTATAATTTATTTATTCATTTATTTATTTATTACATTATAATACGCCCTGTTTTCCGAAATGCACTACAACAAAATACAAATTTATGTAATAAAAATTTTCGAAATGACACACCCCCTAAATAATTAAATATTATCACATTGTGGCTTATATTACATTATATTTTATTACATTAATCATATATTCATATGTTATAACA
This sequence comes from Neocallimastix lanati (nom. inval.), assembly GCA_016946835.1. NCBI lineage: Eukaryota > Fungi > Neocallimastigomycota > Neocallimastigomycetes > Neocallimastigales > Neocallimastigaceae > Neocallimastix > Neocallimastix lanati (nom. inval.). Next base: position 92,480 of record JACVTC010000009.1, on the reverse strand, counting down.
TCATATTCACATTTTTCTAACAATTTATATATTATTATTTATTATTATTTATATTATTAGTTAATTTTATTATTCCTATTATTTACTATTTATTTATTGATTATTTACTATTTATTTATTGATTATTTATTATATATAAATAGATTATAATAATTAAAATAATTTTAAAAAAAAATAAAGATAAAAATAAAAATTGGAAAAAAAAAATAATTTAAATAATAAAAAAGGAAATAATATAAAATAAAAAAAAAAGAAGGAATAATAAGGAAAAAAAAGTACATTTCAAGTAACAATTGTTATATTTATTATATAATTTACTTTAAATATATGAATATTTTTTTATTTGTAGAAATACTACACAGTAATAATAATCATAAATATTAAAGTTTATTCAAACGGAATAAAAAAAAAAAAAAAGATTTCTTATTATTATTAATTTTTAATCAAAAAATTCAAGAATTCAATTATTAAAGTAATATTCTGACTAACTTAAATCAAAATAAAGATAAAATTATATATTCAAATAACTAAATTGACATAATCATTTTTTCTTTTTATTTTAAAACGATGAAATTATTAATTTAAATAAACAATAATAAAAATATTTATATAAAATTATATTAATCGAATGATTGTTTTATTAATGAATCAAAAAAATATTGATAATTGATTTTATAAAAAAAAAAAAATAGGAATTTATTTTTTCAATTTTAATTGGGAAGGAAACTTAAATAATCAGTTATTTAATTTTATATAATAATATATATTTTATTATTTAATATAAAAAATAAAATACAAATAAAAAGAAAAACCTCGAAGGAAATTATAAAATTAAGAATAAATATTTATATAGATTAATAGAATATTAAGAGATTATAAATATTAAGCTAAATGAATATTTCAGTAAATATTTTTTGGAGAAATTATAATATTTTATTAAACACTTCAAAAAAATTTATTGATATTTTTTTAATATAAATAAGCATTTTAATGAACAATTTAATAGAAATTTAAAAATTTAACATAGAAGTTTTTATATACAAATTTCTATATTTATTTTATATTTAATATATATATATATATATATAAAACATAAATTATTATTATTATTATTATTATTATTATTATTATTATTATTATTATTTTTTATAATATATTTATTATTAAAATATAATTTCTTATTATTTATTATTTATTATTTATTATTATTTACATTTTATATATTTATCAAAATCAATCCTTGCTATATAACGTTATCTTTTGTAATAAATTCATATTTATAAAATTCATATATTTTTCAATAAATCATTTTATATAACTAAAAAAAAAAAAATAATGATATTACTTTATAATTACATCATTTGGAAATTTAAAAATGAAACCATTCTATTTCTAAAATCAAATAAATTAAATGATATAAACTATCAAACAATCAAAAAAATAAATGTTAATATAATTAAATTTTAATATTTATATATTTATTTTTATATATTATTTATTTTATTATATTTAAATTTAAAATATAAAATTATAAATTATTAATAATATATAATAATATATTGATAGTTTTCTATCTACAATCAATCCAATAATATTACTTAAGATATAATTCAATATATACATATAAAATGTCTGGAAAGAATTTAATAAAGGCTATTATTTTAGGTGATAGTGGGTAGGGATATATATACAATTTAATAAAAGCAAACTATTATTTATTTATATATTTATAATAAACTATTATTTATTATTTATATATCTATAATAAACTATTATTTATTTATTTATTTATTTATAATAAACTATTATTTATTTATTTATTATAAAATAATATCTTAAAATATATACATTTATATTTAAATTTTTTTTGAAATTAAACTTTTTTTTTTATATATTATTTGAATCAAATATTACGTAAATTTTAACATATTAATTAATATTAATGTTTTATATATTTTATAATTATATATATTATTATATATTAAAAATATCAAAAAAAAAAAAAAAGTGTCGGAAAGACATCTTTAATGAATCAATATGTTAATAAGAAATTCAGTAACCAATATAAAGCTACCATTGGAGCTGACTTTTTAACTAAAGAAGTTATGGTTGATGACAAATTAATTACTATTCAAGTATGTTATTCAAAACCATATAATATACTCTGTATATATTTTTACGAATAACTATAAATTATATTTATTTATTTTAATTATTTATTTTTCTATTATATATATAAAATATATAAAATATAAATTTGTAAAAATTTTCAAAAAATATATATATTTTTTTTTCATCCTTACTTAAAATATATCAACATTTCATTAATCATGAAAACAAATTAAATAATATAAAATTTATCAAATTAATATATAACGATATATTTCCATTAAAAAATAAATAAATAAAAATAAAATTTATGAAATTAATATATAACTATATATCCATTAAAAAAAAAAAATGAAATTCATTATAAATTTGCAACATTTCATTTAAAATAAATTTAATTATTAATTTATTATTACAACGAATAAAATATTCAATATTCAATGAAAATTTTTATTAAACAAACAAACAAAAAAAAAAAAAAAAAAAAATAATAATAATAATAATAATAATAAAATAAAAAGATTTGGGATACCGCTGGTCAAGAACGTTTCCAAAGTTTAGGTGTAGCTTTTTATAGAGGTGCTGATTGTTGTATGTTAGTTTACGATGTCAATAATATGAAAAGTTTTGAAACTTTGGATAACTGGCGTGATGAATTTTTGGTTCAAGCTTCTCCAAAGCATCCAGAATCTTTCCCATTCATTGTTCTTGGTAATAAGATTGATTTAGAAGAATCTAAAAGACAAGTTAGTATATGCATATAACTCTAAAAAATTTTTATAAAAGAAAAAATTAGGTTTTTTTTAATAATAAAAAAAATTTTTGTAGTTTAATGATATAATTAATAATAGCTTATTTATAATATAATAAATTTTGTAATTATTATAATATTTATTTATTTATATTTTAAATTTAATGTTTTGTATATAATATATATATTTATATAATATTAATTATATAAACTGTTATTTTGAATATATATATATATCACATTTATATATAAAATTCATATAATTAATATGTAATTCATTATATGATGAAAAAAAAAAAATTACAACTAAAACAATAAATTTAAATTTCTTATTTAGATTAGTCAAAAGCGTGCTATGGCTTGGTGTCAATCCAAGGGTAATATTCCATACTTTGAAACTAGTGCTAAAGAAGCTATTAATGTTGAACAAGCTTTCCAACAAATTGCAAGAAATGCTCTTATGCAAGAAGCTGATGTACCAGAATTGTAAGTACTTTTACAAACTTTAATTAATTATATATAAATAATATATTATATAAATATAAATTAATCTTTCTAAGATAAAAAAAAAAAAAAAAAAAAAAAAATTAATATTCAATAATTAAAAAGAAAATAATATATATACTAAACTATTATTTCAATGGATATTTTTTTATTTTTTTTATAAATATTTATTAAATTAATCTAATTATTTAAATATATTATAATTAATGAAAACCCTTATTTTTTAACATATAATAATTAGTAATTTCCCACCATCCGTTTCTTTAGATGCTGAACAAAATCAAGATCAAGGTGATTGTAATTGTTAGGAAGGAAAGAAAAAGAATAAAAAAGAAAATAAATAAATATTTAAATAAAAAAAAATACATAATTAAACCGGAAAAAAAATTTTTTTTTTCTTTTTATAATTAATAATCATTTAACGTAAAAATTCATAAATGAAAAAGACATTATATTAATTATATATATGTAAATCAAATTTAGTTAAACTTGACATTGAAATAGGAATAAAATAGTATTAAAAATATTATTAAAGATAATTTATAATATTTTTTTTTTCATTGTTATTATTATTTCAATTAAAAGATATATATATATATATATTTAAAAAGAATAAAAGAAAAAAATATATAAATATTTATATTGTCACTATTCTTTCTATATCTTAAGATAATATTGTTACCAAAAAATAAAAATAAAAATTTTTTTTAATGTATAATTAAAAGAGAATATAAAATAAAATAAAATAAAATAAAATAAAATTAAATAACTAATTTACCTAACAAACTAAATATTTAAAACAAACCAAAATTATTTTATCCTTAAAACACAAAAAAAAAAAACAAAACTTAACAATTTATTAAGATAATAATTTAATTTTACTTATTTATTTAATTATTTAATTATACTAATTAAAAATATTTAATAATTCATTCTCGAAAAATTAAAAGAAAAATATAAAAATAAAGTTGAAAGAAGAGGAGGAACTAAAGCATTATTTTACTTAGTTCTTTTTATATCTTTAAAACATTTATAGGATTGAGTAAAAATAAAAATATAAAATATAATAAAAATATAATAACAAAAAATATAATAATTTTATAATAATAAAATATAATAAAATATAATTTTAATATAATATTTAATATAAAATAATAATAAAAATATAATAAAGTATAATAAAAATTTTATAATAAAAATATAAAATAATAATAAATAAAATTTTAATTATTTATAATAAAATATTTAATTGTTTACTATTTGTCAATGAGTGAAGCTCAGATTAATTATTTTATATTATATATTTTATTTATTTAATAATATTTTATTAATAAAGAAGAATCATTTTCTGAATAATAATTATTACATGTATTTTATATTAATTTTATTTTATAATAAAGCATAATGTATAATTTTATTTACTATATTTTAACATTCCCCCTACATTATGTCTTTATTAGAACTATTTTATTTTATTAATTTTTATTTATATTTTTATTTTATTTTTTTTTTTTATTTTTATATTATATTTTAATTATCAAAAATTATATCCAAAAGCTTATTTGTTAAAATATCAAATTATAATTTCAATTAAGAGTCTCTAGTATGAAGATATATAATTTTCTTTTATATACGTTTATACGTGTTTTTTCTTTTTAAATAAATATTTTTATATTTTTTATTTTGAGTTTTACTTATCCTGAAATAACTTCTTTTATCAACAGTTTTATATTTTACACGTTTCTTCAATTTTTCTGTCTTGATCATTTTGATCAGTTATCAGTTTTATTAGTCATCTTAAAAATTGACATAATGAGCAACCTTTATCATAATTTAAAATTCAATTATATATATATATATTTTTTTTTTTTGACATAATATTGTTTCCGGCAAAAGATTCTTTTGCTATGAATCTTTTTAAGAGTCAGATGAGACTCTTAATCTGTTAAGAGTTTTGAATTTATGGTTTATAATTATGTCAATTTTATTAATATATTATATGATAAAGAGTTACTAGCACTTAATTATTCTAAATTAAATGCTTTTATATTAATACATTGTGGCTTATACATTATTCATATTGCAATATGTTTCAATACATTTGAAGCTTATATTTCATACATTTCACATATTCTAACAATTATTATTATTATTATTATTGATATTAGAAGTTGTCGATTGTATATTTGCACTTTCCCCCTCAATCGATAAATTTGAGTAAATGAATAAAGAATCAATAGTTTTCGATGAGAAAAAGGAAGTGTCAATAGTACCAGGAATATCTTCCATGAAATAAACATCTCTAGCAGTAATGATAGAGTTTGTAGAAATATCTAAAATTCGGTACCCAGAAGAATTTTCAGGATAACCAAGAAAGATACCTTGTTTCGAATTATTTTCAAATTTATTTGTTTTATGGTTATTAAAGAAAAATTCTTTACAACCGAATACTTTAAAATGAGAAATATCAACAGGTTTATTAAAGAATAGTTCATTAGGAATTTTAAAATTAATACTAGAATGAGGATTTGAATTATAAAAGAAGACAGCACATTGAACGGCAGAATCCCAAAAATAAAGAGGTAATTTAGCAGAATTTAAAAGTGCTTTAGCACAATTATTTATTGTTTGATTTAACCGTTCAGTACGACCATTTTGTTGAGGATATCCAGGAATAGGGTGAATAAATTTAATTCAGTGATTATTTAAAAACGAAGTAACATTTTTATTTATGTATTCAGTTCCATTATCAGATTTAAAAGTTTTAATTGGAATATTATATAAGTTCGAAGTTAATTTATAAAATTTAGCGCAAGCATAAATGATTTTACTTTCTTCAGTTAGTTTGTTTTTATTTAGTTTGACACATTCCATATCATATTGTTCAAATAGATTTTTTAGTTCATTGAGATATAGAATATAATTGTTATTATTAATTTCTAAAATTTTGATTTTTTGCATTAATAAATTTAATAAGGATTCTCCTGATTTGTAGAATTGTTTTTTAAGTCTATCAATCATTTGATATGCAGTCCTACAACCTTTTAGATAAGCCTTTGTTTCTAAGTCTAAGTTACTAGATATTATTGATTGATCTGCGTTATCATATTTTATTTGCTTTCTAGTCATGACATCATACACAAATTCTTTTTCAATATATTCATCGTAATCTTGTGCAATTAGATGACGTTTTAATTCAATAAACCAATCTTCAAAATTTGAGGTATTTAATTTAAAATCTTTGTAATTAAATACGGATTTAATTAATAAATCTTTATAGACATAATTTTGAAATAAAATTTCATTTTGAGGAACATTATCCTCATCTTTATTAATGTTTTCATTTTTATTAATACTAGGGGTTGATGAAGAGGAAGTGGAATTAACTTCGGAGATTTCTGTTTCTTGAGTTCTTTTTCTTCCCATGATTTTAAACATCAAATTTTTAATAAAATTTTATTTATTTACTTTTATATTTAATTATTTAATAAATTAATTATATATTTATTTATTTTACAAAATAAATTTAAATTTGAATATAGTAATTTTTTTAAAGAAATATATAATATTATATAAATATATTTATGGTCTCTTTCATGAGACTCTTAATCAGTCAATGAGTGAAGCTCAGATTAATTATTTTATATTATATATTTTACTTATTTAATAATATTTTATTAATAAAGAAGAATCATTTTCTGAATAATAATTATTACATGTATTTTATATTAATTTTATTTTATAATAAAGCATAATGTATAATTTTATTTACTATATTTTAACACTATTACAATATTAAATAAATACAATTAATACATTATTTTAAATAATTTAGTTATTTATACATTATTTAATTTCATTATTATATGTTTTAATACTTTAATATTTTATTCTTTTTTATTTATTAATTAATCTTAATAGTTTATTTAATTTTTTATTTATTTTTATTTATTATTTGTATTGTAACATGATGCCACCCTTAAGTTTCAATTTCACATAATCTATACGGAATGATATTCTTTAAATGAACATTTCTTTCGGCTATTTCATTAGTAACTGAATCACAAAGCGTTACTGTGTTAAATTGTTTTTTAACTATTTTCATTGGTCCTAAGAAATAAGGATCAAGTTTTCTTCTATTTATATATTTAACTAATACTAAGTCACCAGGTTTATATTCTGCTTTAAGTCTTTTAACTTGTTTTCTTCTATCTTCCCATATTTTATTTGCAGTTTGAATATTGTTTATGGCTTCTTTTATCCATTTATAATGAGTAGTAAACCTTCTATTTAAAAATTCATCTTCGCTTTCATAATTTTCCTTTTTGTCTAAGTTCAACATTAATTCAAATGGTTGAAGATCACAACGACCATACAACAATTCAAAATTTGAAAATTTTGTCTTTTCATTATTACAAGTACTTAAAGCCCATAACGCACTTGGTAATATTTCATCCCATATAGAAGTGTGTTTTTGTTGCATAATAATCTTAAGTATTTTCCAATTTCTTTATTACGGTTTTCAACTTCACCATTTGACTCAGGATGATATGTAGCAACAAATTGAACGAATACGCCATATAAATCAAGAAATGCTTTTGTTTTATCAGAACAGAATTGTGGACCATTATCAGTTACGCTTACTTCAGGTATACCAAATCGAGCAAAAATATCAGATAAAAATTCAATTACATCATCGGATTCAATATTTTGTTTTGGTTTTGCTTCTACCCATTTTGTTAAATAATCAACTAAGATTAATATATATTTATTTCCTTTTTTTGTTGTTGGGAGTGGGCCTATAATATCTAAACCAACTCTTGAAAACGGTAATCCTGGTTTAGTAGCAATGTCTTCTGTTTGATAGTTAAACGACTGGGGTCTAAATAATTGGCATCTTTCACAGGTTTTTACAATATACTTAACATCAAGAATCATATTGGTCCAATAATAGTCACGTTTAAGTCTATTATAGGTTTTAAATACACCTTCATGACCAATTTTATGTGCTTTTAATATTAAATCAACTTTTTAGTCTTGATTCTTAATAACTTTTCTCAGTTTATCATCATCTTTAAAATATTCTCATTATTAATTACTATGAATTTGTTTTTATAACAAGAAAGTAAATTATTATAATTATTTTCACCTATTTCATTTGTTTTTGAATAATCCTACTAATGGTATAAAGAGTTTTATGTCAAAACAGATTATAATAATACAAAATACTATATTATAAAATAAATTCTTTTATTAAAATAATTGTTTTATGAAAAATCTTTTATTAAATAGTTCTTATTATGTTTTGAACTATAAAATCATAAAAAATAACAATTACATTCTTTCAATTAAAGAAAATTTACAATATTTATATTTTTTCTTAATTATATTCTAATATATTAAATTAATTTAATTTACATATATTCAATTTAAATATTAATAATAATTATTTTTATAAAAAAAATAAAATATTTAAACTAAACTAATTATAGTATAATTTTTTAATTAACTATTTCTTATTATACCTATTTTTTGTTATAACTATTTAAATATTTTAACTAATTTAAAATTAAACTAAAAACTATTAATAATATTAATCTATACTATTTAAATAAATAAAAATTTAACAATAACAGATTTGGCGAATTTTTTGTGATTAAATTATTTAATTTCATATTTAATAAATATAAATTTAAATAATTTAAGTTCTAATTTATAATTTTAAATTTCAATTATTAATTTAAGGAGAAGTAATTGTTTAAAGTATTTAATTCATGTACGTAAATTTGATGTATGATTTTTCGTTTACATAAATTTATTGAAATATGTTTTAATTCATAAATTAATGTAAATTACATAATTTTATTCAAGATATCGTGGCAAAAATTTCATACATAAATTAATGTAATAATGTATTACATAAATTTATTAAAGATATAAAGATATCTTTACAAATGGTTTGTGGTCTGTGTAAAGAAGTGTTTCATACTTATTTCCAGCAATATAAGACTTGAATTTTGTAACACAGTAAGTCGCAGCTGTACCCTCAAGATCTGTTATTGCATAATTCTTCTCCGCCGGCTTTAAAGAGCGACTTACAAAATGAGTAGGTTTTTCAATGTTGTTTTCATCTTTTTGAAGGAAAACACCTCCAATACCATCATAAGAAGCGTCAGTACGGATAATAAATTGTTTGTCAAAATTAGGCATAGTTAAAATTGGAGCAGAAGCTAACTTAATTTTTAATTCATTGAAACTATCATCCTGTTCTTTATCCCATATAAATTTAACACCTTTCTTAGATAATTTGAACAATAGTTTAGCAATATTAGCAAAGTTGAATATAAACTTTCGATAATAGCCGACTGCACTAAGAAAGGACTGTTATTGAGTGATATTTCTTGGTGGAATCCATTCTAAAATAACTTGAATTTTTTCTTGTATAGAGGAAATTCCATTAATTGATAAAGTATGACCTAATTAATTGACTTTTTCTTTGAAGAAGTTGCATTTTTCTAAATTAATTTTTAAATTATTTTCTTTAATGATGTTGAATACTTTATTAAGATCCACTATATGTTGTTCAATAGAAGGAGAGAATATAACTAAATCATCAACATAGACAAACATACAAATTCCAATAAGTGGTAGAAATATCTTATTCATTTCTCTTTGGAAGGTTCCGCGAGCATTACATAATCCAAAAGGAATTACTCGAAACTGGTAATTGCCATACATAGTGGTGAAACTTGTTTTAGGTATATCGTCTTTATACATTGGAATCTGATGAAAACCAGAAAATAAATCGATTGTAGTGAACACTTTAACCTCAGTTCCAATTGAAAATAATATTTCATCGATTAAAGGTAATGCATAGGCATCTTTTATTGTGATGGTATTTAATTTCCTAAAGTCCACACACAATCATCATTTCTTATTCTTTTTTAGTACTAATATAACTGGAGAGGACCAGGGAGAATTTGAAGGTTCAATTAACTTGTTATTTATAAGTTTTTCTAATTCAACCTTAAGTGCTTTATCTTGAGCCCTAGAAAACCTATAACATCGTTGTTTTATTGGTTTGACATTATCTTCTAGATGAATTCTGTGTGGGAATAATTTTGTCGGTTGAAGTTCTTCAATTTTTGTTGCAAAAATAGTGGAAAATTCTTTTAATAATTTTCTAACTTTATTTTTATTTTTATTGGGAATTTCAATTATAATGTTTTGTAGTAATTTCGCCTTTTTATTTTCATCTTCATCAATTTTATTATTAATTTTCTATTATTATTATTTATAGTATTTAATTCTTCATTATGGTTTTCTAACAATTTATTATTATTTTCATTTTTATTTTCATTAATAAAGCAGTATAAATAAGAATTGTTATTAATATCAGAATTAGATTTATCATCTGTATTTATTGATTCATCTTCTTCATCATCGTTAATAACATCTTCATTATTTTCCTTTCCAAGTTTTGTTAAACATTTCCATGAATTATTTTCTTTCATAAGGCATAGAGAATTATTTATTGGGTTTATAAATAAATTATTGTCTTTAAGTGTTCCATAACCAATTAAAATATCAAATAAATTATGTTTACTATCAATAACTCTAAAAATATCGTGTAAATTTAACTTTCCAATATTAACATTTAATAAATATATCTATGTATATACATTTTCTTTTGTTAAGACTTGAAAAATATTATTTTTTACTTATCCCACTGGTTTAATTTTTCCTAGCTTGTTTAAAAATTGTTTGGTAACTATATTTATACTATCACCTGTATCTAAAAAGCGATTCTTTTATTATTAATTTGACATTCTGTTGTTGCTACATCATCTCTAACCATTACTGATAAGATGATTTCTTCTGGAGTTTCCTTATTTATTACAGCGCTTTTTAGACTCAATACTTTTATAAATTCCGCTCGTAATTTTGGACTAATATCTAATAATTGTGAAAATGTAATATTTGCAAATTTATTATTGAGATCATTTGTTATATCATATTTTGGTTGTCCATCCATTATCATAATGTTTTTTCTATTTTGTCAGTATTGTTATTTTTAGTTTTTCTTTCTTCTAATTGTGTACTTGGTAATTTATTTTGTTTATTAAAATTAGTTTCTTGAATAATATTTTCTGATTCTTCAATGATTTCTTTTTCTTTTTGTTTTTTAACATTTTGTTTCGCTTTGTTGATAGATAGTTGTGCAAAAACTGAAACGTCAATTTCATTAAGTCTTTCAGTTTCAGTCGAACGTGTTGTAATAGGAAAAATTGAAATATCGTTCGCAGTTTGAGTTTTATTGCTATTGCTTTTATCGATATCAAAACTAGCATTCGTATTATTGTTTTCATTTGTTTGTAATTCATCATTTTCTAATTCCATTTTTCAACTTCAATATTATGAAAATTCTTGGTATTAATAGTTTTATTTGTTTTTGTTTTAGATTTACTATAAGGCTTTTCTTTATTTGTTTTCTTATTATTTCTTACAGCAACAGCAACAACTTCATTTTTGGTTTGATTGTTGGAAGTTTTCCTTCTTCCATTTAAAAGTTTAAAGATTCATTACTATTCTTTTCTTCCATTTCTGAAAGTTGTTTGAAAGAGTAAGGACAATGATTGTAATAATGACCCTTTTGACCACATCTATAGCAAGTTTTTTGATTATTATAAGTTGATTTTGTTTCATTAATATTATTATTATTAGAAAAGTTTGATTCTTTTCTTGTAATAGGACTATAGTTTGTATAATTATTGACTTTATCATTATTAAAGTGAATTCTATTATAATTATTTTGAAAGTCATAATTTCCTTTGTTATATCTTTGATTAAAATTATTTTTCTTGATGTAAGTTTGTCTTCCGTTAAAAGTGGAATTATAATTTATTGTTTTGGTTTGTCTGTAAGGATTAACTGTGTAATTATTATTGTTGTAATAAAATGGATGAGTATTATATAATGTTGTCATTATAACTTCATTATTGTTATTTCTTCTTTCTTCAGCTCTTTCGGCAATTCTTCAAATGAATCTTCTAAATCCAAACATCTTTGTGTAATTACTTGTGATCTTGCGTAGGGTCTATAAATAATTGATTCCTCATAATCTTCTACTGTAATAAATGTTTGATAAAACTTTGGGAGATTATTATACATTTTTTTATATCTCCAATTAAAATTTCTTATGCTTTCTCTTTTCTGGATTCTTAACTGTTGAAGTCGTTTGCATTTTTCTTGTGGTGTTATTTCCAAAGCCTACTCAATTGTGTCCTTAATTTCCAGAATTGTTGGATAATTGTGAACACCATCTTCAATTGTATATAAATCTTGTATTATTCCCCTTAATTTTTCTTCAACACACTCCATTGCCCAGGAGTGTATACTCATTGGATTGGTGATATTGGCTAAAGACATGATTCTTGTGAATTCATCACACCAAGAATCAATATCTCAATCGTACTCATTAAGACGGGGAAAGCAAACTCTCTAGTTCTAATATTTTCATTTTAATACGATTGAATATATTGATGGATGGATTGATAAATGAATAAGTTTTACTGTTTTGTTAATTATAAGATTATTTTTTATTTCTTACAAATATTTTTTATTATTTTGTTTGAACTTTTGAATTAATTTTTTAATGGATGAATAATTAAAGTATTGATAATTTTTTTTTATGAATAAATAATATAAAGGTGAAAATTTCTTGTTTAAAAATTTAAATTTAGAGTGATAATTATTTTTAAATTAAACTGATACTGAAGTGAAATTGAATAAATTGAAATTAAATTAATTAAATTGTGTGAATGAAAAAATTTTATTTTTTTTATTGAATTGATTAATTATTTCGAGGTATTGATAATAAAACTTTATTTTTATATTCTTATAAAGATTTGTAAAATGGACCTTATACCTTCGGTGATATAAGTTTATTATTGTTCCAATGCTCGATCTTGTTCAAAAACCCTGCCAACACTCGAATAGTTATCGAACTACGGAGAGGTGTCTGGGGGATTATAAATTATTACTTTGGGACGTATTCACGCACTCACGAGATCGATTAAAAACCTTAATTAGTAAAAATTGGAATCACCCTAATTCTTTACTAATTAATTTTCAACCGGTTTTTACACTGTATATAAGTCTTTATAATTTTTGGTTTTAATTTTTCTTTTGAATGAAAATAATAAATATTCTTTTTATTAGTATTTAATAATCTTAATAAAATAAGATTTACCAAATACTATTTATTTTAAATTTAATTATAAAAATTTAAACCTTCCAATATCAAAATTTACAAAAATTATTACTTTAATTATATTACCAATAATTTTATTAATAAAATTTCCAACTTTAATTTATAATCCAAAATATTTTTTTTTGTCAATTTTCTAACTATTCTATTGGCTAATTTTTTTTCTACAACTTTATTATTTATCTAATATTTTTAATTATTATTTTCATATTATTTTTTTATCTTCAAGTCCTGCATAGCTCGCCAAGATTTATGGTACAGAATTGAAGATTATATAAAAAAAATATAATATTCTAATAATTAAAATTTAATTTTTCTCTAACAAAAATAAATATTATTTTAAGTATTCTAATATAAATAACAAAATAAATATTTTAATAAAATTTTATATCTATAATATAACTAATTTACCTAACAAACTAAATATTTAAAACAAACCAAAATTATTTTTATCCTTAATCGTAACAAAACACAAAAAAAACAAAACTAAACAATTTATTAAGAGAATAATTTAATTTTACTTACTTATTTATTTAATTATTTAATTATACTAATTAAAAATATTTAATTATTCATTCTCGAAAAATTAAAAGAAAAATATAAAAATAAAGTTGAAAGAAGAGGAAGAACTAAAGTATTATTTTACTTAGTTCTTTTTATATCTTTAAAGCATTTATTTGATTGGAGTAAAAATAAAAATATAAAATATAATAAAAATATAGTAACAAAAAATATAATAATTTTATAATAATAAAATATAATAAAATATAATTTTAATATAATATTTAATATAAAACAATAATAAAAATATAATAAAGAATAATAAAAATTTTATAATAAAAATATAAAATAATAATAAATATAATTTTAAATATTTATAATAAAATATCTAATTGTTTACTATTACAATATTAAATAAATACAATTAATACATTATTTTAAATAATTTAGTTATTTATACATTATTTAATTTCATTATTATATGTTTTAATACTTTAATATTTTATTCTTTTTATTTATTAATTAATCTTAATAGTTTATTTAATTTTTTATTTATTTTTTATAAATTATTTGTATCGTAGCAAATCAGTGATTTATACCGGATATTCTTAATCTACAAAAATTAAATTTTGCAGAAATGAATAAGAGTAAGAGTATAAATACTAAGAAAAATAAAAAGAATTTAAGAAATTTAATATAAATATGGTTTATTAGAAACACAAATTGTTTTATTAAAAAAAATTGTTTTATTTTAATATTAATATTTATTTATTTAATTATTAATTTTTATTTAAATTAATAAAAGAAAAATAATTATTAAAATTAATAAAATAATAAAATAAAATATTTATTATTTATAATAATTTATTTAAATTTTAATAATAAAAATTTGATTATTAACAACTATAGACTATATAAAATAATTTATTAAAATTATTAATAATAAAGAATAATTTATATGAAATATTTACATTTTTTTATATTTTTCAATAATTTTAAACTATTAATTTTTATAAACAATAAAATAAATAATTGTTATAAATATTTACAAATAAAGTATTAAAATAAACAAGTTTTAATTATAATTTGTTTATAAAAGTCGAGTTATAAAATAAATTAAATATTAATTATTTTAAATAAAAGTAATTTAAAGATTATTCAACTATTTAATTTTAATTTTGAAATGTTTATAAATTTGTTTATTTATTATTTACAATTTATTAAAATTGTTTATTATTTTGTTTATTTATAATTTTATAAGAATATTAATTATTAATTTATTTTAGTTTTAATTAAAATTGTTTATAATTAATTAAATTATTATTTTTATTTTCATTTATTTCTTTAAATTAATAATATAATAATTTAATAATAATTATTATATTATTATTTATTAATATTGAAATTCAAAAAACTGAATTATTGAAATTGAAATTGAATTGAAATTCAGTTATTATATTAACAAAAGACTAAGAAATATTTATTTATTAATAAATAATTATTATTTCTTACAATGTAATAATTTAATTATAAAATGTAATTAAATTATTAATCATTAATATTAGCTCTAACTGTTAATATTAAAGATTAGAAAAGAATCATACTTACCTATGATTCAAATCTAATTGCTTGGAGTTTATTATAGCAAATATAATAAACAAAACACTAAATTTCAAAAGAGAGTTGGTTTATGTTTTAAGAAATTCTTTTAAAAAATTTATTTTTTATTAATATAAAAATAATTAAAAGTATTTATTTTATTATTATTGTTATTATTATTATTATTTATTATATTTGTTATAATAATAACTCTTGATTTCTCAAAGAGAACTCAAGAGTCTTATTTATACTTTTTTGAAAAATAAGGATAATTAAAAAAGTGCTTTCCAATCTTAACAAATCTCTTATCTAGGAAAAGATTAGATAGAAAAACCTAGATAAGCTTTTGATCGATATTCTATTCATATCGATCATCGCATTAATTAAGTAAAACCAATTACTTCCATAAAGTAATTGGAAAAACCTTAATTAACCGATTGGTTAATCTAATCTAATGATTGAAAATAAAAGAATAAGAATATAAGATATTTCGATCATATAAATATGAATTTACATATAAGGAAAACAATATATAAATAATATTAAATTATGTATTATACAAAATATAAGATACATTATAAAATACAAAATACATTATAAAATACAGAATACATTATACAATATAGAGTAACTTTTTAATTATATAGTTTAATTTAACTAAATTACTAAACTAATAAATTTAATATCTAAATGAATGATTAAATAAATTATTATTTTTATTTAAATGTATTAAAACTATTTATCTAAATAATTTTCTAATACTAAATTAAATAAATATTTAATATAATATTAAATAAATTATTAATTATAATTGAGTGTACAAAAGTAATATGATTTAAATAAAGTTATATTACTATAACTAAACTAAGAAAATATAATTATTTTGTTAAAAATAATTATAGATTCTTACATACAAGAATGTTAAGGTTTAGAGAAATTAAATAGAAAATAATAATGAATACACAAATTTTATTTATTTATTTATTATTTATTTTATTAATTAATTTATTTTATTTATTTAATTTTTGTTAATTCATTAATTGATGATTTTTTTAAAAATTAGTAGCAAAATTTACAACTATTTATACTTTTTCATAAGGTATAAAAGTCGTTCTTGCCACTAAGTTTTATATTATTACATTTTATAAAATTTATTAAATTTAAATTGATTTTTATAATCAATTATGTAAAATTTTAATTATAATAATTTAGATAAAATACATTTATAATATTAATAAAATATATTTTTTTTTAGAAAAATTTATCTAAAATATTACTAATAATAATTTATTTAATTGACTATAATTATTATTACAATTTGTTAAAATATTCAAATAAAAATAAAAAAAAAATACTGTTCTAATATAAAGGTTTTTAATAAAATTTAATATTTTTCAATACAAAATAAAAATTTCGATATAAAAATTAAAAATATAATATATAAATTTTAATTATCAATATATAAAAATATTATTAATACAAATTTTCATTATTAATATAAAAATAAAAAAAAAAATAAGATTTATTATTAATATTGTTAATGTTAACTTATGTGAATTATTAGTTATATATATTTATATTATTGTGTCATGTGGTCTAAGCCACATTTTTATGTCTATAAATATGGTGTAAAGAAATTTTATTGTACATTAGTTCTTTAAAGCACTCTGTGCCTTAAATGCTCTCATCTATCTAAATATAATAAATAAAGTTGATATAAAAACTAAATCCAAAATAACCAAAGTTATCAGATTAAGAGTCTCATGTACTCTCAATAAACTATCAGCTGCTCTTAATAATCTCTAAGATGATCGTAAAGGACTCCCCATGAAATATTGAAAAGAGATATGAATACCGAAGAGTTGAGAAAAGCCATTCGAAATCTAACCTTTAGAAAATTTGAAAGTATGGAAATCTAAATCTTGAAATCTTGAAATTCCGAAATTTGCGAACTATGAACTACCACAGTTAAAGAAGAAAATAACTCTATTTTGAAATGAGATATAATTAATTTTAAACTTTAATAAACAGTTTAAATATATAATTTCAAAATCTGAATTTAAATTTAAAATTTAAGATTTTAAAATTTTAAATGTAAACAAACAAATAATTTAAATTTAAAATTTATTTAATAAAATTTGAATTTTATTATTCAAAATAAATAAATAACTTAAATTTAAATAATAGTTTAAAAAGAATATTAAACTGAAATAAGTAAAATAATTATTTCATGCTGTTTAAGAAAATAATAATTTCAAGATAGATAATACTTTATTAAAATCTTTTATATATTAAATATTATGGAAAATTCATACTCATTATTAAAATCATTTTTTACGATTCTATTCATTATCATCATATTACCTTTAACTACTGCATCCGATATCTGGAAGACCATTATAGAATATGAAACCAATGAATTAAAAAACAAAAATGATGAACAGTCTTATGCTACATTAATTAATTCCTTAATTGAAATAATAACAGGAAGTGAGGATTACAAAAACAACACTCTTACTAGTAATGGAAATTTTCTCTCTTGGGAGAACAATGATGGTACACCGAATTGTTATTCTCCAAGGATTCGTGTCATTCAAAATAGTGATAAATATAATAAAAAGTCTGATTTAACAAATAATGTTAATATTCAATCTTCAAATGATTCTTCAAACGTTTCCTCTAGAGTCACAGTTTCTGTTTTTCAACCATTCTATGATATTGATTTCAATTTTATGAAGACATATTCTACCGAAGGTACTCGTATCGCAGAAGCTTTTGGTGGTAAAAGTAAAACATACACTAAGAATGAAGCTACTATTGATGCTATCGCCACTGCTTTAGAAAGTGATACTATTGTTATTTTCGATACTCACGGTAGCACCAATTTTGAAAATAAAGATGATAAAAAAGATCATACTTCTCGAGCTACTTCTTACATTGCCTTATCTACTGATATAGGTATTACCGAAAAAGATAAGAAGGCTGATTATGGTAAGTACGGTAAATATTACCATTTTTATAAAAGTGGTTCCATGTATATAGTTGATGGTACTGTTATTGCTAATCATATGAAAAAAAAGGCTAATCACAATTTAGTCTGGATGGCTTCTTGTCTCAGTATGGCCACTGAAGGTTTAGTAAAACCGTTACGTGAAGCTGGTGTTGAAGTTGTTTACGGTTACAGTCAATCTGTCACTTTTGATGGTGAATATGAATTCGAAAAATTTTTTTTTCGACCACCTTATTGAGAGACATACTATTGGTGAATCTATTGATTATATGAAGATAAAGGCTGATTGTGATTGGGATCCACAGTATAAAGGACTATCTTTTAAGGAAGCAATTAAAAGGTATGCTGCTTTTCCAATCATAGTATCTGATCAGGACGATTACCCTGGTAAGGATAAGGTTAATAATTTTCAAGAACCCGTTTCTAATTGGTCTATTGATACTTGGCTTGCTTACAACAATAAAGGAAATTTAAATGAAAAATGTTATGTCAAATCTGTAAACGAATTTGGCATTTGCGTAAATAAGAACAATTGCAAAATGCTGAATGGACAAAAAGGAAATGCTAATTATTACCCAGGATCTTGCACAGGCTTATCTGATATCCAATGTTGTATTAAAACTGTTACTACTCTTAAAAATGGTAAAGAACTTCCAAGTGAAGGTAAATGTAATAATATAAAAGACTGTCCAACAAGTTCTTCTTTTCATTCCTTTACGCAGTATTCTGACGAATGCCCAGGAAATAATGACGTTAAATTATGTGTCCTCAATGAATATCTTTTTGCAATTGGTGTCAAAAGACTTACATCTTATACTTATATAATCAATTCTTTATGGTGGCATTTTTTGGGTTATTTGGATGATTATATAAAGCATTATATACAAAATATTGAGGAAAGAACTAAATATATAAATAATATATTTGAACATCTACAATACTCTGAAGACATTAAAGATTTAGAAGATAAAATGAGTATCAGACAAGTTGGATTTTACTTAGGATCAAACAAGTTCGGTACAATATTTGAATTCAAAGGAAATAAATGGACATCATCCAGTCACGAGTTAGAAAAGGATAAAAATGGAGGTCTTGTTAAACCAAATAATACAAATGAATGGGACTGGGTTACATTAGATTTAACAGGTTATACTTATAAATCACCTGATGCACTTGCTAAAACACTTGAAAAAAACTACAAATATTTTGGATACTTTAAAGAAGATTCCTTTAACTCATTATGTAATAATAGTCAAGATTTCGCTTATTGGTGTTTAAAAATTATAAGAGATAGTAAAATGTTTGTTCCAAGATATGAAATTGATTATGTTAAGAATTTTTTTACTATATTGCCACCTAACTCGGATATCGATGAGGTAAAAACATTTGCAGTAAATGTAATTAATAATACTATCAATTCTTGCAAAGTAGATTATATAGAAATGAATATACATATAGAGGTTATGAATTATTTGTTTAATATATTGTTAACGTACGGTTTATCTAAATCTGGTAATTGCTTTATTGATGATTTTAAGAATCATATTTGTAAAGGATATTCCGTATGTTCAAGTTATTCATATTACGGTTATAAAAATACTGATTCAGCATCAATCTCAAATATTGTATATTCAGACAATGGAAAAGAATTATGCTATAATTTTAATAACTCAGATTCTGATAATAATAATGAACCAAACAATGATGATTTATATTACGATTACCCTACAGATTACTTAGACGATGATTATTTTAATTACGATGAAACCACAGAATATTTATGGGATGATGAACCCAATCAAGAACAAACAACTACAACTAAAATATCCTCAACTGCAAAAAATACTTCAACTACCACTATAAAAATTACTACTACTATATATTCATATGAAATTGATACTGATGACCCCTCAGATACAAGATTTAATGATGATCAACATTATAATTACGATGAAGAAAATGATGATGAAGAACTAAATAACGATAAAAAATTTTGGTTATTAGTTGGTTTAGGCGCCATATGGAGCGCAATTACTTATATATTTTGTTGCCACTGTTGTCATTAACAACAATTATCAATCATCAACACTTAATTTTTAACAATACTTATAGTCAATCAACAACAATTTACAATACTTTAATCATTCAATTCAATCAACAAACATTATATTACAATAGCAAGAATTTATTAATCAATTAACTTGTACATATATATATTCAGTAAAATATATCAATTTATGAAAAATAAGCATTAAATGCTTAATATATGAGAAAAACATTTATTTAGATAGAAAATTATTCACTATATCAACTATTTACATTCAAACATTTTATAAGAAATTATTTATATTTAAAATAAACATAATTTAAATCTAAACAATTATGAGATTTACAATTATTTAAAGATTTAAATAAAAGATTAATTCTATACATTAACTTTTATTCGTGGCGTAAAACTTTATAATAATCTTATATTTTCACAATTAATAGAAATAAATATATAGTTTATCAATAATATAAAAGAGAAGAAGATAGAAAATTTATTATTTTAGATGCTCTGAACATTCAACATTCATTATATAATTTTAAATTAACTTCACATTTGAGAAAATATAAAACCCTCTAATTACAACAATTTACTCAATAAATAATTCAATCAATTATTTTCAATTATCCTACCCCTTACTTATTACTCCATAATTAATTTTTTCACACATATACATATAATCAAAACATTCCTGAATAATGGTTATTACTCAACCACAAAGCATCTACATGAAGTATACAATTTAAACCCATATTTTTCACTCAAAAGTGTATTTATACATATTACTATTTATTCGAATATATTTAATATTAGTTACTGCTTAACTCCAAAGCTGATATTCGAAAGAGGAAGTCATAATTATGATAGAAATGCTTAGCGTGAAATGAGCATATTCTACAATATTATTTTAATAATTGAATACCTAGCGTTAAATGGATATATTCAATAATATTTATATCATGGTATAACTTAGCGTGAAATGAGTTTTTACCATAGATACTACTGATTTAAGAGATGGTGTAATACCTTCATATACTTGTAAGGATTCCATCCACAATGGTATAACACTTTCATAGAAAAGGATCCATTGTTATAATGATGACATTGATTCATCATTTATATATTTTACTCAACATTCTATTACGAAATGTTATAACTCCGACTTATACAAGTGGATGATAGACTCCTCATATTAACTTACTTATATTATTAATGTATATTAGCCGATCTATTAGTAAGATATCCAAATTTACATAGATCTAAGATTATGATACATTTAATCATAACAATACTTCAATTTATCACTCAAATAGTTTTGAATCTTCACAAATTACATTCAGTTTAAACATTACTTTCAAATCCAAATATTAAATTCTTTAAACATTTAGATTTGAGGGGGGAATTGGATAATAATATTGGATAATTATACAGTAGTATTGTAATAGAACATAGGTTTAAAATAGGAATTATTAATACCTATTGGAAAGAAAACCCAAATATTGAAATATTTTATAACATTTGGATTTTAGGGGGGACATAGTATAAAGAGAGGAAAACAAATGTTAATTTAAAATTGAAATTTAACTAAATTAATTACTTTGAACATTAATTAACTTGAAATGAAAGAAAATCTAGTAAGAACAAAAACGTAAAAATGAAACTTTGAAAATTTTTAATGAAATATAAAATAATTTAATAATTCAATATTATGATTTTAAATGTAAAATAACATAATTAAATATTAAATTAATTCAATTTTAATACCCAAAACAAAAATTTACTCAAAAAACACCTAATTTACATAATAGTTAACGTTTATCTACAAAACGAAGATATTTTAATAGTTAATGCTAATCTATAAAGCAATATTTAATAGTTATCGCTAAAACTACAAAGCGAAATATATATAAAAGTTAGCGCTAATCTACAAAGCGGATTATAATTAATAGTGATGTAAAATCCAATATAACAGAGGTATTCACATATTTTAGATGGTATAATATCACCCTTCAAGAGAAAGGTTTCCATCATATATAAATGGTAAATTTAAACCATATAATTATTTTATATTAAAGATGACATAGATTCATCTAATAATTATTAAAGGTGTAATAATACTAAATACTTTGTTTAGGGGGAAATCATTAAATTAAATTATATTTAAGAAAATTATTTTAACAATTAGATAATTAATATTACATTAGAAAATTATTTTAATTATGTAAAAATTGTAAAATTACTATATTTCATGTAAAATTAAAAAATAATTTTATTTCATGTAAAATTGAGAAAATATTTTAAATTCATGTAAAACTAAGAATTAATTTAGAACAGTTAAAATTTATAGTTTATAGATATTAGGAAAAACATTAGAAAAATTTAATATTAGAAAATTAACATAATTCACACGTACTCTTGCAAACTCAAATTATATTCTTTGAAACAATTAGGTTTGAGGGGGAATGTTAACTTATGTGAATTATTAGTTATATATATTTATATTATGTGTCATGTGGTCTAAGCCACATTTTTATGTCTATAAATATGGTGTAAAGAAATTTTATTGTACATTAGTTCTTTAAAGCACTCTGTGCCTTAAATGCTCTCATCTATCTAAATATAATAAATAAAATTGATATAAAAACTAAATCCAAAATAACCAAAGTTATCAGTTAATATAAGTTTTAAATTTATATTACTATTAATATAATATTTAATATAAAAATATATAAAGTTTAATATAATTTTTGATTTAATTTATGATCTTTGAATTTTAAAAATTTATTATAGTATAAAAATAATAATGTATATATAATGTATTAGAAATAAATTATGATTTTAATTAAAAATGCCTTATTTAGTACATTCTTATCAAAAATGATACGATATTTTATTTATGTATCTAAATTAATATTTATTTATGGGCAATGACAATAAGGAATTATGACAAAATAATATATTCTAATATTAAATAGAAATAACACATACAATAATACAAAATAAAGTAATAAATATATCTTTTTAATGTTCTCTTTATTTATTATTTATTATTAATTATTACATTAATTATTATTATTACTCTCTTATATAAATATTGTAATTAATTATCTCAAATATATATTATATCTTTTTTTAGCTATACTAACATAAAATATAAAAATAGCTATTTATGTGAATTAATTTATCATAAGTATAAACTTATAAATAAAAGAATTCTCCGTTTAAAATTATTATTATAAAATTATTACTGACCAATAATATTTAAGTATTTCTTTAACCTAAAGAATCTACCTAAATATCATATTTATAGTGGTCACGTATCAAAAATCATTATGGCTGCTAAAGTGGTTCAGTGGTACATGCTTGTACTATCATAGTAGTTGTCACTGTTTTGAATCTTACTTTTTATCTTTTGAAATAATATTTATAATAATAAAATAATTAAATGAATAAATAATTAATAATTAATATTTAGATAAATTTATATTTTAATTAATTAAATGAATGCTAAATAAATCTTAATTAAGTGAATGGATATTAATTAATTAATTAATTAAATTATTAATAATAAGTAAATGGATAAACCAATTAATAGTTAGATAAATTATATTTTAATAATAATTAAATATATATTTTATTTTAAATTATATAACCAATCATGTAATATTTAGAATAGATTTTTGAATATAAAACTCATGTATTTTATTTTATTTTAACTCTTTGAGTCGAAATTAACATTTAATCAATAATAAATAAAATATTAACCATAAATAAATAAGATTTATAATCAAATATTGTGTCAATTTATTTTTAATTTTCAGTTATTTATTATTGATTCCTATAACAACCTAGTGATTATAGCACCCAGTTCGTTAAAATTGGATAGGCTTAATGTTACCTTGTATCTGTTACAGAATTTATAGTAAAGAACGAATATATAATGGATTATTAATTAGAATTTCAACTTACTTTAGAATCTATTATATTGTTCTTTACTTAATATTACTTTACTATATTTTCTATACTAAAATATTTTATAAATATAATTTTTTTCTATATTTTTATTAAAAAGTTACTAAAATATTATCAATAATTCTATATTTTTATTATTATTATCAATATCTATAATATAACCTTAAATTTTATTATTTTATTAAAGTGTTTATTATCAATATTAACATTTTATTTTTATTTTTAAATATATTATTATATTATTATTATATTGTATCAATATTAAAATTGTATTCTTTCAAGTATTTTATTTTATTTTTAAATTGATAATTTAATTTGTAAATATTTTTATTCCCCACAAACAAAATCAAATCTTAATTGATTAACAATAAATATTAAATATATTATAGTTTTTAAATTTATTTTATATAAAATATAAGAATATTATATTAATATTCTTGATTAAAATAACTTTATTTTTCTGTAAAATCTTTTTAAATTTTGTTTGTTTCTTTTCGTATATATTAAATAATTTAGTTTTAGTTTATGAAAAATAATATAAAATTATAAACAAAATTTATTAAAATAAAATAATTATGAATTAGTTAATTTAATTTAATATAAAATTTGAAGTAATTAGTAATAGTAAATTATTTTTTTTAAATATGATGATAAAATGTAGAAAGGCTTTACATATTTATTTTTTTTCAAAAAGTATAAGTTTTTCAATAATTAAAATGTAGACAGACAGAAAAAAAAATAAATAATTAAAAATATTTCTAATAAACCCGAACCATAACATAAATTATGGTGGAGATATCGGGGGAATATTAGAAAAATAAAATTAATATCATTTGATAATTAAATTATTTAACAAAGCCTTGGATATAGATTTCCGGGCTAAGTTTAACCTACATAATAATTAGACTAGTAGGCTCTGGAGTGCTGTATTTTATATTGAATACAGTACCCGCGTGGAATGACGCCGTGAAGAGGCAAGCTGCATGTCAGACAGTGTATACTATCAGATATCCAAAATTTTTGTTAAATAATAACTTAATATTAATAATAAAAATAAAAAAAAAATATATAAAAAAAATAATTTTTAAAATAACTTGAGAAAATTTTTAAAATAACTTGAGAAAATTTTATTTTTTTTTGTTATAACTTTAATTATATTTTAAATAAAAAAAAATAATAATAAAAAAAAAATAAATAATTAAATTAAAATATTTCTAATAAACCCGAACCATAACATTTATGATACGATACCACCATAAATACCATAATTTAGTGAATATTAGGTTAGAAATTATTTAGTGAAATCTTATTGGTTAATAATAATTTAGTAAATATATAGTTAGTAAAATAATAATAGTTTAAGGAATGGTTCTTTTATTAATATTAATTTAGTTTATTAATAATTCAGCCCATAAACATGTTTATTAGTACAGTTTAGTTTTATATTTAGTTTACATTAATAATATGAAAGATTTTAGTAATTAATTATATTTTAACTAGTTAATAATTATTTAATATTGATGAATAATAATTAATGTATTTTTATTGATGAATAATAAATAATGTATTTTTATTGATGAATAAAGTAAATTAACTAAATATTAAAGAGTGAATATTATTATTGTGTATATTATTCTATATAATATTAAAATATATTATTTTGTCAATTACTCCCTACTGTTATGGTCCATATAAAATAAAATATTGATATTGATGTTTAATAAATATCACGTATCATTTATGATACGGGGTGTCACTAAATACCTTGTATTTCCTATTAAATACTCTTATTAATATTACAATAAAAATTATTATTAAATCTTATTATTAAAATCTTTTATTAATATCAAATATAATAATAAAAATTATTATTAAATATTCTTATAAATTTCTTTTATCAATATCAAATATAATAAAAATTATTATTAAATATTCTTATTAAAATCTTTTATTAATATCAAATATAATAAAAATTATTACTAAATATTCTCATTAAAAATTAAATATAATTTTAATCATTATTAAATCATATTTTTTTATACTAAGTATAATAAAAACTATTTCAACAAATATTTGATATAAAATACAGAATTATAAGTTTCTGTATAATGTTTTCTAAACTTTTGAAATAAACTTTGAATAATTTTATGTTTTTACATAATTTTAGTGATATAAAACAAATATGTGTAGTAACATATTTGTATATTTAATAATAATTATTAAATATTATATTTAAATCTTTTTGATATAAATTATTTTATTTTATTTTATTTATATATATATTATTATAATTATAATAATTATAATACTTTAATTCATATAAAATTAATATAGTTCTATATATTAGAATATATAATTAATATATTAGCTATTTCTTATAAATAGATTAAATTATTTATATTAGAAATAGAGGATTCTCTTGTAAATTTTAGGAATTAGAATTATTATTTTAATTGTAATACGAATATTATAGTTTTATTGATAAATTTTACTAAACAACCATTATTTTAAAAACCTACTGCTTATAAATTATTATACATAAAAGTCCCTCATATCAAAAATTGGTGGAGATATAGGGGATGTGCTGTGTAAAAAGTAATTTATAAGTAGTAGTATTTAGTAATTTTGTTTATTAATTATAAATCCGTATATATTTATATAAATTTTCTTTAGTTAGGATTAATTAATATATACTGTTTAGGATATAAAATTTTAATTTTTTTTATTGGCTATTTATAATTATTTTTGGTGAAGAGAAAGTTTTGCAATATATATTATTTCATTCATTTTAGTATAGTTTATATAAATTGTTTTAAAATAAATAAATATTATGAAAATTTTATAATTGTTTTAAATAATAATAATAAAAAAAATAATACATATATATATAAATATATATAATAAATAAATATATTAAATATTAATAACTGGAATAACTGGATAACTGTTTTCTTATATAATTAATTAATTGGAAATAAAATGCCAGGTACCGGTTCCCTCAGAAGTATAAGTTCGGGTAAGGGTAACGTTGATACTAGAACCCTACCTAGAATTGGTGGTTTACAAAGAGATGCTGAAATCTGGAAATTTAGAATGAATGATTAGTTTTGGATAGAAGGTGTTCTTTCAAAAGAAAATAAGTTTAGTTATATTATAACCGCTTCTAAAGATGATATTATTTCGTTACTAAGAGAAGAATAGGTTAGACTTATTAGAGTTCTTACCTTAGATAAATGAGTTTCCCTTATCAAAAAGAAGTATTGGAGAGAAAAAAAAATAGATAAGTTAAGACAATTATAAAGAATAATCATTGAAACAAATGAAACAATATTTGATTTTAATACAAAGTATTTGGAACTTTACGACTAATTGAAAACGGAAGATAAAACTTCTATTTCAGTTATAGATTATGTGAATGCTCTTCTACAAAGAACACAAATTTATATAAGGATTTCTATGGAGAAATATGATTCTTTAGAAGATGATTGTAGAAAGGCAGAAAAATATGAAAATATATTACAGGAATCTCACTGGAGAAATGGAAGAAGTTTATAATAATTATTTATCTATTAAGCAACCAATTGTTACTTTTATTAATAATACTAATAATTCATGGAATAAAAATGGAATGAATTTCAAGAATTTGAGGAGTACTTCTATAAATATGCCTTCTAATGCTATTCATAAAGTTAATTATAATATCCCAAATAATTATAATAATGTAAATAGAATGAGACATTTACAAATTAAAACTTGTTTCTTTTGTGATAAGCCTGGTCATCTTACTAAGGATTGTGCTGATTTGGCCAGAATAAAATAAGATCATAATTTTTCTAACTACATCAATTCTCCCAAAAACTATTTCACTACAACTAGACGAAGAAAAGATGATAGATATGAATCACTAATTAAAGATAAAAGAAATTTCAAAAATAATAATAATAATATAGATATTAATAACAACAATACTTAAATAAAATATTAATAATAGAAATTATGATAATATTAATGATAATAATATATTGTACAATTTAATAAATCAGAAAATTTTAAAACAAAAATTAAATAATAATTCAACAATTAACAATAGTAACAAAGATAGTAATTATAAAGGAAAAGGCAGCAGCAAAATTAAAAATAATATCCATAAAATTAATAAAATTAATGAGAGTATAATTAAGAATAATTTAAATAATAAGATTTTAAATAATAATATACTGAACTTAGCTAATAATTATAATAATGATAATAATAATTACATCTATAATAATAAAATTAATAATAGTAACATCTATAATAATAATATTAATAATAAAATGATAAAATGGATGATGTAATAAACGTGGAACAAAACAAATTAAAATTGTTAAAAATAGATAATTTCTGAGAAAAAAATAATAAAAAAGGAAATATTAATAATGGAAAATATGAAACAAACAATAGAATTTTAATTATTAAAGAAGAAAATAAAAATAATTTCACAGGTAATGCAAATATTAAAAGAAATCAAAATAATAATATAGAAATTAATAGTATTGTAAAAATAAATATTAATGCTACTAGTAATATGGAAAATATTAATTACAATAATAAAAATATTCTTGAGGACTCTGAAAATATAAATAGAAAAGAAAATAATCATAAAATTGTAAAAGAAGAAATAAATATTAATGAATCTATTAAAGTTGATGGCATTAACAATAAAACTAATAATTCGATAACTTTTAGTTTGATTAAGGAATCAAATGTCAATGATAATAAAAGTTTAAAAATAAATACTTTAATAGAACTTAAATAATCTTATTTTATATTATATAATATTTTATTATATTATTATGTATTATTTTATATTTATTTTATATTCTTACATATAATATACATTTATTATTTATATATTGATATTATATTCTTATATATATAATTTATATTATATGTTCAAAATGTTTTTTATATTATCAAATTTATAATTTTAAAATGTAAATTCCTAATGATAAACAATTTCTAATAAAATTATTTTAGAAAAGGGAGGGTTTTAATTATTTAGGAAAAGTAATAATAAATTAAATAAAAATATAACTGTATTATTATAATTAAAATATAGCACATAAAAGTCCTGTATATCAAAAATTGGTTAAGATATCGAGGATGTGTACTAATATAGTTGTATTATTTTTATTTAGAGATATATTTTTATTATAATTATTTTTGTGTGTTAATTTTTTAAGTTTAAATATAATATTAGTTGAAAATTATTAATTTCGCGTCAAAAAATATATATATATTTTTTTTATTCTTATAAATTTAAGGTAGCTGGGAATTTGGACCAGGTTAAAAGCGAATAAGTCTTTAATTACTATTTAGATTTAGTTAATAGTGATAAGTTAGCTAATTAATTGTAATATTTTATTTGTAATTAAAGATAACTGGGAGTTTAAACCAGTATAAAAACGAATAAGCCTTTAATTATTAGCTATTAGTTTATTATATAATAAAAAAAAAATTAATAATAAAGTAGTAATAAATAGTATTGATTAGTAGCTTAATAATAATAAAAAAATTTAAAATAGTAATAGTAGTAATAAATAATAGTAATAAATAATAATAAGTAGTCAAAAAAAATATATTTAATAGTAACTAAATTATATATTTAATTATTATAAAATATTAAAACTCGTTTTTATTAGTTAATAAAACTATATTGTTAAATTTATTATATATAAATATAATATTTATTATCCTGAATTTTGTGAAGATGTCAGGTTCATCTACTCCTTCAATAGATCTAGTGGATAATGATGATGTTGATACTAAAATTCTACCAAGGATTGGAGGTGTTCATAAAGATGCGGAGATCTGGAAGTTCCGTATTACTGACTGGTTTAGAAGAGAGCATATATTTAGTGATGAAGGTAAATTTAGTTATATCATTGCAGCTTGTGAGGATGATATTATTAGGGTCCTTCACTCAGAGTGAATTAAGTTGGGTCGTATTCTAACACTAGATGAATGTGTAACCCTGATTAAAAAGAAATATTGGAGAGAAAATATGAAAGAAGACAAATTACGACAAATAAAGAAAATTATGATCAACCCAAATGAAAGTATCTATGACTTTAATACAAGATTCTTAGAGCTATATGATCAATTAGATTCTATAGATCAATCCACTATTTCAGTAATTGATATATGAAAGTGCCTTGAGACCTAGTAGTAAGATTTATGAAAGAGTCGCTATGGCTGAAGCTTCTGGCCTCGAAACTGACTGTAACTTAGCCGAGAAGTATGAAAACATATTAAATAAAATTTTAGAAACGCAAATTTTAACAGTAATAATAGTAATAATTATTATAATAATACAATAATAGTAATATAAACTATAACTCAATTAACAATAATAATAACCCTGACATTATGGATAATTTAACAGGATGAAAAATCTAAAAATTAAAACTTGTTATTTTTGTCATCAACCAGATCATGTTTTGAAAGATTGCGTTGCTTTTACTAGGTTCTAAAATGATCCAAATTATGAAAATTACATTAATTCCTTATATTCACAAAAAAACTAGATAAGGGAAGAATGCTAGCTTCCTTTAATCAAAATACCAACCCTAGTATATTTGCAGTTAATAGTTGGAATGATAGATTCCAAGATATAATTGCAGCTGCAAAACGTAGTAGGGATGAAAAATATTCTACATTATTACCAGATTCTAAAGAACTGCTAATAATAAAATTATTAAAAATACAAATAATAATAATGAATTGAACAACTTAAACAATAATATTGATAATAATTCGAATAATAATAATAATAATATAAAAATTAATAGATCTAATCCAAAGGAAACTAATAAACCATTACAAAATTTTGCCAAACCAAGTTCTAAAACACATTCAAGAAGTAATACAATAGCAATATTCATAATGATATTCCAATTAAAAATAATATAATTATTAACAATGATAATGAAAATGATTTTCAGTAAGGAAAATAAATCAAGATAATAAAAACTATTTAAATTTTAATGAAAAAAATAAAACTAATAAAATTAAAACAGACAATAAACCACATAGAGTTAATCAAATAATTCAATTAATGTATGGAGTATAGTCATACAACATATTAGAGGAATTGAAGAATACTCCAGCTCATATTACGTTAGCTCAATTACTTAATATAAGTGTAAAGATTTAATAAAATCTTTAATAATTAATTATTACATAATTAATTAATGTAATAAAATTACATAAATATATGATTTACGTATATGAAAATTAATTATAAATTTATGTAAACTTTTCATAAAGGATAAATTATTATTTAAATAATTTTGGATAATAAATTTAATTTAAATAATTTATTTAAGTTAGTTAATTTAGTTTAGTTAGTTTAAAATACTTTAAAATTAATTTCGGAATAGTTTTAAATAGTTAAAATTAGTTTAAATAGTTTACAAAAATAGTTTTGAATTGCAAATATATAAACATTAGTATTTATAATATTTAAATAATAAATGAGTTCTTATTGAATTCAATTATTATTGTAAATAAGTTGAAAGTTTATTGAATTAATTATTGTTTAGTTTTAGTTAATTATTATTTAATAAAATTATTGATAAATATTTTGTTTATAAATAAATAGTAATATATGTATATTAAATAGGTTTGATATATTAAAATGTAATCATGAAAAAATATAAATACATGTAAAATTCATTATTTAAATCGATGTATTAGTTATTGACTATCAAATAGTTAATAACAATAAGAGATTTATTTTTAAAATTAATAAAAGGTTATTTATTAAAAAAGAATTTTTTTATTACGTGTTTTAAACTATTCTGTGTATTTTGTTATTTGTAATCTGTTTCTTCTAAACTCTTTACAATAAGTAGTTCCTTACATTCGGATGTGACTAAAAGTTTTAGGAAATCTAAAGGTGATGATGAAATTATAGTAGGACTAGCAGATTCTCATAATACTTTAACAGATTTAGAAATTGTGAATAACCCTTCTCATGATTATAATAGTAAAAATGTGCAAGAACATGATATTGCTGTAGTTAAAGGTTTTGTTAATGGAGCTACTGCAGCTGTTCTTATTGATGGATGTAGTAATGCGAATTTAGTCACTCGTAACTTTTTAAATAATTCTATTAAAAATTATAAAATAGTTGGTTCAGTTGCAAGTAAAGTTCATCAAACTATGTCTGATGCTGAGGAACGTGTATATGAAATAGTTCAATTAGATGTTAATATAGGAAATTTAAAGATTTCAAGTAATTTTGGAATATCTGAAAAAGAAGGCTCCTTTTATAATATTATTATTGGTTTGAAAACTCAGCATGATCATAGAAATATTGTAGATACTATGGACAAATACTTATCATTTAAAAATAAAGAAAATAAATTGGTTCCCTTAGTTCCGATAGAGAATATATCCATGTTTCATTCACAAGCCTTATTATGTTATTTATATGATGACAATTTTTCAATATATGCTAATACTATTTTTACAACCATAAAAGATGATAAAAGAACTATTATAGAATCAGTTATAGAAGATATGGATGTTCAGGAAGACATAATAAAATAAGAATTAAAAAATTTGTTATTAACATTTAATGATGTCATTGCAATATCTTCAGATGATTTGGAACCATCCAAATTATTACCACATCATATCGAATCGGTAGATGGAGCAAAACCTATTAAACAAAGAGCATATAGGTTACCTCATAACCAATTAACAGCATTAAGAATTAAAAAAATTAATTGATAAAGGATTAATTTCTCCTTCCCACTCTCCATGGTCATCTCCTGTTGTATTGGTACCAAAGAAAAATGGACGCTGGAGACTATGTGTAGATTATAGGTTAATTAATAATATTACAATAAAAGATAAGTATTCACTACCAAAAATTCAAGAAATATTAGACGTTCTAAAGGATACTACTATTTTCTCAACTATTGATTTATTTAGTGGATGTCATCAAATTCCTATGTTTTGTTGATGATCAAGAAGTTACCTCCTTTAATACAAAATATGGTAACTATTACTTTAAAGTAATGCCGTTTGGGTTAACGAATGCACCGGCCACTTTTCAGAGGGAAATGAATCGAATATTTTTCGATTTAATTAATAATTATGTACAAATATTATTTTAATGATATTATTGTTAATTCACCTAATGTAGAACAACATTTATTAAATTTAAAAGAAATATTTAATATTTTAAGAAAACATAAATTAAATATTGAAAAATGTCATTTTTATAGGTATGAAGTAGAGGCTTTGGGACATAAAGTAACAAATAAAGGTTTATTACCTATTAAGAAGAAAGTGGAAGCCATTAGTAAGATGAATATACCAAATAATATTACGAAGTTGAGTTCTTTTCTAGGTATGCTCGGTTACTATAGAAATTTTATTGATAATTATGCGTTAATATCAGCTCCATTATGTAAATTATTAAGGAAAAATGTAGAATATGTCTGGACATTGGAACATACTAAAAGTTTCAATAAATTGATAAACGAGTTAGTTAATGCACCTATTCTTTGTTACCCAAGATTTGATAAAATATTTGCCATACGTTCTGAAGCTAGTTTTAATGGTATTGGTGGTATCTTACTACAATTATATGATGATAATATAGAACATCCAGTTTATTTTGTTAGCAACTCTCTAATTAAATCAGAAAGAAATTATACCATTACAGAATAAGAGGGTACCGCTGCATACTATTGCATTAATCAATTTAGACCATATATACTTAGTAATCCATTTCAGATAATTTTATATATTGACCACTTACCTTTAGTTTCTTTTATTAAAAAGTTAGAACCTGCTACTAGTAAACATGCTCGTTGGTGTAATCTTTTTAATCAACTTCAAGTTAATATTGTATATCAACCTGGTAAGGGTAATATTATTGCTGATACATTATCAAGAATTAGAAAAAAAGATAATATAATAATAGATACATTAATAATAACGAAGAAAATAATGATGGAGGGAATAATTCTATAGAGAATAATATTGATAATGATGAAGATAATCTAATTGAGACAATAAATGATGTTGAAAACGAAAAATATTTTTTAAATATTCATTTTAAAATTCTTATTTCCTTTTTAATTTTTTTTATCTAATATTTTAATTAAAATTTATATTATACAAAAAATCTTTTTTACTCAGGAGCATTATATTTAACTTGATATGGAAAGATTATTTGAAAATTTAGTTATAAATATTAAATTAAAACTTTTTTTAATACTAATATTAACAATAACATTTTTAAATATAAATTTCTATTAAATACTAATTAAATTATTTTAGATATATATATTATATTTATACAAATCTAATAAACTAACAAAAAGAACTTTACTATTTTTACAAATAGTAAAGTTTTTTTAGAGTTCCTGATAGAAATAATTTAAAATATTAATTATTTCCTTTTAAAAGTATTATATTTTGATCATAATACGTAACATCATAAATATTTAAAATGTATATTTGAAATATTTATTAAAAATATGAAATATACAATAAATATATTTTTAAAAAATATAATCATTTAATAATCGGTTAATTTTATAAATATTATTTATTTATTTATTTATTAATTCACTACTATATAAAATAAAAATAAGGCGAAATGCAATACATTCAATTTTTAATATTTTATAATACTAATATATAACAATAAAGATACTTTTAATATATTTTTATTTAGTAATATTTAATAAATAGTAAAAAATATATAAAATAAATTTATAAAAAAATTTTTAAAAATTTTTAAGCTAACCCTATCAATAAATATTAAATAATTTTCAAATTGAATTTCTTATTAAATAAAAAAGATTTTTTTAATTATTAATTAATTGTAATTATGATTTTGGAAGAATTTTAATAATTATTTTTATCTGGTTTTATTAAAATTAATGATTATTTAATAACTAAACAATTAAACCAATTTTCGATGATATCATTTTTACTACATCCAATATTTTTTAATTCGGCTTCCATATTTTTATAATATTCAACTAAAATATTAATTTCATCAACCTTTTCTAATATTTTTCTCTTTTTTCTCCAAATTCCTCTAATTCTCATTTGGTAATCATAGTAAGATATGAATTCTTCAAATTGTATTATAACATAAATTTTTTAAATAACTGTTATAAGATTTTGAAGCATTATTTGTTATGTGGTCTATATTGTAATAATTCCAATATTTTATATTATGAAAATTTAGAAATGTTTTCTCAAAATAATCTAAAAAATTCAAAAATTGGGTAGATTCATATCTTTTACATGTAATTTAATTTTATTAAAAATATCAGATATGTATTGAATATTAAAACATAAATTAGAAATGGCTTTAAGTATTTAAAATATTATGATCTTTCACTTCCTTGTAACATAATTTTTTTTTGTCATTAATAATCTTTTATAATGCCAAATACAATATTTAATATTTATATATATTGGGAAAAATATTTTCCACTGCATTAGATATTCCTTTTTCAAAATCACAATGAAAAATATTTTCTGAGAAATCAATATTTGCATTATATTTAATTATATTTTTTTATTTCATTAAATAATATTTCATAAATTGTTTGTTTTTTGTTTTTTAATATTGACAAGTAGTGAAAAAAACAATAATTCTGTAACATAAGTTCTGGTAATGAATACTTGATAACTATTAGTTGGAGCTATTAAAAATGTACCATCAGCAAATATATGTTTATTCTCCATAATTTTGCTTGGAATGGTGATTGAAAAATTATTATTAGAATTTTTGAATATCATAAAGTATTCACCTCTTATTGTTTTATAATATTCAGATTCATTAGGAACTTCATCAAATGTTTTTACATTAGGAAATAATTGCTTGTTTTTTATATCTTGTTATTTGGGTTTTAATTGTTTTATATTCAGGGCATATATATTTCTTGAGAAATTTTATCAAATATACGTTTCGATTTTATATCAGAAGGAATCAAACTTTTTATTTCATCTTTAATTTTATGTTTTATTAATGATTTGGATGCATTAATTTCATTACCAGGATGATTATGTGAAGAATCATAATTTTGTATTGTCTTTTTAATTTTGAAAAATTATATTTAAACTTTCTGTCTATAATTATTTGCCCTTTTCCTCGATTTGATTCACTTATCAATTTTTGGATTTCCATCCATCAAAATTTTCAATATATGAAAATATTTTTATATAAATAATATTATTTTATTGTATTGTATTATTTTGTTATTTCAATTTTTAAATTAATTATTAAGTGTATAATTAAATAAATCATATAATGGTTAGATTTTATGATTTTAATTCTTTTATTTAAATGTTATTAAAAAAATTATATAAAAATATAAATGTTATTAAAAATATAAATGCTATTAATAATAATTCTTTTATTTAAATGTTATTATAAAAAATAATAACTATAATGATAAAATTATTAATTATACATTATATTTGAATATTTATTTAAACTATATAAATTTAATAAGTTTTATAAATTAAATTTTTAAATGACAAAATTTTGATTATTTCGTTTGGTCATTCCTCATTTCTTAATTATTTATTATAAAGTAATATTTATATTATATTATTTAAATCAGTTATACAATCAAACCACAAATTAATAATATTATTTCTATCACATTTAGCATCAATTAACTTGGCTTCAATATTTTTGTGGCGTTCAATTAAGACACTGATTTCATTAGCTTTATTTATTGCTCTTTTTTTTTTTTATTTTCCGAATTCCTCTTATTTTTCTTCGAATCCTCGGCATGGCACCAAATAATTGGATGAGGGAGTATTGCATTTCGACATAATTTATGTATAATCATTTATTCATGTATTACAATGTGGCTTATAAAAATAAATGAATAGGGATAGGGTTAAATTTTTTTTTTATTTTTTTTTTTTATAATTTAATTTTATTAACTTTTATAGTAAAAAAAAAATAATAAAGTAAAATAAAAATAAAAAAAATAAATAATAAAGTAAAATAAAAAAAATAAATAATAAAGTAAAATAAAAAAAATAAATAATAAAGTAAAATAAAAAATAAAAAAAAAGAATAAAATATATGATAAAAAAAATAGATTAAAACAAAAAAATTAAAAAATAAAACTTTTAATTTAAAATATTTATAATAAATGGATTATCAATTAGAAATAGGTGAAACTAATAAAGAAAAAAACCAAATCGTTGTAAATAAAAAATATAAATTTAATTTATGGTATATAACGAATCATACAAAAGTATTCAAATGTATTGAATAAAAAACCGTTAAAAAATGTTAATCATACATTATTCTAAATGATAATAATAAAATAAAATATGAAAACAAACATACTCATCCAGGAAAAGAATATGATGCATCTGTATCAATAGTAAAACATAAAATGAAAAATGAAATTAGAAAAACCTCAATCTCATTTAATATAAATCCAAAACATATATATAATGAAAAATCTGAAGAAATTGGATTGATATGCCCTGAATATAATTCAATTAAATCCCAAATATCAAGATATATAAAAAAACAACTATTTATGAGTTATTCAAAAATTATAATATTATAATTTTTCAATCACCATTCCAAACAGAATTGTTTATTAAATACAACGAAAATATGTTTGCTGATGGTACATTTTATATTGCACCAATACTTGGTTATCAAGTGTTTATAACAAGAATATTTGCTCCAGAAATAAATAGTTTTTACATTACATCACTATCTATATTAAATAATGAAGAACAAGCAACCTATGAATTGTTATTTGAAGAATTAAAAAAGAATGCAAGTAAATATAATAATAATAGTTTGGAAAAAAAAAAGAATATTAACAAAAACTGATGAAATCAACAATGATTTAATTAAAAATACAAAAAAAATGAATCCGAATTAATTGATAAAAATGTGATAAAAATGATATCATTGATTTATAGTATAAATGTTTATTATAATTAAACAAGCTCTAAATTTATAAATAATAATTAACTAGAATATATATAGTATAAATTATATTAATATCAATATCAATATATTTTATTAATATCAATATCAATATTTAAATAATAAATATTTAATATTAAAATAAATATTATTTTATTATTTAATTAATTTAATAATAAAATATAATAATAATATGAAAATTAATTAAATAATTGAAAATAAATAAAAATAAAATAAAATTCTTAACAGAAAGCTTATTTATTCTTTTATTCATTATTTTTTTAGTTTTTATTTTATTTTTTTAATGCTAAAATACAATAAATAAAAATATACGTTGAAAGATGTGGCGTATTACGTAATTTATACGCATTGTACAAATATTTATTATGATTATACATAAATTATGTTGAAATGCACCACATTCATCGGATGCGGTTGATATAAAACAAATATGTGTAGCAACATATTTGTATATTTGAATATTTGTATATTCAGATATTAAATTTATATCTTATTATTTATAATAATTTATATTATTATATATTTTATATTATTATTTATATTTTATATTATTTGTGTTTTGTATATATTATTTATATTCCTTATATATATTTCTTAAATATTAAATTATACTTCTTATTTTAAATTATTAAAGTTTATAATTATTAAAGTATATATAATTAATATAATAGTTTATATTATTTATATATTATTCATATTAAAATATTATTATTTATTTATATATATATTATATTTATATATATATATTTAATTATAATAATTATATATTATTAATACTTTACAGTATAATTAATATTAATTATTATTCTTGTTTTTGTTTTTCTTTAGTAGAAATAATAATGTAATTATAAAATAAATATTAATAAAAATTATTAATAACTCAAATACACTTATTAAACCAGCTACAACATAAAGAATATCACATTAAGGTTGATATGTGGGACTTTTATGTGCAATAATTTATAAGCAGTGGGTTTTAAATAATGGTAGTTTAGTAAATTTTATTAATAAAATTATAATATTCGTACAATTAAAAATAATAATTCTAATTTCTAAAAATTTACAAGAGAGTTCGCTATTTCTATTATAAATAATTTAATTTCTAAGAAATAGGTAATATATTAATTATATATTCTAATATATAGAACTATATAAATTTTATATGAAATAAAGTATTATAATTATTATAATTATAATAATACATATTGAAATAAAATAAAATAAAATAATTATTATCAAAAAGATATAAATTTAATATTTAATAATTATTATTAAATATACAAATATACTACACATATTTGTTTTATATCAAAAATGCCCTTGCTAAAAATTAAACTATATATTTTTTTTATAAAAGAAAATATAAGGTTTAATTAAAATAAATAATAATTTTAAAATTTTATTTTCTTTTATATTTATAATTCCTATTTGTCCGTTTGGTATCTACGCGATTGTTGCTATAATTAATAATCTCCTTTAACGCGATTTCAGGTTTGGGGATCATAATTTTATAAATATTTATTTTATATTTATCATTATTTTGAATATAAATATATGGAATTTTAATTATTTTTTTAATTTTATTAATTTTTATTTTTTTATCACAACCAACATTTACAATATTACTAAAATCAACCGGAGAATTATTATTATTAATTTTTCTTTCTTTTATATTAGTAATATTATTAACTGAATAATTTTTTTTTATAAATTGTTCATTTTTATTAGCATTTGAAATAATTTGAATATTATCTACTTTTAATTGTTACTATCAATAATATTTATTTCCGTAACCAAACCAGAAGTTATAGATTTATTAATTCTATTGATAATGCTATCAACTTTAACAGATTCATTGATATTTATTTCTTCTTTTACAATTGTATGACTATTTATTTTGTTTCTTATATTTTCAGAATTATTAATAATATTTTTATTTTTACCATTTGAATTAATATTTTCCTTATTATTTATTATTACAATACTATTAATCTCAATATTATTATTTTGATTTTTCTTAATATTTGCACTACCTTTAATATTATTTTTATTTTCTTCTTTAGTAATTATAATATTATTGTTTGTTTTGCATTTGCTATTACTATTATTTACTAATTTATTATTTTCTCTGAAATTATCCAATTTTAACGCGTTTAATTTGTTTTGTTTCGCGTTTATTATGTCATCAACCGCGTCATTTTTAGTATCATTAATTTTATTACTATTATTATTATTATTATTATTATTATAAATATTATTATTATTATTATTATTTTCTTTATTTTTATTGATTCTTTTATTTAAAACAGATAATTTTTCAAGTTCAGCTACCACTCTAAATTCAGAAGTTCCTTGTTTCAAAAGAATTAAATTGTCGCTTGGGTCAATAATAATTCCTAATTCTCTTTGTGTTTTAAAATTCAAACTAATATCATAAAATGGATTTTCTTTCTCAACTACTCTGAATATTACATTTTTTTGAACACCACCAATAGTTAAATTTAAAATTGTAAGTTTAGTTATTCCAGTAATACTTGAGTCATCAATACAATGATTAAGAATATATTTTTCCAGAAAACTACGATTTACCAAATTATTTTCACCGTATCCTTTTAAAATACACCTAGCTTCCTTATTATCAACAAGAGCTAATATTCCCATTGATTCACCATCTTCAAACTCATCTAATTCATTCACGTCATCGCTAACTCCAGTTTCAAATCTACCTTTTTGAATTAACAATTTTAACAATTGTAATTTTTCTGTTAGGTTATCTTGATTTATATCCATTTTATTTCTATATCTATTTTTAAAATGTACTATTAATTAATATTATTAAATATACTACTATTAAAATACACAATATTTTTATCTTATTATACTTATATATATTGTAATTTTATTCCTAAGTTTTAACACTTTTAAACTACACTATTTATATCTTCCTACTCTTATTTTATTTAAAAAAATATTCCTATTATATATTTTATCTAAATTATTCACTAAAATGCTAATTAAAATAACAATATTTTTACTATTTCACTCTCTAATTATTATTATTATCCTACTTAAACTACCTTACTTTTAACACTAACACTATATTAATAAATTATTTATATATATATTTTTATTAGATTTTAAAACAATTTATTTAAATTATACTAAAATGAATGAAATAATATATATATTGTATAATTTTCTCTTCACCAAAGATAAAATAACTATAAATAACCAATAAAAAAAATTAAAAATCTATATCCTAAACAGTATATTTTAATTAATCCTGACTGAAGAGAATTT
The DNA here is from genome assembly GCA_016946835.1 of Neocallimastix lanati (nom. inval.). Lineage (NCBI taxonomy): Eukaryota > Fungi > Neocallimastigomycota > Neocallimastigomycetes > Neocallimastigales > Neocallimastigaceae > Neocallimastix > Neocallimastix lanati (nom. inval.). The sequence continues at coordinate 50,394 of JACVTC010000009.1, read as the reverse complement.
ATGTAAATATATACGGATTTATAATTAATTAACAAAATTACTAAACACCACTACTTATAAATTTAAAAAAATTTTGTTGAAAAAATAAATTATTTCAATCAAGAAAATTAATATATGATTATATTTTATATATAATAAATTTAAAAACTATAATATATTTTATATTTATTATTAATAAATTCAGATTTGATTTTGTTTGTAGAGAATTGAATAAAAATTTTTAGGAATTAAATAATTAATTTAAAATTAAAATAATATATTAAAACGAATACAATTTTATAAAATTGATATAATTGTAAAGATTTAATAAAATCTTTAATAATTAATTAATGTTACATAAATTTATGATTTACGTATATGAAAATTAATTATAAATTTATATAAATTTTTCAAAAAGGAAAAATTATTATGTAAATAATTTTGGATAATAAATTTAATATATATAATTTATTTAAGTTAGTTAATTTAGATTATTTAATTTAGTTATTTATTTTAATTTATTTAATTTATATTAGTTAGTTTAAAATACTTTAAAATTAATTTCAGAATAGTTTTATATATTTAAAATTAGTTTAAATAGTTTATAAAAATAGTTTTGAATTGTAAATATATAAACATTAGTATTAATAATATTTAATTAATAACTAAATAAATAATAAATGAGCTCTTATTGAATTTAATTATTATTGTAAATAAGTTGAAAGTTTATTGAATTAATTATTGTTTAGTTATAGATAGTTGTTATTTAATAAAATTATTAACAAATATTTTGTTTATAAATAAATAGTAATATATGTAAATTAGATAGGAATAATATATTATAATATAATTATGAAAAAATATACATATGTACATTTTATCATTTAAACCGATGTATTAGTTATTGACTATTACATAGTTAATAAAAAAGAAGATTTAAATATTAAAAATTAATAAAGACTAATTTTAAAAGAAGAGAATTTTTTGTGTTTTATTTTAAAAAATATTTTTGTGTTTATTTAATTATTTGTTATCTGTTTTATTACAAACCTTTACAATAATAATATAGTAATAATATAAATAAAAATGAAAATAAAATAAAATATTAATATTGATAATAAATAAAAGTGCAAACTAGTTTTAGTATGTAAATTTATATATAAATTTTATTTATTATTTTATTATTTGTTAAATTTATCAATTGATACTGATATAAAATTTTGGAAAATTACATTCATTTTATATTACTGTGGTTTAATAATAATATAATGAAAATATTTTACATATATAAAATAATTTATTACAAATAACGAAAATATTATTAACAATGAATTTCAAAATAAAAATTTAATTTAATATATTTCAAAATAGATTTCGTTATATTTTAACATTCCCCTGTCAAACTTAATTTTCTGATTTATCAAAGATTATGTTTGAAAATTTTGACATTTGAGGTCCGTTAACATTTTTAGTTAACACATCGTAACATATTTTCGGTACTAATGTATTTTAAAATTATTCTTTTATTTTTAATATGATCTTGAATGAAATAAAATTTTATGTTTATATGTTTTAATTTTGAGTTTAATTGTCCATTTTCAATTGTTGTTTTACTAGCTTGAATGTTAGTATAGATCATAACTGGTTTGTTGAAATTAAATAGTTCAAATAAAATATTTCTTAACCATAAAACCTTTTTTGAACATTCTGTAGTTCCTATATATTCTGCTTCCATTGTGGAGGTAGCAACAGTTGTTTGTTTTTGTAAAGATATGATCAATATCTTTAGTACATTAATTAATGTGTTTTGTACATTAAATTATTTAATGTAATTCACGTTTACAAAATAATGCTAATGCGTTAAATTATGTAAAATATATTAATTTATGAAATTAATTGATTTATGAAAATTAATAATAAATTTATATTTTATATTATATATAAATTTAAAAAATATAAAATTAATTTTTAAATAACCTAAAATTTAGTAATAAAATATTTTAATAATTTTAGTTTAGTTTAATTTTAGTTAAGTTTAATTTTAGTTTAGTTTAATAATCATAAAAATTAAATAGTAATATATAATTAATAGTATTAATAATAAAAGAATAATAAATAAATAATAAATAAGAACTTATTCAATTTGAGTCAAAACAAATTGAATAAAAAGCTTATTTAATTAGTTTTAGTTTCTTATAACTTTATTTAATTTTAGATTAGTTTTTGTTTATTTTATATTGAATATATGTTTAAATAAATAGAAATAGTATATTATAATATAATTAAGAAAAAATATAAATACATGTAAAATTATACTATTAAAAAAATGTAGTTGTTATTAACTATTTTGCAGTTAATAACTAATAAAAAGAATTTTTATAATAAAGTGATTAATAAAAGAATTTTTTTTAATAAAATAAATTTCATTAGAGTATTATTATTGATAGTGTAGTTTTTGTTGTTTTTTTTGTTTTTTTCGTAATTGTAATCTGCTCCATAAGGAACATTTTACAGTTTTCTTGACGACCAGCAGATTGGGCTTGTTCCCATAAGAATAATATGTCCAGAGGTAAATTTTTTATCCTTTAAATCGTCTCCTAAGTCAGAGTCCGTAAAAGCAGTAAATTCCCCTGTTCCTGCGTATGTAATTTAATAATTTTTAAGAATTAAATATTAAAAATATTTTTTACATTGTTCCAATCAGAAATCGTTGGATTTTCAGCGTTCCTCACTGCCTTATTTACATAAAATGAAATATCGGAACAAGTACATTTTCCTAAGTAAATCAAAGAACCTATACTTTATAAGTAGTTTTATCGAAAGGATTGTGATTTTTGTTAACGTTATCACCAGTGCAAGGTGTCTTAGCTTTTGGAGTATTGTGAACTTTAAATTTGGATAAAACATTTTCGATGAAATTAGTTTGTGAAACAGAGTATCTGAAATTATTGTTTTCAACTTTAATACCAAGTAAATAATTGATGTGTTCACATTTTAAAATTTTAAATTTATTCTTTATAGTTCTAATAGTTTTAGATATTTCTATGGATTTGCCAGTAATGATCATGTCGTCCACATAAATTCTAATGATGCAGCTAACTTTTCCATGTAGAATTTTCTTAAAGATCCATTGTTCAGATATTAATTGTTGGAAACCGATCCCTTTAAAAAATGAAGTAATTGTTTCATTCCATTGTCTTCCACTTTGTTTAGTGCCATAAAGAGCTCTGTTCAGCATCTAAAAACCTCTGCCATGATTTGAATCACCTGGAGGGATTGTTATGTAAATATTTTTGTCCAATTTAGCATTAAGTAAGCGGCCTTTATGTCCAATTGAAAGATTTCCCAGTGATTAGAAGCTAAGGCAATTTTAAATTTTAGATTGTCTATACTTAATGTTGGTGAGAAAATAAGCTCATCAATTCTTCGTATTTGGCTGAAGCCTTTAGCAACTAATCGTTCTTTAAATTTTTCGATGTTATTGTTACTATCACGTTTTACACTAAATATCCATTTAGTTTTAATGGGTTTCTTACCTTCAGGTAGTTTTTTAACAAATGACATAATGTTATTATCATAAAGGTTATTGAGTTCGTCATTAATTGCAGATAACCATTTAGTTTTATATTTACTTGTGACAGCTTCCTTAAAGGATAACAGAGCATCTAAATTTATATTAGAAATTTCACCATAAGAATCTATTAAGTTCCGACGTTTTGCATTATTGCTTTCGAAATTATTACCTGGTCTTTTAACTGGAAGGTTATTAAGTACTTCGTTTATTCTATGCCTTTTATTAGTTGTACCAATATCATCATTGTATTCAGCGTTTCTTTTATAAGCTTTATTAGGATAGTATTGACCAATGTTTCGCATTTTGTTACTTGAATATAATTCACTTTCTCCTGTTCTTCTTTTAGTGAAATGATTGGGTTGATATGATGATATATTGGGTTTGTTTCGTTTGTTTAATAATTCTTCATCAAAACTGTGTCTTCACTTACCAATACTACTTTTAAATCTTTTGTTGTTATTATGAGATATATGAAAATTATTTTCTGGTGTAATTTTAAATGAGTTTAAATTGGCTATAATGTCGTTGAATTCTATATTAAAGTTCGAATTGTCGATTTGTTCATTGATGTCCACTTTACTTAAATTAGTTTCTATATTATTTTTGTTGGATGTCATATTATTGTTATTGTTATTACTTGGTTGATCATTTGGATTTTGTTCGAATTCTGTAACTTTGTCAGTGTCATTAGAAAATAGTTTAATTGTGCGTGGATATGAATTATATGAGGTTTATTATTGTTATTTAAAATAAGATTTGCTGGCTGATCTTCATCAAAAATTGCTTCCCATATAAGATGTATCTTAAGACTTTCATAATCCCTAATTTATAGCAATGAGTTTTGAAGTTAAAACCTAAGAATACTCCTTTTTTACTATTAGTTTGGAATTTTCCTTTGTCTTGATCAAAAACCTTATAATACGCGATACATCCAAAAGTTCTAATGTATTTTAAATTTACTTGCTTGTTGAAAAAGATTTCATTTGGTATTGCATTACCAATTCCTTTATGTGGGTGGATGTTATATAAATGATTTGCATAGTTAACAGCATAGTCCCAAAACTTTTGATCCGGCTTACTCCAGGTTAACATTGTTTTGCGCAGTTAATTAATGTTTGATTGAACCTCTCTGCCCTGCAGTTATTTTGAGGATTGGATGGTGGAAAGTATAATTTTGTAATACCATTCTTTGAGCAATAGTTTTCGATCTTCTTGTTTTTAAATTCTAAACCGTTGTCTGTTTTGAAGAATTTAATATTATCAGTAAAGCAATTAGTTATATATTTAAGAAATTGAGTAGTTGTTTTGGGTACATCCTTTTTGTTTTCCAACAGATATATCCATGACTTTCTAGAGTATTCGTCAATAAATGTTAATATAAATCTATTCCCAGTACATGAGATAATGTTTATTGGTCCTATACAGTCGGAATGTATAGTTTCTAAGATTCTGGTCGCATTAGGAGGATTACCTTTGTGTGGTAATCTTTTAAGCTTAGCTATCTTTCAGGTTAAACAGCTGTCCTTTCTAATGTTATGAAGGTTTAAATTTTCAGCTAAGTTTTCATGTTGAAAATGGCCCTGGAGTCTGCGCCAAAGATTTACACTGTATTCATCTAGATTTGAGTTTTTGTTTTGCTGTTTAGTTATAATGTTAATTGTTGAATCCGTTTGTCTTATTGGGATTCTAATAATGTTGTTTTCGTCAGCTGTGTATGTTCCTATAATTTTAGTTGTGTTATTGTTGTTGTTGTAGTTATTGTTATTGTATTTTACGTCGACTTTTTTGAGTGCTAAAGTAGTTTTGTTGTTAATTAGTTTAATTTCACTGTAAATTCCCATCTTTGGTTGTAAGTTTCCATTAAATAAGTTTTTGTTTATGTTATTTGAATAGTAAACCTTGTCGAGTCGTATGTACGCGTCATTTATTTTACCTTCAAAAGTTCCGATTCCCTGAAATTCACAGGTAGAGTTGTTAGCACATTTCATCTGAATTATCTGGTTGTGAAAATTATTTAAAATGTGTTTGTTACAAGTAATATGTTCTGAACATCCTGTATCATAAGTCTATAAAATAACATCGTTATTCGAATTGTTGTCAGAATTGTCAGTCTCCTTGGTATTTAAGTTTATGCTGTAGTTTCTGTTACATAAGATTTTGTATTCATTTTTAAGTTGTGATATTGATTCAATATTATAGACCTGTTCTTCAAATAGTGGTTTTATTTCGTCAAAGCATGTGTTTTCTTTGGTATCTACATCTGATGAATAATCTTCACTAAGTTCAACATTACTGATATAATTTCTACTGTTATCTTTTTTGTTTGATTTTCTACGATGATTAATTGTACTTATCCTTCTTTGTTCATGAACTTGCTGATTGAATCCATATTTATCAGTGGTATGACCTTTCACTATATATAACAATAATTATTTTCTCTTTTGATATTGCTATGTCTTGGTTTTTCAACAAAATCTATATCCATAAAATCATCAATTTTATTGGATTTTGTTTCTTTTCCAGTAGTCTTCCCTAAAAAGCACTGTAAGATATTAATTTGTTCTTTTACATTTGAAATAAAATCATCAATATCTATATCATGTTTAAACTACAATCTTAATCTAATTTCGATAGATACTGCAAAGTAGATATATTTTGCTTTCTCTAATGTTCCAAGCCTATAATTCTTTTGGTCATGAATTTCAAAAATATCAGTTATTTCAGAAATTACTTCTAAAGAATCATCAATGTTTTTTGATTTTAAAGAATTTAATTTCCTAATGTAGTGATCAACATCATCGGACTTAGATTTCTCATATTGTTCCTTGATTCTGGCCATTATATTGTAAGCAGTTTTTGTATTACGGATTTTCATTTTAACTTCCTTGGTGATGCTTGTTAAAATGAACACTCGAGCTACGGAATCCTTAACCTTGGCATCTTCTAAATCCTGTTGAGTTTTGGTTCCATTTCTGACATCATTAGCATGGTGGTTAATACATCATTGGAGATGTAATACAAAAGTTTCTTTGATTCCAAGATAGAATTGACAGTGGGATACCAGTCTTCGAAGTTGCTCTTGTTGAAACGTTCTTCTGGATTAAGAAAATAGTTATTAGTAGTAATTTTGCGCAGTAAGATTCTTAATCTAAAAGTGTAAACTAGTTTTAGTATGTAAATTTTTATATAAACTTTATTTATTATTTTATTATTTGTTAAATTTATCAAATTGATACTAATATAAAATTTTGGAAAATTACATTCATTTTATATTACATGTGGCTTAATAATAATACAATGAAAATATTTTATATGTATAAAATAATTTATTACAAATAACGAAAATATTATTATCAATGAATTTCAAAATAAAAAATTTAATTTAATATATTTCAAAATAGATTTCGTTATATTTTAACAATAAACATTTTAATAAAATAATAAAATAAATAGTTATATTATAGATATTAATATTAAAAATAAAAATATTGAATTATTGATAATATTTTAACACATTTTTAATAAAATAATAATAAAAAAAATAAAAAAAATATGTTTATAAAATATCTTATTATAGAGAATAAAGTAATATTAAATAAAGAACAATATAATGGATTCTAAAGTTGGTTGAAATTCTGGTTATGAATCCATTATAAGTTCGTTCTTTATCACTTATGACAAAAGTTGGATATTATCTTAATTCAGAATTAAGTTCTAAAAATGATAATAACTTATAAATTATAAGAAGTATTTATTAACACAGAAATGATAATTATAACACTGAAATTTTATATAAAAAAAGTATGAAAAGAGAGTATTTGTTTTTAATAAAAATACTTTAATTATTAATATAAAATTATTCTTTTTATTATTTAGAATAACATTTTTAATAAAAGATATTTAAAAACGGAGAAAAAAAAGAAAATAATTTATTTAATTTCTATTATATTTCCAATTTTTCAATTTTTAAAGAAATGTTTGTAAGTTTTTATTATTCTTTTAAGTTTAGATTTTTTTTCTTTTTTTAAAAAAAATAAAACTACATAATTATTTTAAATAAATATTTTTAAGATAAAATAAACAATTTTGTTATTATTAATAAGTTTCTTTTTAATAATATTGATATCAATTTAAAATGAGATTTAATTTAAAATCGTTAAAGAAAAACAAAAGAATAATTTAATATAAAATACATTGTTCTTTAACTTAAAATAACATTTTTTTAATAATTTTAAATCTTTTAATTTATTTTTAAATATTATTATTTTATGAATATTACGAATCATTCAAGAGGCTTATTATTTAGTTTTCTTGTTTTTTCTTATTTTATAATTTGGTTATTTATCACTTATGGTTGTTGTACCTTTGGCTTAATGACACAACTCTAGTTAAGATAAATAATTCTAAATTGAATAAAGCACAAAAATTATTAATTTTTTATTTTTAATTATAATTAAGAAAATTTTTTTATTATTTATTTATTTTTTTTATAAATATAATAATAAATTGAATCTTTTATAATTCTCTAATTCTATATTTCAATATTATAGGATATTAAATTATTAGTTATCTCTTTCATAACTCTATAATTAATAATCTTATCTTCGTTCTTAAAATATTAATTATCTCCAAATTATAATTTCCCCTATCTCTAATTATTTATTTTCTTTCTTTCTTTTTTTTTTTTGTTTTGTTTATATAAATTAAACTTTAATATATACATTCTAAATATATTTAATTAACTCATTAATAATGAAATAATTTTTAAATAATTTATTAATAATCTAATCTGTTATACTTTCTTATAATATAAATTCATTTATTCAAATTTTAACTTTTATGGGTGTATCACACCACTTAACTGGTACAGAACTTTGAAAATATTATTTAATGGTTTTGAATTGTATATTTGCAATAATTAATATTTTTGTCTCTTTAAAAACCAAGAATAACAAATTACACAAATAAAAGTCTTTAAGAAAATTTCACTAAACTCAAACATTAAACATTGCATCACTCTTTTGACTGAAAGTAATTCTTCTTTTAAAATACTTTTATTTATTTTTATTGTAATCTTTCTTCCAAAAATTTTAAGAGAGAGAGTAAAAGTTATTTCTTTTATAGTTTATAATGTAAGTTTAATTGGTTGAAAATATTTTTTTCTAGTTATTTTTTTTTAATATTTTTTTAATATAAAATAATAAATTTAATAATAAAAATATAAAATTATAACATAATAAATTTATGTAAAGATATGATCAATATCATTAATACATTAATTAATTTATTTTGTACATTAAATTATTTAATGTAATTCACGTTTAAAAAATAATGCTAATGCATTAAATTATGTAAAATATATTAATTTATGAAATTAATTGATTTATGAAAATTAATAATAAATTTATATTTTATATTATATATAAATTTAAAAATATAAGATTAATTTTTAAATAACTTAAATTTTAGTAATAAAATATTTTAATAATTTTAGTTTAGTTTAATAATCATAAAAATTAAATAGTAATATTTTATTAATAGTATTAATAATAAAAGAATAATAAATAAATAATAAATAAGAACTTATTCAATTTGAGTCAAAACAAATTGAATAAAAAGCTTATTGAATTAGTTTTAGTTTTTTATAACTTTATTTAATTTTAGATTAGTTTTTGTTTATTTTATATTGAATATATGTTTAAATAAATAGAAATAGTATATTATAATATAATTAAGAAAAAATATAAATACATGTAAAATTATACTATTAAAAAAATGTAGTTGTTATTAACTATTTTGCAGTTAATAACTAATAAAAAGAATTTTTATAATAAAGTGATTAATAAAAGAATTTTTTTTAATAAAATAAATTTCATTAGAGTATTATTATTGATAGTGTTGTTTTTGTTTTTTTTTGAAATTTTAATCTGCTCCTTAAGGAACATTTTACAATTTAATAATAAAAATATAAAATAATAAATAATAAATAATAAATTTAATAACAAAAATATAAAAGATAAAATAATACTTTTCTTTAATAATTATTATAAAATAATGTTGTTTCGCAACATAATGTAAAGAATAAATATTATTTTCTAAAATAATATTTATTTTATATTAAAAATTATTATTTAAAGTTTATTATTGATATACAACTCAAATTTTCGGTAAACTATTTGATAAAGTATGCCTAGTGTAAAGATTTAATAAATTTAATACATTAAATAGCTTAATTTTTAGTACAATTAATTTATTTAATGTATATGAATTATTTTTAATATAAAATTTATTGAAATAAAATTTAATTATTTTTTAAATTGAAAATTTTTTTTAATTAGTTTAGTTAACTTAGTTTAGTTTTAAATAGTTAAATATTAATTTAGGAATAATCTTAAATAGTTAATATTTATAAAAATAGTTTTTCAATATTAAATATATAATTAAAATTATTATAAGTATTAAAATAATAAAAAAAAATAAAGAGTTTAAAAAATTAATTTTAGTTTTTGTAAATTAATAAATAATAAAAATTATTAATTAAAAAATCTTTTGTTTATAAATAAAAAGTTTTATATATATTATTAAATAACATCATATATTAATAATGTAATAAGAAAAAAAAATATATGCATTTTTTCTCAATTAAATCGATGTATTAGTTATTAACTATTTTACAGTTAATAACATAAAAGAAACTTATAATTAATAAAAAGAATTTAATAATAAAAGAATTTACTTATTTGCTTAAACTGTAAAGTGTTTTTTATTGTTATAATCTGTTTTAATTGATGGATTCATTACACCTAGGTTCAAATTCTCATGTTTGGAGAAGTTTTATTTAAGTTGTTATTTAATTATTAATTTTTATTTATTTATTATTTAAAAGTAATTATAAAATTATTCAATGTGAATATAAAAGTAACTATAAAATAAATTGGCATAAAACTTTGCAAAGAATAATTAGAATTATTCTTGCTTTTATATTTGTAATTCATAATAAACTATTTAATTAATTAATTTTTAGAATAACTATTAAGTATTTAAAGTATTTAATATAAAGTATAAAATAAAAATATAAAATATTAAAAAAAAACTTTCATAAAATAATAATATATTATAATTTACAATAATTAATAAAATATAAAATATTAATATAAAATAATAATTATTTAAAATAATTAAAAATATAATAAAATAAGATAAAAAGAAATTTATAAGTTATTTCAATTTTAACATAACATAAAATTTATGTAATAAATTTTATATATATACTAATTTTTATGCTCTTGCATAATTTTATGTCTTTACATAATTTTAATGATATAAAACAAATATGTGTAGCAACATATTTGTTTATTTAATAATAATTATTAAATATTAAATTTATATCTTTTTTGTCAATAATAATATTTTAAAATAATTTCTTATTCATATATTATTCAATATTTATACATATATTATTCATTATAATATGAAATTTATTAAATATATTTAATTTAATAGTTAATTTCTTCTAAATATATATGATAAAGTTTGCATTGGTTCAAGTTCTCTTGTTGGGAGAAGTTTTATTTAAGTTGTTATTTAATTATAAAATTTTATTTATTTATTATTTAAAAATAATTGTAAAATTAATTAATACATGAATTTAATTATTATCTCGAAAATATAAAAGAATTATAAAATAAATTTGGAATAAAACTGTACAAAGAATAATTATAAAGAATTATTTTTGCTTTTATATTTGTAATTCATAATAAACTATTTAATTAATTAATTCTTTTAGAATAACTATTAAGTATTTAAAGTATTTAATATAAAAGTATAAAATAAAATATAAAATATTAAAATAAAATATTCATAAAATATTAATAAAAATATAAATTTATTATAATTAATAAAAAATATAAAATAATAATTATTAAAAATAATTAAAAATATATTAAAATAAAATAAATTATTTCAAATTTTAACATAACATAAAATTTATTACATAAATTTTATGTTTACATTAATTTTTATGCTCTTGCATAATTTTATGTCTTTACATAATTTTAATTTTATCACGTTATTTTCCATCACGTTTTATTTATATCATGAATTTGAAAATGATTTATTAATTTATTTTTATGTAATTATTAATAAAATAATTTATTAATAATTAAAGTTTTTATCTGCGTTTTATATCATTCGTCTCTTCTTTAGTTACAACTATGGAATAGTTGTTGAATTAAATTTTATTATATTTTTAATATGTACTGGTCTTTCTAAAGGTAATTTTGTATTTGGGTCTACTAATTTAACAGTATTAAATTGTTTTCCTGTAACTTCAAATGGACCTACAAAATAAGGATCAAGTTTATATCGAGAAAAATTTCTAACTTTAACTAAATCTCCTATTTTAATTTTGTTTTGTTTATTCATACTTGTTATTTCTTTTCTTCGAGTTTTCCAATATTTATTAATCTTTTTTATATTATTGCATGTGTCTATAACCCATTTATTATGATTAATAAATTTTTCAATTAATAATTCTTCTTTACTTCTTTGTACATTCGAAGTTGGAAGAGATGAAGCTAATTCAAATGGTTGTTGATCTCTTCTTCCATTAAGTAATTCAAAACTTAAATATTTAGTAACTGAATTTTTCGAAGCTCTTAAAGGCCATAAAGCAAAAGGTAGGACAAGATCCCATTCTTTTTCTTTACTTGCTAATAGAAGTAATAATTTTCCTGTTTCTCTATTACGATTTTTGGTTAGACCATTAGATTCAGGATGATATGTTACTGTAAATTTAATGTATACGTCATACAAATCCAAAAATATTTTTGTAAAATCTGAATTAAATTGTACACCATTATCAGTTGTAATTGTGTTTAGTGTACCAAATCTTGCAAAAATTTGAGACAAAAAGTTGACGACGTCACGTGAAGTAAAGATAGCAGTTGTGCTTTTACCCATTTTGTAAAGTAATCTACAATAACTATAATATATTGATTTCCACTACTGGTTTCTGGTAGTGGTCCTATTATATCTATGCCCAAGTGCGTAAAAGGAGCTTCAACTTGTGTTGCGAATTTTTCCGTAGGTTCAGGAATTTCATTTCTTTTGTTTAATTGACAGTTTTCACAATTAGCAATAAACCTTTTGATATCTACTGTTATTCCCTTCCAGTAGAAAGATTTTCGTAATCGTTCATAAGTTTTATTGAAACTTTCATGTTCACGATGGCATGGGCTTTCCATATAAGATTGAATTTTTCTTCATTAGTGGTAATGATTTTTCTTAAATTATCCTCTTCTTTCAAATATTTACTACCATCAATAGTTATTATTTGATTATTAATGAATTTTTGCATAAATTCAGTAATATTTGAATTTTCTTTATCAATAGTTTCATTATTATTTCCAATTTCTTCAATATTATTATTATTATTAATATTATTAGAATTAATTGTATTGATAACTTTAGTTATAGTTGGGTTTAGGTTTTATATCAACTTTTATTTATTATTTATTAAGATAGATAGTGAGCACTTAAGGCACAGAGTGCTTTAAAGAACTAATGAACAATAAAATTTCTTTACACCATATTTATAGACATATAAATGTGGCTTAGACCACATGACACAGTATAACATAACACACAATATAAATATATATACTAATAATTCACGTAAGCTAACATTCCACCCCAAATCTAATTATTTCAAAGAATATAATTTGGTTTGCAAGAGTACGTGTGAATTATGTTAATTTTCTAATAATAAATTTTTCTAATGTTTTTCCTAATATCTATAAACTATAAATTTTAGCTATTCTAAATTAATTCTTAATTTTACATGAATTTAAAATATTTTCTCAATTTTACATGGAATAAAATTATTTTTTATTTTACATAAAATGTAAAATTATTAATAAAATTATTATCTAATTCCCCCCTCAAATCTAAATGTTTAAAGAATATAATATTTAAATTTGAAAGTAATGGTTAAACTAAATGTAATTTGTGAAGTTTCAAAACTATTTTAGTGATAAATTGAAGTATTGTTATGATTAAATGTATCATAATCTTAGATCTTTGTTAATTGGAATATCTTACCAATAGATCGGCTAATATACATAAATAATATATGTGTGTTAATATGAGGAGTCTATCGTCCGCTTGTATAAGTCGGAGTTATAACATTTCATATTAGAATGTTGAATAAAATATATATAAATGATGAATTAATGTCATCGTTATAACAATGGAGCCTTTTCTATGAAAGTGTTATACCATTGTGGATGGAATCCTTACTAGTATATGAAGGTATTACACCATCTCTTAAATCAGTAGAATCTATGGTAAAAACTCATTTCACGCTAAGTTATACCATGATATAAATATTATTGAATATACCCATTTCACGCTAGGTATTCAATTATTAAATAATATTGTAGAATATGCTCATTTCACGCTAAGCATTTCTAACATAAATATGACTTCCTCATTCGAATATCAGCTTTGGAGTTAAACAGTAACTATTATTAAATATATTCGAATAAATAGTAATATATATAAATACGCTTTTGAATTATAAATATGCGTTTAAATTGTATACTTCATATAGATGCTTTGTGGTTGAGTAATAACCATTATTCAAGAATGTTTTGAATTAATGTGTGTGTGTGTGGAAAATATATATGTACAAGTTGATTTGATTTAATATATTCTTTCTATAGTAATATAATGATTGTTGATTGAATTGAATTATTATAATCTTATAAATTGTAAATTGTTGTTAATTGACTATAAATATTGTTAAAAATTAAATGTTGGTGGTTAATAAGTGTTGCTAATGACAACAGCGGCAACAAAATATATAAGCAATTACGCTCCATACGGCGCCTAAACCAACTAATAACCAAAATATTTTATCGTTATTTTGTTCTTCATCATCATTTTCTTCATCGTAATTATAATGTGGATCATCGTTATATTGTATATTATTGTTATCTTCTTCATTATTGATAAATTCATCATCTAATTCTAGGTTAGAGTCCAGTATCGTTCCTTCTTTGTCATATATTACATATCCGTAGTCTCTTATCACAATTACTGTTTCCATTATTGTTTGTATAAACAATGCGGTCATTATTTTCATTATATCTACAATTATTTGAAATATAAGAGGCTTTATTATTTTTTACTGATGATTTCATAGCAACCGAAACAGCTTAAGTTCTAGGATCTGCGCAAGCTGGTCCAACTGTATATGTTCCTTCTGAGGTTACAGAATGAATTTCAATTTGATGATAGTATAATGAAATAACATGGTCTTCAGTCAAAATTGATATAAATCGATAATTTTTATCAGGTGTTGTTTCCAGAATTTTATCTATGGAAGGTATAATGATTTGTTTTATAAGATCGCTAGATCATCTGTAAAAAGAGACACTAAAATAGATTACAATAACAAAGACACAATAAATTTTATTTTATTAAAAAAATTTTTTATTAAAAATATATTTTATTAATATTTAATATTTATTAATAGTTATTTGTTCAATAACAATTACATCGAGAAAAAAATGTGAAAAGTATCTTCTATTTATACTTTTCCTAAATACATTGATAATATATTATTTTATTTAAATTACATATATTTTAGTATAAAACTATCCTAATGAATTTTATTAAATAATAAATTTATAAACTATAGCTAAATTTAGAAAAATATAATTATTAATTAAACTAAATACTAAATAATTAAAATTAAGTATATTTACTATCTATTTATTATTTTAATATTATAAGTATAGTCTTTATTTATTTTTGATTTAAAAACAATGTTAAAGGAGTCATGATTAAATTTTGAAACTTAATTTTCACAAAATAAATTATTAATTTATTTGGTTTTAAACTTTAATTAATTCATTTAAATTATTTTAAAATAATAATTTTCTCAGAATTAAATTTTATAAAAATTATTACATCAAAAATTTGTCTTGTGGCTTAAAGAATATAATTCAAAAATTTAGTTAATATGATTTATTTACTTTGTTTATTATTTTATAAATCAAAGTATAATTTACATTTTTGAATTACACAAGAAAAATTTTTAATTTAAA
Source organism: Neocallimastix lanati (nom. inval.) (assembly GCA_016946835.1). Lineage (NCBI taxonomy): Eukaryota > Fungi > Neocallimastigomycota > Neocallimastigomycetes > Neocallimastigales > Neocallimastigaceae > Neocallimastix > Neocallimastix lanati (nom. inval.). The sequence goes on along the minus strand of JACVTC010000009.1, from coordinate 34,728 downwards.
ATGTAATTGGGATAATCACATCTTTACATCGTCCTAATATGGCATTTATTAAGTCTTTGACATCACTATCAATAGGGAAGTTCAAAATCATTTTTTCTGAATCATCATATATATTTCTATCTTTATCAAAATATAATGTATCAATTAAATATTATGATAAGCAAGATTGCAAGCCAATTCAAAATGAAAAGCTAAATTTTTAATTTGTCTTAAAGGTCATGTCAAGAAGGCTGTTGAAACTATCGCACCTGCCAATACCCAGGATCAGTACATGAGTGAACTGCTTTATCACCTAATGCATTAGCAATATGTCCTCTCTGGTCTCATAAGATTATTTAAAATATCAACAGATTCTTTATATGTACTATTCAATACTTTAAATATAGTTTTCAATATTTCATTAATATCTGCATCCATATTAATATTCAATTGAATATTCGGAAGTACAAAATTATCTGGTGTTCTCCTTTTGAATTTTGCATTCTCTATTTCTTTAGTAATATTCATAATTTTTAGATTTTCATTCTTATCGCTTGCTCTTATACCAAAAACAAAAAAAAAATGATAAAAATTAATAAATAATACAGTTTTTGCATTTTAATATCAATATTGTGTGTTTATGAAATTATAACAAACAATTTGTAAAACATGAAATTACAAAATATATAAACTCATGTCTATTTATATTATTTTTAGAAAATAAGTTTTATTCATTCAGTATTTTATTTCTGAATTTAAGTTATTTATTTATTTTTCGAATTTAAAATTTCAAAAATTTTTTAAATAGTTTTAACTTTTAAATTGTTTGTTTATTTACATTTAAAATTTTAAAATTTTAAATTCTAAATTTCAAATTCATACTTTGAAATTGTATATATAATCTGCTAATTAAAGTTTAAAAATAATTATATCTCAGTTAAAAATAGCATTATTTTTCTTCTTTAATGGAGGTAGCTCATACTACTCAAATTTCGAAATTTCAAGATTTCGATTTCCATCCTTTCAAACTTTCTTAAAATTAGATTATGAACGGCTTTGGCTCAATTTTTTTGGTAATATCAGACAACGGATTCTTTCGATATTTCATAAGGAGTTCTATACGAGCAGCTTAGTGTTCATTAAGAGCAGTTGAGACTCTTAATCTGATAACTTTAGTTATAGTTGGGTTTAGGTTTTATATCAACTTTTATTTATTATTTATTAAGATAGATAGTGAGCACTTAAGGCACAGAGTGCTTTAAAGAACTAATGAACAATAAAATTTCCTTACACCATATTTATAGACATATAAATGTGGCTTAGACCACATGATACATTAGTGTAATTATGACACAATATAAATATATATACTAATAATTCACGTAAGTTAACAAGTATTAATGGAATATAATTTTTAAGTATTATTATTATACTCTTCACTTTTATTGTCTAGTATATTATCAATATATTTTATTGTATTATTTTTCAATTGATTTATTTGTCCTTTTAATTGACATAGATCATTAAAATTATGTTTTTCGTACATAGAAGAATTAGCATATAGGAATTTATATTTGCCAATATATTAAAATAATATTCATTTATATTTCTTTTTAACTGAAATAATTGAATTAAAAATTTTTTAATTTACTCTGATTTAATTTTAATTAATTGAAATTTATATTGAGCCATATATTAGGTTTTTATTGTAATTTATTGAAATGCATACTGTCAGTAAAAAGATTAGAAATTTTTGAAAATTACAAATTGTCTATATACCACCATTTTCCCTTCAATTTTTGAAATTTGAAATTTTTAAATTTTAAATTTCATCAATATTTGAAAGTGAATAAGAGTCAGGTACAGTCATTGAATTTAATTTTCTGTAATCAGTGCAAAGTCTCCATTTACCGTTCTTTATCATAACAAATACAATTAGTGAAGACCAAGCAGAATAAGAAGGAACAATTAAGCCTTTATTAATGAGTTTAACAAGTTCAGCTTTTGACGCATCCGATATAAGTCAATTAAGTTTATAGAATCTACTCTTAAAAGGAACAGCATTTTGAAATAACTGGATATGATGAGATTTTAGTTTAGAAGGAGAAAGTTGCTCAGACGAAGTGGCAACGATATCAATGAAATCCATTAAAAGTTTTGAGACATTTGGTTTAAAAGGACTTTCGATTTTTGATTGAAAATTTTGAGACTGAATGTATTCAATAGGTGAAAGATTTTCTTCTTATGGCGCATTTTCAATAATTTATGGCTCAGGTTCAATAATTTGCTTATTTCACGTTTCCGTAGTAAAATTATTAGAATTATTAATATTATTATTATAATTTAAAGTATTAATTAATTTACTAGAATTAATATATTTAACAAAACAACTAATTAATTCGGCTTCCTGATTTTTTAATAAAGGTGTAATAATATCAAAAGAATCATACGAAGTAAAACGACATAATGTTTTTGCAATAGGATGAATAAATAAATAATTATCAGCAATAGTTTTAAGACCAATTAACAAATCGAAATAATTAGTATTATGATTAATAACACAAAAGTTTGCATAAAAAGAATAAGTATTAATAAGAACATTTAGACGAATAACTATGTCAGTGACTGTATCATCACCTAAAGCTTCGCAAATACGACCATGACAAATACCTACAGTTTCGTATTTCCAGGTAAAGAATTAAAATAATTAATTGAAATAAGATTTAAATTGCTACCGGAATCTATGAGCAATTTATTTTCAACATTATCGACAGAGGCTAGAACAATACCTAAGTCGTCTTCTTTAAAATTATTATTTTTAATTTCATCATATTCATAATTATAAACAAAATTATCATCTGATCTGTACTAGAAATTTTTAATTTTTCTAATTTTAAATTTTTAATTAATTCAGATCGTGCTTTGGGAGAAATATCTAATAACTGACCATAAGTAATATCACATTTAGTATTTGCTAAATCTTTAGATAAATAATAAGGTTCAATAGAATATTTATTAGCTAATAATATATGTTTTTCTATCTTTTCATTTTTATTATTATTATTAGTATCGTCATCACGGTTACGTGTATCAGGAGGATCTTTAATATTAAATTGGACTTTCTTTTTATTGGTCCTAACTTTTAATTCTTTTGGATTAATTAAATTTTTATTAAAATTATTAAGGTGATTAGAGTTAAAATTATCAGTAGAAGAATTTAAGTTATTTAACTTTTGATTAGAATTAAAATAATTATTTAAAGTATCATTATTAAAATTATTAAGATTATTAAATTTATTATTAATTAAAATTTTATTATTAAAATCATTAGAATTATTATTATAAGAATTTTCATTATTATTAGAATTAATTAATTAACTTTTTTCATTAGAATTAAATTTTATAGAATTATTATCTGAAATTTTGTTAGAATCATTAATTAAATTAGTGTTAGAATATGTGAATATTCTATGTATACATTATTCATTTACATTACATTACATTAATATTCATAATGTATAAGCCACATATGATATATATAAATACATGTAAACTAGAGTATTATTACTCTTTGTACTCTTTATATTATAATATTCATATAATAAAGTTAACATAATTAATCACATCACATTTGACCATTTAACAATTAGTATTATAATTATAGTTTAATTTATTATAATTTTTATTAGTATTAATAGAATTAAATTCAGAATTATTATTAGAAATATTATTTTTATTAGAAATATTAATTTTATTAGAAATATTATTAAATTTATTAGAAATATTATTATTTTTGTTAGAATTATTATTATTAAAATTAGAATTATTATTAAACTTATTAGAATTATAAGTATTTAAATTATTCGAATTATTATGTTATTAAAATTTTGATTATTAAAATATGTAAAGCCATTAAATTTATTATGTTTATTATTGTTTCTATAACCATTGTTTCTACTATTGTTTCCGTTACAATATTGATTGTCTAAATTAAAATTATTACTACCAGGATTGGTATTATTGAAATTATTACTTGGGAAATTATTAAAATTTGGATTTTGGTTATTAAAATTATTATTCATCATGGAATCCATTTATTTATAATATTGAAATTTTGCATAACCAGAATAGTCGGAGATTGAATGTCCTTTTTCGTGGCAAAATTTACAGAAGGAATCTTTATGCTTGTTATTAAAATTAGAGTTATTATGATTGTTATTGTTAGCTATAAAGTTTTGGTAAAAAAATAGATTATAAATCAACACTTCAATAATAACACTAAAACACAAAATAATAGTTTTAAAGAACAAGTTTTATTAATTTTTTAAATATTAAAATCTTTATTTATTTTAAAGTGTTATTAACAAGAAATCGTTAATAACAATTACATCGATTAAAATACATGAAATTTGATAACTATTTATATTTTTATCTTATTACATTTATAATATATAATTCCTATTGAATTATATTATCTAGCTATTTATTTAAAAACAATACTAACCTAAACTAATAATAAATAATTAACTATTACTAAATAAAGAGAATTATAATTAATAACTAAAATAAATATAATCAATTCTAATTGAGTTCATTTATTATTTATTTATTATTTAAATATTATTAGTAAATTTATTATATATTTTCTATTTAAAAATAATATAAAAGTTGTCATAATTATTTAATATAAATTTAGCATAAAATGCCGTAAGTTTCAACATGACTAATTGCATAGTTTCATGTTGTTAATTTATCTTGTGAAAAACCTTAACTCTTATTATTTAAATTAAATTACATAAAAAGAAATGATTTTCAAATACTAGTTTCACAAGAGAAATTTTTAATTTATTAGTATGATTGGGAAAAAATCGAAATTATGTTAAAAATATTTTCAATAATTTTATACACGTGATTTCAAATAAATTTATTTTAATTTTACTTAAATTTATGATTAAATTTAATTAAAATTATTTAAAGATATTAATAATATCTTTACATTAGCCATCTCGCTTAATAAAACTAGAATTTTTAGTATAATTTGAAAAATTTTGTCATTTCTATTATTTGTTGACAAATTATTATTATTTTGAGTTTTTAGTTTTAACACATTTTCCATTTTATCATAGAATTCTACAGCGTTCATAGCTTCTGATAGCGTAATTTTCTTATTTTTAATTTCCGATTTTACGCTACGCCACACAGCAGTTTTACTGATTATTGTATTCATCACTTAAGTCGTTATATAAATTTAAGTATTTCTGATTGAATTCTTTCACATCGTCTCCTTTATTAATCTTCATAAATTTAATTTCATTAATAATATTATTAGGATCTTTTTCTAATTTATACGTTTTTAGCAATGCATCTCTCATTTGCTCAAGGTTAGGATAAACTAAGTCTCCATTAGTATCCTTAGTTACTAATGCTTGGATACTTTTGGAACCTTGACCTTGCACCTTCATACAGCACCAATCATAAATATCAGTAGGACTAGTTACTTTTTGCATTCTAGTCCATGTAACGAATTGGTCGTACCAACGCTACATCATGTTCCTTGTCTGTAACATTAATTATGGCTTGCAAGAGCATGAAGCGTTGTTGTAAGAGCATCGCCTCATTAAATTCCGACATTTTTCTTTTGTTACGTATTTCAATAAGTTTTTCAAAAATTTCTTCAACGGATATCAATTTAATATTTATTAAGTTTTAAGATAAAAATTTTTTTTTTTTAATAATTCAATATAATAAAGACTATATGTAGTCAGGTGATTTAATAATACTTTATGGAAATTTTATTATATCTTAAATTTAGAATAATATTTCTATTTTTAAAATTCAATATATTCACTATATAATTATATATATAATGATAATTAATATGGTGTTGTTATTAATAGCATCAATTTCGACCAAAGTAACTATAATAGACGTATTGATTAGGGTCTTTCGCACAATAATAACGGTTCCGTCACCTTATTTACACAATCTATGTTCCGTCACGTGCTTCGGGATCTTGTATTAAGAATTTATGTTTTTAATTTTAGAATGTGTGATCACTTTATTAATTATTTATAATTATTATTATATTTTTGTTAAAGGTTATTATTAATTTTAATTATATGATTATAATCATTTACATTTCTGCTAATAAACACTTAATATTATTATTTTCATCTTTCTTGATATATACACAAGGATCACTTAAGAATCTTTTAAAATTTAATTTTAACAATATCTTATTTAATGTTTCGTTCCACATTCTGCCAGATTGTTTAAGACCGTATAATGCTTTGTTCAATTTACAATACCCTTTTTGATTCATTCCTTCTGGCATATTCATATATATGTCCTCTTCTAATCTAGCATTCAAATATGCAGCTTTGATATCCATTTAATGAATATCAAATTTATTTTGTACTGTAATTGCAATAATTGTTTTAAGTGTATCCTGTTTAAGTGTTGGCGAAAAAGTATTTTTGTAATCTATTCCGTAAACTTGTGTATAATCTTTAGCTACTAATATAGCTTTATACTTCACAATTTTACCGTTGGCATCTCTTTTATATTTTAGTACCCATCTTGTTGACACAACATTAGCGTGCTTAGGTACTTTATCTACAATAGTAAAAACATTCATCCTTTTCATATTGTCTAACTCTTCATCAACAGCTTTTAACCACTTATCTTTATCTTTCATATTAAAGATATCAATATAACTACGTGGTTCAATAAAATCATTTTCATTTGTTGATAAGAGTGCAACTGTATCTAGAATATCTTTTATTTTAAATGAACGTTTTGAAGTATGACTAATAATATTATATTCATTACGATAATGATATTTGCGTTTATATCTAGTTTTATTGTTTTTATTTTTATTTTTATTTGGATGTTGTTTATTATCGACTTTATACTTATTTCTATTATTAATATTATCTTCACTTTCAATTTGGTTTATTTCATTAGCATTATCAATATCGTTAACGTTATTATTATTTTCATTAGTTTTATAATTTTTCATTTGTTCCTTTGATTTATGAGAAAGTTCTTTCAATTTGTTTAATAAAAAATGTGTATCTTTTATTTTATCTAATTTTCTCTTTTTAATTGAATTTGCTTGTGTTTTATATCTTTAATTTTATTGATATTATCAATTTTATCATTATCACTTTTATCATTGTTTTTATTTAAGGTAACATTTTTATTTAAATTATTATTTATTCGTTTATTTATATAATTTATTTTGTCCATATAAGTTACGTTATTTTGATAATTATTATTAGTAAATTCTTTATTATTATAACTATACTCACTTCTTAGAGAATGCTTTTTATTTAAATTATTATTATTAAATTTACCTTTATTTAATTCTTCAATTAATTCATTAAAGAATTCACTATTATTTTCTTTATTAAATTTATTATGTTCACTTAAATAATTTTTATCAATTATATCTTTGTTTACATCATTTTCTTTGTTTACATTATTTTTTATTTTCTTCAATTAAATTTTGATTTAAATTATAATTTATAGAATTGATATTTTTATTACTTACATTTAAATTATTAACATCATTGGTTTTATTATTTATGTTATTTTTATTATTTGTAAAATTGTCATTTGAATTATAATTATTTATATCAAAATACTCATTATTTACATTTTTTGATAAATTTGAATTATTTAAATTATTATTATTTCCTTCGATAATTAAATTATTTTTATTGATATAATTATTGTGAATATCCGAATCCTGTTTATTTTCTTTCGATAGGTCTTCATTAACTTTCATGTTGTTTATATTATTTTTTGTACATCCTGGGAATTCATTTCCTAAATTCCGATTTAAATTATTATTTAAATTTAAATCATTTAAATTATTAATTTTAATTAAATTATTAGTGTTATAATTTTCTTTATTCCCATTATGAAAATTTATATTATTTTTTTTTTTGGAAATAAATATTATTATTGTTATTTTCGTTTATTTTCAGAAGGTTATTTTTATTATTATAATTTAAATTTAATGATGAATAATTAAATTCATGATTTGAATGTAAATTATTAAGTCAGTAATTTAAGTTGTATTTTGAAAAATTTTTATTATTATTTTCGAAATTACTGTTATTGTATAAGACCAATAGAATTATTTTGTGATAAATTATTTATATTATTAAAATTATTTTGATTTAAATTATTTATATTATTATATGGGACATTCATTTGATTTAAATTATTATTTAAATTAATTTGATTTTCATTATTAAATAAATTATTATTGTTATTATTAATATTATAAACTTCATGATATTCATTATTATTATTATCATTTATATCGTCTTCAATTTCTTCAGATTCATAAAATGGAGTAAAGTTAAAGATATCTGGAAAGGACAGAGGAGGACCTATATTTGCAGGTTCATCTTCAAGAAATGCGACTGTTCGTGAAAGATTTATTTTATTATTATTAATATCATATATTCTATATGCTGTATGGTTAATTTCGTCATAACCTAAGAATACACCTGGTAAAGTTGTATTACAAAACTTCTTTCTGAATTGTTTAGGAACATAAAAGTATACTCGACAACCGAAAACTTTAAGTCTATTATAATCTACCTTTTCGTTATACAATAATTCATATGGGATTTTGTTATTATTACCTTCATGTGGTAATCGATTATGAATATAATTAGCTGTTGCTACGGCATCCTGCCAAAATTTATGACTTAATTTAGCATCAGCTAACATTGCATCTCCATTAGATATCAATGTTCTGTGCAATCTTTCTACTCTACCATTTTGTTGGGGGTTATGTGGTACTGTGTGTTCATGAATTATTCCAGTTTTATTGTAAAACTCATTAAAATTATTATTGAAAAATTCTGTCCCATTATCTGTTTTTATGTATTTAATATTATAATTTTTAAATATATTTTTAATTTGATTATACCAAATAATAAAAGCATTATATACATCGCTTTTATTTTTGACAAATAATACCCAACTATACCGTGTAAAATCATCGAGTATAGTTACAAAATATCTATTGTTATAAAATGAAAAATCAGGAGCCTTAACCAAATCCATGTGTAAAAGTTCAAAAGGTTCCTATGTATGATTAATTGATGGGTAATATGGTAAATTTGTAAGTTTGGACTTTAAACAAAATTTACATTTTGGTGTAAAATTAATTTTCTTTAATTTATTTTTAATTAGACCAAATCTTCTATGCCTTAGATTCAAACTTGAGTCATTCGTGGCATCTTCAATATTATAACAAGTAACGTTATTGAAGCTTGTAGATATATTACTTTTTGTTGTAAATATTTTGTAGACTTTAGATTCATTTAAATAACTTGTATATATTCTTTTTCCTTTATTATTATACAATAGATCACACCTTGTATTATTGTATTTATTTTTATAGAAAACTATCTTATAATTGTCATCACTTAGATGATCAATTGATAAAAGACTTCTTTTAAAAGATGGAACATATAGGACATCGTTTAATGTTATTTTGTGGTTATTAATTAATCCTATATATACCTATTAATTTTGATTCAACGACATCACCATTAGCAAAATGAATATTAATATGGTGATCATGTGTATCTACTAAATTTTCTCTGTTATGGGTCATGTGATATGACTCCCCAGAGTCTAAAGTCCATATTGTGATGTTACTGTTATTAATATTGGGTTTTTGGTTTTGGGCAGTATAATAACTTAAATTTTGCCCTTCTGGCTTACGCCATTCAACGAAATTTCTTGTTATCAGATATTGCGCTATTCGATTGATTTATATTATTATCATTATAATCGATGGATAACGCATTATCAAAAATCTCATTATAATTTTCTCTATCTTCTTTATCTAGGTTTACCTTAACATTATCAGCATGGTACTTTTCTTTTTTCTTTCTTTGGTCTTTATTTTCGTATTTTCTTTTGTAGTTGTTGTATCTTTTGTAGCTATTTTGTCTTCTTCTAAGGGTTTTGACTCTACAGTCACGTGTTATATGGTCTGCTTTGCCACATTTGAAACATATAACCTTCCTCTTGTTATTTTGTTGATTGTTTATTTCTGAGTTGTACACCTTAATTTTTTCTTGATCACTTTTTAAACTTCGTAAATACTTTAATCTTGGAATAGTCTTTTTTAATTGCTCACAACATTTCTTCCAGTCATTTTGGTATGATATTACATTGGTTAATTGAACAATATCACTAGGTAGTGCATTATATAAATTAAATTTTCTTTCGTCACTTATTGACTCACCTAGTTCTTCTAACTTGTCAATTGTATTTAATAATTTAAAATGAAATATTCCAAAATCATCATTTATATTGTATTTTAAAGTATTCAACTTTTTGATTGTTTCTAATTTTATTTCTTCGTTGTTTTTTACAAAGAGTCCTTGTAAGTGGTTCCAAACTTCATAAGCGATTTTATTCTTAAAATCTATTGTACTTTTGGTTTTATCGTCAAGATTGGTACTGATTAAAAATTTTGTTTTATTATCGTTTTTAATCATTTCATCAGTGACATCTTCGTCATAGTAATATTTAGTTGAACCTCTGACTTTCTTACAATGGCCCTTCTTATAGTCAGGCGAATTTTCGGTGATCATCTTTACATTCTCTTCATATATATGATCATCTAAACCTTTAGATGTTAACATGAGATCCATTTCTGAGGCCCACAATGGATAGTAGCTCGGAGTGAGTTCTCTTTTGGTAGCAGTAGTATTAACTACGTTAATTGAATTGTCTTCCATTTTTTTGATTTTTATGTTGAATGTAATTTAAATTTGAAATTTTAATTATCTAAATTTGAAATTTCAAAATTAATTTAATTTTTAAATTTCTGTAAAAATGTTTTTTAATGTTTTATTAATAATCGTTCAGTTATTGTGGTAAGATTATTGAGCTAATTGAGACTCTTAATCTATTAAGAATTTATGTTTTTAATTTTAGAATGTGTGATCACTTTATTAATTATATATAATTATTATTATATTTTTGTTAAAGGTTATTATTAATTTTAATTATATGATTATAAACATTTACATTTCTTAAAAATTTAATTTGTTTATACATGTAAAACTCCGATGTATATCACGCATGCGCCTCATACATTTACATAACATGTATATTTAATTTATAATTAATTGTAATTTAAGGAGGGACGTATGATATAAAATGAAAATAAAAACTTTAATTATTAATAAATTATTTTATTAATAATTACATAAAAATAAATCAATTAATCACTTGATTAATTATCATATGACTTATTTAATGATCCAGAAATAACGTGATATCAGATAAATTTATGTAATATCATAAATTCTCTAAAAATACATAAAATTAATGTAAACATAAAATTTATAACATAAATTTTATGTTATGTAAATATGTAAATAATTTATAAATTAATTAAGTTTTATTTATTTTAATTATTTTATTTATTATATTTTTATTATATTTTTATAATATTTTTATATTTTTTTTTATATTTTATAATTATTTTATTATTTATATTATACTTTTTATAATATTTAACTAAATATTTATTTCTTATTATTTTTAAATAGTTTTTAATTAAAGAAAATTATATAAAGAATACATTTTTTTTATGTTAATTCTTTGCAATTCAAATAGTTAAAATTATAATAATAAATTGCCAAATTAAATATATTTTATTAGTAAAATTAGTTTAGTAATATTTAATATGAATTTATAAAAATTATTAGTTAATTAAATAAATTTAAATTATAAATTAAATAAATAAATATTTAATAAATAAATAAATAAATAAAATTATATTATATTAATAAACTTCATAAATAATTTATATAACTTCTCCCAGTAAGAGACTGAACCAAAGTGTACTTTATCAAATGGTGGAGATATCGGTTCTCTTTGGAGGGGAAGAAGTTATAATTATTTTACAATAATTATTAAAAAAAAATAATATAAAAAAATAAAAATATATAATTTCTAAATTTCTTAAAAATATATATTTCAAAAATTTAAAAATTAATTTTAAAAATTAGTTTTATTAAATTTTTTTTTTAGTATTTTATATATAAATATATCTTAATATATATTTATATAATTTATAACAAAATTGATTAAATAGTATTATATATAAATATATTGTAAAATATATTTTTATAATTTTATTAGAAGAATTGATTAAATAGTATTATATATAAATATATTGTAATATATATTTATATAATTTTATTAAAAGAGTTGATTATATCTTATTATATATACAAATATATTGTAATATATATTTATATTTAAAAAAAATATTTTATTATTTGTTAGAAATAAGTTTAATATTAAGATATATTTTATTATAGAAATATAAATAATTATAATATAAAATTTATTATTAATAAGATTAAGTATAATTACAAAATTAATGTATGAATATATTATGGCGTATTAGTTTATAAGATATATTTGTTTATGAATATGTAAAATTATTGTAAATTATAAATAATGTAAAATTAATATTTATTATAAAAAAGTATCTTTTATAAATAAAAAAGTATAAATTAAAAAACTGAATTTTTAATAGATTAAGAGTCTCACTGACTCTATAGTGTTATTGTTAAGAAATTTTTTAAAGTTATAATATAATTTGAGTATGAGTGAATATAAAGAAAACTCTACAAGAAGAGTTTTAAATAAAACTAATTTCAGCATATGGAAACAAGAACTATATCTTGTTCTTGAAGAACATGATCTAGGAGATTATATTTTAGAAGAAAAAATTAAAAAAATTTCCGAAGAAGATATTCCTGAGGGAGAAGATAAAACTATTTATAAGCCTGTACCAAGATCAAGCATATATCGTTATGATAAAAACGTAACAAAGGAAATTATTAAAAATGATGTAAAGGTTAAAAAAATAATCTTAAATAGTATAAGTGATGAACTTTCACAAAATTTGAATATTTTATACAATCAACTGCCTTTGAAATATATAATTTAATTAAAAAGTTAAATGTGAATGAAATTAAATATCACATTGAAAAATTAAAAAAGTCATTAAGTACTACAACTTATTCAGTTAATGATCAATTACCGGTTTTTCTAACTAATATGGATAAAAATTTTAATGAACTTAATGAAATGGGTGTTAAATTAACAGAAAAAGAAAAATTTGATTACCTATATAATGCGTTACCTTTAGATATGGTAATAAAAACAAACTTAATTTCACTACAAAATGAAGCATGGGAAAAGGTTTCTTCTTATATGATTGAAACAAATCAACGTTTAGCCAACTTAAAAGAAGAAAGAATAAAAAATGGCTTAAAACAAATTACTGCTCTAAATACAGAATCAAGAAAGGACCAAAATATGAATGAATCAAATCTTATTCGTTCTTCAAATAATTATGATAAATTCAATAAACATAGAAATACATATAAAAATAAAATTAAAAATTATTCCAATCAATCTGAAAAATTTATATCAAAAAAGAACACTAATTATAAAAAGGGACCAGAAAATAATGGAAAAGGGAGGCAAAGATACAAAAATTATCACAAATAAAAGGATCATATCCGACAACGTATTCTCAACCAATTATACACAAAATAATACAAAATATATTAATAAACACGAAGAATTTTTCTTCGAAATTATAATAATTCATATAATACTGAATCAAATAATACATCAAACTCTAGCCTTTTACCTTTCAAAAATTTAAATTATTATTTAACAGAATCAAAAGATAATAATATTAAAAATAATTCAATAATATCATGGACAATTGATTCTGGTACTACTTTTCATATGACTGGTAATTTAGATTGTTTATCAAATAAAAGAAAACATTATAAAAAGATATATTTTGCAAATGGTGAACATGTTATATCAAAATATATAGGAACATATTATGGATATATTAATGACAATAAAATTACACTTAAAAATGTATTGTATGTACCAGAATTTAAAAAGAATTTAATTTCTATAGATTGTTTAAGTAATCAGCATTTTAAGACTGTTTTTCAAAAATATGATAATAAAAATTGGTGCCATATATATAATAAAAATAATAATAAAGTATGTTGCACCAGCGCAAATAATTCAAATACTTACGTAATATGGACATCTAAAAATAAAATAAATTTTGAGAATAATCTTGCAGTATCATATTCAAATACTGTGAATAAAGAAGATTTCAATTTTTTTCAAATATGGCATAGGAGATTCGGTCATTATAACATCAATAATATTAAAGACATATTACTAAAAATTAATAATAATTGCAATTGTAAAATATGCACTAAAACAAAATTAAAGAATTTTCCTTTTCATCCTAATGACAAAAAGGCAAATGAACCACTGGAACTAATTCATATGGATACAGTCACTATAAGTGATTATTCTTTATATGGTAATAAATATTTTCTCTCTATTCTTGATGACTATTCACGTTTTTGTTGGATTATATTTTTAAAATCTAAATCTGAAGTCTTTCCTGCTTTCTTAACTTGGTACAATAAAATTAAAAATATTTTCAATAAAAATATAAAACATATACGTACTGATAACGGTACAGAATTTACAAACAATGCCTTTAGTCAATTCTGTGAGAGTAATGGAATTATTCACGAATATTCTGTTCCTTATTCGCCACAACAAAATGGACGTGTTGAACGGCTACATGGATCGTTAATTCCAAACGCAAGAGCAATGTTGGAGGATGCTAAATTAAATCATGTTTTTTGGGAAGATGCTATTGCTACCGCCAATTATATACACAATAGAATTCCACATAAAGGTATTGGAAATAAAATACCTTTTGAACTGTTATATGGTGAAAAAGTAGATTACTCTAAACTTAAAGTATTTGGTTGCCAAGTATTCTTTTATGTTCCAAAACAATTAAGAAATAAGTTAACCAATTCTGCTTTACCAGGTATATTTATTGGTTATGATAATAATCCTACTGCTTATAAGATATATGATATTACTAATAATAAAATTGTTATTTCTTGTTCAGTTGTATTTTTTGAAGATTCTCCTTGTAACTGTGATGCTCCAACTTCCTCTCCTAATTTTATTAATCTTACACCTTATTATGAAAACGGGGGAAGTGATGATGATAATGAAATTAATTTTCATAATAACAATAACAATAATAATAATAATAATAATAATAATAATAATAATAATATTAATAATAATAATAGTAATAGTAATTATAATATTGAAATAGAAAATAAATACAATTCTAATATTAATTATGACAATAAAGGGTATTTTAATAATAGTAATTATTCGTTAAATAGTAATAATAATTTAACATATTTGCCTTTAAATTATGAAAATTTTTATTATCCAAATTTTAGTAATGAAAAAAATTTTTTAAATCATTTTTATTAGCCACCAAATAAAATATATCCATTTATACCAAATTATTATAATAATAATAATTTACAACAAAATTTTTCTTCTCCTGTTTTAAATTATCAACATTTGAATTCTCAAAGTGGTCATTTAAATAATTTAAAATGCTAATTTTGAAAATTCTAATAATTCTGAAAATGAACTTAATTTACTGAAAAATAATAATTATTATAATAAAAATGATAATTTAAATAATAATTTAAATAATAATTCAAATAATAATATAAGTAATAATTTAATTAATAATTTAAATTTAAAATCAAAAAATGAAATTTCAATTGATCAAAATGAATATTCTAATCAAATAAACAAACAGAACGAAACTACTGGACATAATAATAAAGAAGAAAACACAGGAATAAACAACGAAGAAAACAAAAATATACAGGATGAATTAATTCCAAAACAAAATGTTAAAAATGAAATTTCAAATTTAAGTTTCAATAAATTAAACGTAAATAATGAAGATGTAAACAAAGTAAAAAATTTACAAATCTTTATTTTTAGGAATATATTCTATAGATTCTTTAGTTTATGGTGTTGTAAAGATTCAATAAAATCTTCAATAATTAATTATTACTGTAACGAATATTGGAATATCCGTGTTTTAAAGAGTGTAACACAATAGGTAAGCACTTTTTGATTAATAAGTAATTTGGTTTTTTAAAATATAGTTTTATTAATTAAGAAATTTAAAAATATTAATTATAAAGATTAATTATTGTAATATTTCGAATTATTTATTAATTAATTCAATAATTAATAAAAACACAATTTTTAGAATATTTTTTTTTTTTTGGCTGCGAAATTCACTCCTATTTATAGTTTTTCAAAATTTAAATCCATAAAAATTTAAAACCATAAAATCATTAAAAAGTTTCATAAAAATTGATTATTTTCGGTTAAAAAGAATCTAAAAGAAATAATGATAAAAGATAAATTAAAATAGAATTTCTATCTGATTTGTTTCTATTAATTTCTAAGAATTTCTTTTGTTAATTTTTACAGAAATTTATACAGAAACAAATACAGAAACAAATACAGAAATGAAGTATAAAAATTCTTTAAAATTTAAATGATATAAAATTTTAGTAAAGGTGTGAGTCGAACCCTAGTGGTTCAGGCTGAGGTCATAGTGACTAACCACTATGCCAGCATTCTAATTTCTAATTTTTTAAGATTCGTTACATGGTCCTCCTCTAGGATTCGGATGCCAGACGAATCTTTTGCTTTAAATCTAAACTATTTCTAATTCTAACTTTTATAATAATAAACTATAACTAAAATACTTATAGGAGTGATAATTTAATTAATACATTGGATAATAAAAATTACATGAATTTTAAGTTTTAAAAATAAAGTATAAAAATAAAACTATCTAGAATAAATGTTTTTGAATAATATAAAATAATTTTTTTTTTTTTTTTTTTAAAATAATCATAAGTTAGAATGATTAATAGTACTTTGATGAAATAAAATTTATTTTTGATTAAATGATTTATATTTAGTTGGACTCATTAAAATCTTTGATTAGTTCAGGGCAGTTGAGGTTGGATTCAGGTTCCCACGAGGCATCAGATAGTGAGTATCCTTTCCATTTGATGAGATATTGAATTTTTCCATAATGTTTTCTTTTATCCAGAATCTTTTCAACTTCATATTCTTCTTCATCATCTATGATAACCGGTGGAGGTGATGCTTGAGTTCTATTAAAATTGTCTTCATAATATGGTTCTAATTCGGATACATGTATAATTGGATGAATTCTATACTTCTTTGGTAGATCTAATTTGTAAGTTACCGGAGAGATTTTCTTTATAATTTTGAAAGGTCCTAATTTTCTTGGTTTAAGTTTTTTGTTTTTGTTTCTTAAAATGAGAGAACTATTCAGCCATACTTTATCATTTTTCTTGAATTCTGGGGCTTGGGTTCTGTGTTTATTTGCAAAGTTTTCTTGTTTCTTAGAGGCGGTTTCCAAATTCTTTTTTAATTCCTTAGAGAGATCAGATAAATTTACTACAAAGTCTTCAGCTCTTGGTACATCGATGTTACTTGGTATTTCTGGTGAATGCCTAGGATTGAATCCATAATTTGCATAGAAAGGTGAGTAATTAGACGATTCCTGGATTGCATTGTTGTAACTGAATTCGGCCAGATAAAGATAGTTACTCCAATTAGATCCTTTGTAGTTAGCAAAACATCTTAAATATTGTTCAATAACGGAGTTCACCCTCTCCGTCAAACCGTTAGTTTGGTGATGGGATGGAGAAGAGAACTTCAACTTAATGTCGAGGGCATCGCAAACAGCAGTCCAAAATTTAGAGGTAAATTGGGTTCCTCTATCGGATAGAATTTCATTTGGTAAGCCGTGGAGTCGAAAGACGGTTTTCATAAAAGCAGAAGCAGTGTCAGGGGCGGAAGGAACGTTTTCAAAAGGAATAAAGTGGCACATTTTAGAGAAGCGGTCGACAATGACAAAGATACAAGTAAAACCAGAAGATTCAGGGAGATCGGTAATAAAATCCATAGCAATAGAGATCCAAGGGCGATTAGGAATTTCAAGCGGTTGTAAGTATCCATAAGGTTTGTGTCTTGAGTCCTTAGAACGGCTGCAAGTTTCGCAGGAGCGAATATAGTCTTTAGCATCAGAGTTAAGCGAGGGCCACCAAAAGTCGCGATTTAAAAGATTAATTGTTTTTCGAATTCCGAAGTGACCAGCGGAGGGAGAGTCATGGCAGATCTTAAAAGCGTGTGAGCGGCAGTTAGGCGGAATATAAAGTTTGTTGTCAAAGAGAAGGTAACCGTTACTAAGTGAGAATTTATCGATTTTAAGATGTGGGATTGGGAGCTTGTTATTTCCAAGGTAGTCACAAACGTTATGATAAAATGAATCGTTTTTACATTCGGAAAGGATTTCTTCAGTGAAAGGTACAGCGGAAGTTGGGAAAGCAGCAAAGTTTTCAGGACGGAGCACTGAGAAGGGGATTTCATTAGAATTTTGTTCAGAAGCAGCATAATCAGGTCTTCTTGAGAGCGCATCGGGTTTTCCATTGATTGAGCCAGAGCGATAGACAATTTTGAAGTTAAACTCGGATAAGAATAGAGACCAACGAATAAGCCTTTGTGTCATCTTTTCAGGTTTTTTCTGATAGAGAAGGTTGCGATGATCAGAATAAATTGTAAACGGTGTATGTGTTCCTTTCAGAAGATGTCGCCAGTTTTCCAATGCAGAGATGATTGCTAAGAGCTCCTTATCGTAAATCGGGTAGTTTCTTTCTGGTGAAGTAAGAGATCTTGAATAAAAGGCAATGGGATGAATTTTATTATCTTTTGAAGAAGTTTGGGAGAGAACAGCACCTATAGCAAAATTTCTGCTATCGGTTTCGACCATGAATGGGAGATTTCGGTCAGGATAAGCGAGAACGGGAGCAGAAGTAAATTTGGATTTGATTGTATTAAAAGATTCTTCAGCTTCTTCGGACCAGAGAAATTCGGAGTCTTTCCTTAAGAGAGCATTGAGGGGATGAGCTAGTTTTGCGAAATTGGGTATGAAGCGTCTATAGTAATTGGCTAAACCTAGAAACGATTGAATGTCTTTAACACATGTTGGAGTAGGCCATTCGAGTATAGAAGAGATCTTTTTTGGGTCCATAAATATACCATTGGAGGAGATTCTATGACCAAGGAAATCGATAAATGGAACGCAGAATTCGCATTTTTCGAGCTTTGCGTATAATCCTGCTTTACGGAGTCTAGTGAGAATTTCAGCGAGATGTATCCAATGAGAATCCAAATCAGGAGAAAAGATAATTATATCATCAATGTAGCTGAAGGCGAATTTTCCAAGACAGTCTTCAAGAACGTCATTTATGAAATGTTGGAATACTGCTGGTGCATTTTTCAAGCCGAAAGGCATCACGCGGTATTCGTAGTGGCCATACTTACACGTAAACGCAGTTTTATACTCGTCTCCTTCCTTTATTCGAACTAAATTGTATGCTGAGCGGAGATCGAGTTTTGAAAATATTTTTCCTTTACTCAAGTGTTCTAACATATCGTTTATAAGTGGTAGAGGATACGAGTCCCGAATAGTGATGTCGTTAAGTTTGCGGTAGTCTACACACATACGAAGTTCACCGCTTTTCTTAGGTACGAAAAGTACAGGGGCACCTGCTGGTGACTTTGATTTACGTATGAATCCTTTAACGAGATTTTCATCAATATATTCCTTAAGAGCAATGGATTCTTGTTCAGTGAGTGGGTAGATTGGGCCATAAAACAGTTTTGCATCGGGTTTTAGTTTTATCTCACAATCATATTGACGATGAGGTGGTAGTTTGTTGGCAGATTTTTCATCGAAGACATCAATAAATTGCAAAAGCTTTTCAGGAAGATTGTTCGTTTCAGGTTGATTAATTGATTCTAAGGTTTCATCATCAAGTTGGGGTTCTTTTTCTGTAACGTGAGCAGTGAAAGTCATAGGAATAACCAGGCAATTATTAGTGCAATAACTTGATTTAAAGCAAAGTTTCTTTTCAGAGAAATTTATCATTGGATTATGGGTACAGAGCCATTCAGAGCCAAGTATGCAGCAGTAAGAGGGTAAATCGATGATGTAGAATTCAGCTAAGCATTTGTGATTATCATAAGTGAGGGAGAGTGGCATGGTTTTGCCTAATATAGTTTGATTTCCACCTATACCGGAGACTTGTGGGACAACATTTTGTTTTTCGAAGGGAATATTATTTTCTTTTGCGAAGTAGATATCCATAAGATTTAATTGTGATCCGGAGTCAATTAAAATTTTGGTTTTAACAGAAGCGTTTGAGGTACTTATATTGAATTCAAAGGTTGCAGTTTTAACATTGGGATTATCAGAGAGTCTTGGTCTTGGTTTGGTTGTTTCTGGATTTGTTACGTAAGTAGTATTACTGCTTGTACTGTTATTATTGTTTCTTTTTCTGTTTTTGATGGGGCAATTATCAAGTTGGTGGTCAGTAGATCCACAATAGAGGCAGAGGTTTTCCTTTCTTCTTTTTTCTTTCTCTTCTTTTGAAAGAGGTCCATGGGTTTTATTAGGTTTGGATTGAAAAGGTTTTTTACCAGCGTTTCTTTTAAAATTGTTTCTAGTATTACTATTATTGTTGTTTTGTCGGTTGGTTAAGTTATTAAAGTTTCGATGGTTTGATATGCGGCTATCGATTCTGGAAGCAATTGTTTGCATTGCGAATAATGAACGGGGTCCTGGAAACATTTCGAGTATTCTGGTAGCTATTTGGTCTTGTAATCCATCCAAGAAAGCATCCATCTTGGCTTCTTCGTTCCAAGATGAATCATCAGCATATCGGTTGAATTCCATGATATAATGTTGAATATCACCGATTCTTTTTTGCTTTATTGTTCTTAACCTATGGTTTGCCACGAAAGTTGCGTCATTATTCCCAAAAACCGATTTCATTCGTTCGATGAATTCTTCGTAATTACCTAGGCATGGATCCATGTTTTCAATTAACGTTGCTGCCCAGTTCATAGCGGTTCCATATAGTCTTGAAATAATGTATACCACTTTTGATTCATCATCAACGAATCTATCTGGATAGATCATAAAAAGAAGTTCAATTTTAGCGAGGAATCCTTTAAAATACCTTCTATCGCCGGCGAATCCATCCTTGAGTGTTGCATTACTATTGTTTACTTCTTCCATTTTTTTTTTTTTTTTTTTTTTTTTTTTTTTTTTTTTTTTTTTTAATTCTAATTATTGATTACTAATTATTAATTATTAATTATTAATTATTATTAATTATTAAATATTGATTATTACTAATTATTATTAATTATTATTAATTATTATTATTAATTATTACTAATTATTGAATATTGATTATTACTATTAATTATTACTAATTATTGAATATTGATTATTATTATTATTAATTATTAATTATTAATTATTATTATTAATTATTAAATATTAATTATTAATTATTAATTATTACTAATTTTTTTTTTTTTTTTTTTTTTATACTAATTATTCAATTGGTTATTTATATTAAAACTATTAAATATCTAAATTATTATTATTATTTTTTTTTTTTTTTTTTTTAGTTATTATAATCATTAATTTTGATTGAATAATAAATATACAATATAATTAATTATTAGAAGAAGTAAATATTTAATTTCAATATAAATAATTTTAATTTCAAGGATGGTTATATGGATTATTGAAAATATTAATAATTTTAATATATAGTAAAATTCAAGGGTTCCGATTGAATTTATAAATTCATGCATGAATTTTGGTAGAAAAATTTATAGTCTTGGTAAGTGGTTTCAAAAATAGTAGAAAATGGGATTCCTTAACGGGGTTCCAAAAAGAGTAGTAGAGAATGGGATTCCTTAACGGGGTTCCAAAAAAGAATAGTAGTAAATGGGATTCCTTAACGGGGTTCCAAAAATAGTAGTAGAAAATGGGATTCCTTAACGGGGTTACAAAAAGAGTAAAAGTGCAAAGGTATTGTGCTTAGTTTAGTGGTGTTTTTATTGTAACGAATATTGGAATATCCGTGTTTTAAAGAGTGTAACACAATAGGTAAGCACTTTTTGATTAATAAGTAATTTGGTTTTTTAAAATATAGTTTTATTAATTAAGAAATTTAAAAATATTAATTATAAAGATTAATTATTGTAATATTTCGAATTATTTATTAATTAATTCAATAATTAATAAAAACACAATTTTTAGAATATTTTTTTTTTTTTTTGGCTGCGAAATTCACTCCTATTTATAGTTTTTCAAAATTTAAATCCATAAAAATTTAAAACCATAAAATCATTAAAAAGTTTCATAAAAATTGATTATTTTCGGTTAAAAAGAATCTAAAAGAAATAATGATAAAAGATAAATTAAAATAGAATTTCTATCTGATTTGTTTCTATTAATTTCTAAGAATTTCTTTTGTTAATTTTTACAGAAATTTATACAGAAACAAATACAGAAACAAATACAGAAATGAAGTATAAAAATTCTTTAAAATTTAAATGATATAAAATTTTAGTAAAGGTGTGAGTCGAACCCTAGTGGTTCAGGCTGAGGTCATAGTGACTAACCACTATGCCAGCATTCTAATTTCTAATTTTTTAAGATTCGTTACAATTACATAATTAATTAATGAAATAAAATTACATAAATTTATGATTTACGTATATGAAAATTAATTATAAATTTATGTAAACTTTTCATAAAGGATAAATTATTATTTAAATAATTTTGGATAATAAATTTAATTTAAATAATTTATTTAAGTTAGTTAATTTAGTTTAGTTTATTTAAAATAGTTATTCTATTTAACTTAGTTTAGTTAGTTTAAAATACTTTAAAATTAATTTCGGAATAGTTTTAAATAGTTTATAAAAATAGTTTTGAATTGTAAATATATAAACATTAGTATTAATAATATTTATATAATAAATAAATAATAAATGAGTTTTTATTGAATTTAATTATTATTGTAAATAAGTTGAAAGTTTATTGAATTAATTATTGTTTAGTTTTAGTTAATTATTATTTAATAAAATTATTAATAAATATTTTGTTTATAAATAAATAGTAATATATGTAAATTAAATAGAAATAATATACAAACTAACTTAACATAATATAACTTTTACACAACAACGACGACTACACGACTAGCTACTTCTCTTAATTCCGAGAAATGCTTTATTTTTATGTTATTTAGTTATAATTAACTATTTAATTAATTGTTCTTGTGATTAGAATAAACTATTAATAATTATTATTTAAGGAAATATTTAATAACTATATAAATATAAATATAAAATAATAAGAATATAATTAAAACATTGATTTATGCTATAAAATTTATTATTAATTATAAATATAATTAATTTATAGAAATCAAGCCACATATTGAAATTGTAAAATCATTAGATTTAAATTTGATTTATGACATTAATTTATGTTTGAATAATAAAAACTAATTTTATATTAATTAAGGTTTGAATATTTCATTTTATATCATTCGTCCCACCTTAAGATACAACTATACCTTAGTTGTATTAAACTTGATAATATTTTTAAGGTGTACTGGTCGTTCTAAGCATGTATGTGTATTAGGATCCATTAATTGAACTGTATTAAATTTCTTTTTAACTACTTGATAAGGTCCAACAAAATAAGGGTCTAATTTATATCTCGAAAATTTTTTTACTTTGACTAACTCGCCAATTTTTATGTCATTTTGTTTCTTTGTTGCATATTTTTCTGTAGTATTTGAAAATTCATTTTTCATGATAATTTTTCTAGAGTTATCTCGGTCTTTAATGTATTCTTCTGAATTTAAATTTATAAAATGGTCCTCTAAAACTTCTTTCTTAAATTCACTAATTTCTTTGTTACCTTTAGTATTAATTTCATTTTGTTCTTGTTCTATTTCATTTGCACTTTCATTACTACTAGAATCTTTATGATTTATACCATTAACTTGGTAATTATTATTGTTAATATATGTATCTATTTTATTTTCTAATATTATATTCATATATAATATTATATTATTGAAAACTTGGTATAATTGATTTTGCAATTGACATAAATCCTGAGTTTTATGTTTTTCATCCATAAAAGCATCTCTTTCATTATATTGTAATATATAGGAATTTATATTGTGCAATATATTATTATTATACTTAATGATATTGGATTTTAATTGAATTAATTGATTTATAAATTTTTTTAATTTATTTTAATTTATTTCTTGTATATGTCTATTACAATTTATATTATTCTTCATATTATTAATATATTCTAATATATTATCATTTAAATTAGTTAATTTATTTCTATATATATTTTGATTATAATAAATTTTATTATCTTTGGTGTCTCCAGAATTTATTGAATTTTTGGAATATTCCATGATTTTTGGATTTTCTATATACCTTGCTTTTTCCCTCGAAATTTTTAAATTTGAAATAATTTTGAAATTTTTAATTTTATTGTCTAAATTAATTTTTGGAATTTTTGCATTAGAAATTTTTAACTTTTCTGATTTATTAAAATTTTTACTTTTCATAATGTCCTTCTTTCTTAAGTCCTTATTCTTTCCCTCCTGAGATGATACTTCCTTTTTCTTAGATATTTCTTTTATACTATTTTCTTCATTATTCTTATTAGGTCTAATAAAATTGATACCACACGAATTCTTTTCAATAGCTTGGTTCTCAACGATAGGAGCAATGATATCAAAGTTTTCAACTGAAGTAAAACGACACAACGATCTTAACATAGGATGAATAAAAAGGTAATTATCAGCAATTGATTTAAGTCCTAATAAGAAATCAAAGTAAATATCTTTATGATCAATAACACAGAAATCTGCTGTGAAAGTATAATTATTAATTGAAACTTTTAGTCGAACCACGATAGCATTCGCAATAGTACTATCCCCAAGAGCTTCATAAATTCTGCCTCTACATATATTAACTTGTTCATAGGTACCAGGTAGACTATTAATATAACTAGTACTCACTAAATTCAAATTACTTCCAGAATCTATGTGTAATCTTCCTTCGGTATTGTCTACCGATGCATTTACGATTCCCAAGTCGTCACTATGAAATTTTGTATTTTCTATTTTATTCTGATTATTTTCTTTTTCATTAATAATAAAAGGTTTCATGGCGTCCAAAGAGCTAACAAATTTAATTTTTTCTAATTTTAAATTTTTTGTTAATTCGGACCTTAATTTGGGACATATATCTAGAATTTGACCAAAAGTAATATTGCATTTGGTATTGGCTAAATCTTTAATAATTTTATACGGTTCCATATTGGTTAATTTAGCTAGATTTATGTGACGTTCTGGTTTTGTGTTACCTTCCTGTTCATTAATTTTTAATTTTGTTTCTTCAAAGTTCACTTTCTTATTAATTACAGTTCCTTGTAAATTATTAATATTTGAATTTTTGAAATTATTTCTATTTTTGTTATTCAACTGGTCTTCACGTGATGATTTGTTAACATAATTATTACTTTCTTTATTAATTTTATTTTTATTTTTAATTTCTTCATCTTTGTTAAATTTATTATCATTAATAACATGATTATTATTATTGTTTAAATCTGGAGAAGATTTATTTATTTTAATGCTCTCATTAAAGGTAATTGTCTTTAAATTCTTTCTAACTTTAGGTTTTAGTATTTTCCTTTTAGATAAATCAACTTCTTCTTCTACTTCATCTTTTTCTTCTTCATCTCTATGGAAAATATCGCTTTTACTTGCTGTATTTGCTTTAGCTTTCCTAATTTCCGTTCCAGCATCTAAAGAAAATTCCTTTCTTTTGGCAGCATCAACAAAATATTTCTTCTTCTCAGGAACGTTATTGGAATTTAAGGGAGAACGTTCACTCCCTCTTAGTAGTTTAAACGTTCGTTTGAGACATTAGTAGAACCACTTGATTCTTCATTTAACATTCTTTGGTATTTCAAATATTCAAAATGATTAAATTTTGGACAATTGTATTTCTTGTGACCTTCTTCGTTACAAAAATAGCACATCTGTACTCTATATTTACCTTTATTTCCATCATTATTCAAATTATTATTTTTGAAATTATTATCACGTGATTCATGAGTGACTGGTTTATTGTTAAAATTTTTGTTATTAGGTGAATTAAATTTTTGGTTAAAAGAAGAATTTCCATTAAAGTTACTGGTTCTTTTTCCACATTCATTTTCAACTTCATCAATTAATTCAGCTGTAGAAAAAGCTTTTGCTAGACTAATTCTTTTTCCCGCAAGTTTAACACCTTTCCATGCTTCTTTCTTGTTAAAAATTGACTTCAAATAATCAGAAACAGAAATGCATCTACGATCATCTTCATCGAGTTTATTATATAATTCTTTATATTCTTTATTAAATTCCTTTATATTTCCTCTGGTAGATATTGCCATATTTTTAAGTTTATCAATGATGTCTTCTGGATCCATATATAGGTCATGAAATTCTAGAAGAGCATCACGTATTTCTTCTAAAGATGGATAAACAATATTATTATGCACATCTTTAGTTACTAATGCATTAAGACAATGGATACTTTTACCAATCACTTTAAATTTGCAATTATTAAAAATTTCTTTTTCATCAGTAATTTGGTAAAGAGTGATCCAAGCCTTCATCTGGTTATACCAAGCATCAACATCCTTATTTGAATCTGAAAGGACTTGAATGCATTGGAATTGCATTAGTTTATTTTGATTTTTAATTAATTCTTCAGTCATATTTTTAACTTTAATTCTATTTTCTAATTGACTGAAAAATTCTTTAATCGAAAACAATTTTTTTTTTTTTTTTTTTTTTTTTTTTTTTTTTTTTTTTTTATTATTATTATTATATTTTATTTTATTTTATTAAAATAAATAATATCAAAATTTATTAAATATATTTTTCCTCCCACGAGAGCCGATATCTCCACCAAATGATATACAACTCAAAAGTTCGATGTACTTTTGTTGGGATTTATTTATTAAATTTATTAATTTATTATTTATTTATTTAATTTTATATAGAAACTACATATATTTAAAAAGACTATTTAACAACTTTCTTATTCTTTTAATTACAAACTAACTTAACATAATATAACTTTTACACAACAACGACGACTACAGCCATTCTCTTAATTCAGAGAAATGCTTTATTTTTATGTTATTTAGTTATAATTAACTATTTAATTAATTGTTCTTGTGATTAGAATAAACTATTAATAATTATTTAAGGAAATATTTAATAACTATATAAATATAAATATAAAATAATAAGAATATAATTAAAACATTGATTTATGCTATAAAATTTATTATTAATTATAAATATAATTATATATAGAAATCAAGCCACATATTGAAATTGTTGTAAAATCATTAGATTTAAATTTGATTTATGACATTAATTTATGTTTGAATAATAAAAACTAATTTTATATTAATTAAGGTTTGAATATTTCATTTTATATCATTTTTTAATATTATAATATAACAAAAATATAAAATAATATATAATAAGGTTTAAAGATAATATATTATACTAATTAAGAATAATTAAAATATAGTTTTAATATAACTTTAAAGAATATAAAAATATAATTTAATATAATGATATAAAATGAAATATTCAAACCTTAATTAATATAAAATTAGTTTTTATTATTCAAACATAAATTAATGTCATAAATCAAATCTAAATCTAATGATTTTACAACAATTTCAATATGTGGCTTGATTTCTATATATAATTATATTTATAATTAATAATAAATTTTATAGCATAAATCAATGTTTTAATTATATTCTTATTATTTTATATTTATATTTATATAGTTATTAAATATTTCCTTAAATAATAATTATTAATAGTTTATTCTAATCACAAGAACAATTAATTAAATAGTTAATTATAACTAAATAACATAAAAATAAAGCATTTCTCTGAATTAAGAGAATGGCTGTAGTCGTCGTTGTTGTGTAAAAGTTATTTTATGTTAAGTTAGTTTATAATTAAAAGAATAAGAAAGTTGTTAAATAGTCTTTTTAAATATATGTAGTTTCTATATAAAATTAAATAAATAAATAAATAATAAATTAATAAATTTAATAAATAAATCCCAACAAAAGTACATCGAACTTTTGAGTTGTATATCATTTGGTGGAGATATCGGCTCTCGTGGGAGGAAAAATATATTTATTAAATTTTGATATTATTTTTTTTAATAAAATAAAATAAAATATAATAATAATAATAATAAAAAAAAAAAAAAAAAAAAAAAAAAAAAAAAAAAAAAAAAATTGTTTTCGATTAAAGAATTTTTCAGTCAATTAGAAAATAGAATTAAAGTTAAAAATATGACTGAAGAATTAATTAAAAATCAAAATAAACTAATGCAATTCCAATGCATTCAAGTCCTTTCAGATTCAAATAAGGATGTTGATGCTTGGTATAACCAGATGAAGGCTTGGATCACTCTTTACCAAATTACTGATGAAAAAGAAATTTTTAATAATTGCAAATTTAAAGTGATTGGTAAAAGTATCCATTGTCTTAATGCATTAGTAACTAAAGATGTGCATAATAACATTGTTTATCCATCTTTAGAAGAAATACGTGATGCTCTTCTAGAATTTCATGACCTATATATGGATCCAGAAGACATCATTGACAAACTTAAAAATATGGCAATATCTACCAGAGGAAATATAAAGGAATTTAATAAAGAATATAAAGAATTATATAATAAACTCGATGAAGATGATCGTAGATGCATTTCTGTTTCTGATTATTTGAAGTCAATTTTTAACAAGAAAGAAGCATGGAAAGGTGTAAAACTTGCGGGAAAAAGAATTAGTCTAGCAAAAGCTTTTTCTACAGCTGAATTAATTGATTAAGTTGAAAATGAATGTGGAAAAAGAACTAGTAACTCTAATGGAAATTCTTCTTACAACCAAAAATTTAATTCACATAATAACAAAATTTTTAATAATAAATCAGTCATTCATGAATCACGTGATAATAATTTCAAAAACAATAATTTGAATAATGATGGAAATAAAGGTAAATGTAGAGTACAGATGTGCTATTTTTGTAACGAAGAAGGTCACAAGAAATACAATTGTCCAAAATTTAATCATTTTGAATATTTGAAATACCAAAGAATGCTAAATGAAGAATCAAGTGGTTCTGCTAATGTCTCAAATGAACGTTTAAACTACTAAGAGGGAGTGAACGTTCTCCCTTAAATTCCAATAACGTTCCTGAGAAGAAGAAATATTTTGTTGATGCTGCCAAAAGAAAGGAATTTTCTTTAGATGCTGGAACGGAAATTAGGAAAGCTAAAGCAAATACAGCAAGTAAAAGCGATATTTTCCAAAAAGATGAAGAAGAAAAAGATGAAGTAGAAGAAGAAGTTGATTTATCTAAAAGGAAAATACTAAAACCTAAAGTTAGAAAGAATTTAAAGACAATTACCTTTAATGAGAGCATTAAAATAAATAAATCTTCTCCAGATTTAAATATTAATAATAATCATGTAATTAATGATAATAAATTAAATAAAGATGAAGAAATTAAAAACTATATTGATAAAAATAAGTATAAAATTAATAAAGAAAGTAATATGTGTGAAGATAAAATTATTGGTGTCAATAATAAAAATAAAATTATTGATAATAATATTAAACGTAATAAAAATTTTAAATCAAGAAATGATAATAATGTTTATACCAAATTTAACAATAATATTAATGAGGATAAAAGCAATTATATTGAAAGTCTTAATGAACCACTACATGTAAATAAAAATTATGTTGAAAGGATGTCACGTGACAATCAGCCAGATAACCGAAATAGAAATAATTTCAAAAATTCAAATATTAATAATTTACAAGGAACTGTAATTAATAAGAAAGTGGACTTTGAAGAAACAAAATTAAAATTTGATGAACGGGAAGGTAACACAAAACCAGAACGTCACATAAATCTAGCTAAATTAACCAATATGGAACCATATGAAATTATTAAAGATTTAGCCAATACCAAATGCAACATTACTTTTGGCCAAATTCTAGATATATGTCCCAAATTAAGGTCCGAACTAACCAAAAATTTAAAATTAGAAAAAATTAAATTTGTTAGCTCTTTGGATGCCATGGAACCTTTTATTATTAATGAAGAAGAAAATAATCAGAATAAAATAGAAAATACAAAATTTCATAGTGACGACTTGGGGATCGTGAATGCATCTGTAGACGAAACCAAAGGAAGATTACTCATAGATTCTGGAAGTAATTTGAATCTAGTGAGTACTAGTTATATTAATAGTTTACCTGGTACCTACGAACAAGTTAGTATATGTAGAGGACGAATTTATGAAGCTCTTGGTGACAGTACTCTCGCCAATGCTATTGTGGTTCGACTGAAGGTTTCAATTAATAATTATACTTTCACAGCAGATTTCTGTGTTATTGATCATAAAGATATTTACTTTGATTTCTTATTAGGACTTAAATCAATTGCTGATAATTACCTTTTTATTCATCCTATGTTAAGATCATTGTGTCGTTTTACTTCAGTTGAAAAATTTGATATTATTGCTCCTATTGTGGAAGACCAAGATATGGAAATGATTGCCTGTTATATTAAATATATTGGACCTAATAAAAGTGTTAATACATTAGGAATATCTTTGACAGATAATAGAGATTCATATTTAGAGAATAAAGAACGTATAAATAAAAATACTGATGAATCTTCCATTAAAGAGAAAGATGTATTGTCTCCTTTAGAATATATTTATTCTAATAAGTTTTATTCAAAATTAAATCCAAAAGTTAGAAAGGAAATATTAGAAATGTTAATTGTATATATTGATATTATTGCCACTTCAACTGACGAACTTACACTTTCCAAATTAAATCCTCATCATATTGAACTTATTAAGAACGCAAAACCATTTAAAAGCAAATTTTATAAATTATATAAAATTAAGTCGGATATACTTAAAGAAGAGTTGATTAAACTTATTAATCAGAGATTGATTGAACACTCTAGATCTTCATGGTCTTCTCCTATTGTGTTAGTACTAAAGAAAAATGGAAAATGGAGATTGTGTTCTGACTACCGTAAGTTAAATGCTATGACAGTACCAGATTCTTACTCTCTTCCTAATATTGATGAAATTTTTGATAGTCTAGGAGGTGCAACAATTTTCTCTACTCTGGACCTCTTTTCAGGTTATCATCAAATTAAAATGGACGAAGATAGTATTGACTTAACATGCTTTACAACTAAATTTGGAAATTTTGTCTACAAAGTTATGCCCTTTGGACTTACTGGTGCTCCAGCTACTTTCCAAAGAGAAATGAATCGTATTCTCTTTGATTTATTGGGTAAATGTGTATTTGTTTTTATTGATGACATTTTAATATTTTCTAAATCAAAAGAAGATCACTTGAAACATTTAAACATGGTATTTGAAATATTCAGAAAATATGAAATAAAAATCAATATTGAAAAATGTTCCTTTTTCCAAGAAGAAGTTGAAGTTTTAGGTCATATAGTTACTAATAAAGGTTTAAAAACAATGGATTCCAAGGTTAATGCTGTTAAAAATTGGATTAGACCTTGCAATATTAATGAATTACGATCTTTTCTGGGTACTGTAGGATATTATAGAAAATTTATAAACAATTTCGCAATGCTAGCCGCTCCCTTAAATAAACTTTTAAGAAAGAATGTTTCATTTACATGGACAGAAGAACAACAATCTAGCTTTGATAAATTAAAAAATTCTATTATTCAGGCTCCTATTTTAGCTTTTCCTGATTATAATAAACAATTTATAATTAGAACTGATGCTTCAAAAGATGGTTTAGGTGGAGTATTATTACAAATAAATGATGAAGATGGACTAGAACATCCTGCACATTTTGTTAGTAGAACGTTAGAAAAAGCGGAAAGAAATTATAGTATCACAGACTTAGAAGGCACTGCGGTATATTTCTGTGCAAAAAAATTTAAATCTTATATTTCCGGTAATAAATTTGAAACACTTTTATTTACAGACCATAAACCTCTAGTTGGTTTATTTAATAATAAAGAACCGAATAATATGAGGCATATTAGATGGTGCATTACCATTAGTATGCTAAGAATTAAAATAATCTATCATCAAGGTAAGAAAAATTCTCTTGCAGATGCTCTCTCAAGAATTAAATCAAATAATCAAAATATTAATGATGATCAGAGGACAATTGAATTATCTAATAAAAGGGAAGTAACGTCTCAGGAGGGAAAGAATATGGACTTGGAAAATAAGGACACTGAGAAACCAGAAAATGAAGATACTAAGAAATCAGAAAATTTTAATAAAAATGGAAATCTAAAAATTTCTAATATAAAATTTTCAAAATTTAATTTAGACAAAAAAATTGAAAATTTCAAAATTATTTCAAATTTAAAAATTTCGAGGGAAAAAGCAAGGTATATAGAAAAACCAAAAATCATGGAATATTCCAAAAATTTAACAATCCCTGGAGACATTAATCATAATATAAATTATTGTAATCAAAATATATATAAGAATAAATTAACCAATTTAAATAATAATATATTAGAATATAATAATAATATGAAGAGTAATATAAATTGTAATAGTCATATACATGAAATAAATCAAAATAAATTAAAAAAATTTATAAATCAATTAATTCAATTAAAATCCAATACCATTAAGTATAATAACAATATATTGCACAATATAAATTCATATATATTACAATGTAATGCAAGTGATGCTTTTATGGATGAAAAACATAAAATTCAAGATTTATGTCAATTGCAAAATCAATTATACCAAGTTTTCAATAATACAATATTATATATGAATAAAATATTAGAAAATAAAATAGATACATATATTAACAATAGTAATTACCAAGTGAATGTTATTAATTATAAAGATTCAAGTAATAATGAAAGTGCAAATGAAATAGAACAAGAACAAAATGAAATTATTACTGAAAAGAATAAGGAAATTGGAGAATTTATGAAAGAATTTTTGGATGATCACATAATTAAATTAAATGGAGAAGAATATATTAAAGATGGTGATAATTTCAGAAAAATTATTAAGAAAAATGAAGATAAATTTCAATTGATAAATAAAGCTCATTCTATCGGACACGAAGGGTTTAGAAGTACCTACGAAAGACTCAAGAAAACTTGTTATTGGAAAGGCATGACGGTCGATATTAGAAGATATATTCAAAATTGTACTACTTGTCAACTAAACAAGAAAAACGAAATTCCAAATCCTACTGAAAAATATGCAACTGAAGTTGAAGCTCTATTTACTCATCTTGGATTGGATATTATAGGTCCGTTGCCTATCACTCAGCAAGGAAACCAATACATTATTGTTTTAGTGGACTATTTTACCAAATGGGTAGAGGCGCAACCTCTGGCTTCTATTACTTCAAAAGATGTAGTAAAATTTTTATCAGAAAATTTCGCAAGATATGGTGCTCCCAATGTTATAACCACTGATAACGGAGTACAATTTACATCCGACTATACTAGAATATTCCTGGATTTATTTGATGTATATATTAAATTTACTGTTACCTATCATCCTGAATCTAATGGCTTAACAGAAAACAGGAATCGAGAAATAGGAAAATTATTGCGACTACTAGGAAATAAAGAAAGAGAATGGGATATGCTGTTACCTTCTGCTTTATGAGCTTTAAGAACTTCAAAAAGTTCAGTAACGAAATATTCCAGTTTTGAACTTGTTTACGGTAGAAAAGATCAACAACCATTCGAATTAGCAACAACCTTACCTACCTCTTATGTTCAAGGAACTCAAGAAGAAAAGTTAATTGAAAATTTATGGACCACTATAAATGGGTTATAGGATGCTTGTAATAATATCAATAAAAATAATAAATATTGGGAAACTAAAAGAGAAGAAGAAACAAGTTTTAATAAACAAAATGAAATAAAAATAGGCGATTTAGTTAAAGTAAGGAACTTTACGAGATATAAATTAGACCCTTATTTTGTGGACCTTATCAAGTAGTTAAAAAGAAATTTAATACAGTTCAATTAATGGATCCTAACACACATACATGCTTAGAACGACCAGTACACCTTAAAAATATTATCAAGTTTAATACAACTAATGTATAGTTGTATATTCAGGTGGGACGAATGATATAAAATGAAATATTCAAACCTTAATTAATATAAAATTAGTTTTTATTATTCAAACATAAATTAATGTCATAAATCAAATCTAAATCTAATGATTTTACAACAATTTCAATATGTGGCTTGATTTCTATATATTAATTATATTTATAATTAATAATAAATTTTATAGCATAAATCAATGTTTTTAATTATATTCTTATTATTTTATATTTATATTTATATAGTTATTAAATATTTCCTTAAATAATAATTATTAATAGTTTATTCTAATCACAAGAACAATTAATTAAATAGTTAATTATAACTAAATAACATAAAAATAAAGCATTTCTCTGAATTAAGAGAATGGCTGTAGTCGTCGTTGTTGTGTAAAAGTTATATTATGTTAAGTTAGTTTATAATTAAAAGAATAAGAAAGTTGTTAAATAGTCTTTTTAAATATATGTAGTTTCTATATAAAATTAAATAAATAAATAAATAATAAATTAATAAATTTAATAAATAA